>WAAD01020101.1:32031-80302 GCA_013389945.1 Fregata magnificens | reverse complement strand
AACAAGTCTTATGAGGAGCGGCTGAGAGAACTGGGGCTGTTTAGCTTGGAGAAGAGGAGGCTGAGGGGAGACCTTCTCGCTCTCTACAACTACCTGAAGGGAGGCTGTAGTGAAGCAGGTGTTGGACTCTTCTCCCAAGAAACTAGCGATAGGACGAGAGGGAATGGCCTCAAGTTGCGTCAGGGGAGGTTTAGACTGGACATCAGGAAGAATTTCTTTACCGAAGGAGTGGTTAAACATTGGAACAGGCTGCCCAGAGAGGTGGTGGAGTCGTCAACCCTGGAGGCGTTCAAAAAAGGTGTAGACGTGGCACTCCAGGGCCTAGTTTAGGAGTCATGGTGGTGTTAGTTGATGGTTGGACTTGATGATCTTAGAGGTCTTTTCCGACCTTAATGGTTCTATGATTCCATGACTCTATGTGCCCAGGGTCTTTCCTGGATGTAAGTTCAGTCTGGTGCGGAGTTACCCTGACATTATGCCATACTCAGCTTGATTTTTTCTCTTGTTCTTTTCACTATCATTCAGTCTCTGAAACAGACACATTTATAGCAACTTCATTGGGCATTTCTATCCCTTTTATGATTCAAAGTGCCTAGTACCACAACAACAGGCCACTGGCAGTGCTCGACTCAAATGAGTCCTGATTCTTAATAAGACCTCTGTGTCAACTTGACAAACATAGTTGTATATGTGCAGAGTTATGAAGACCATGAAACTTAAAAACTATAAGAAAAACTAAAATTTAGGTTGCTAAATACAGACTCAGGTTCCTGCCTGATTTTCAGAAGCACTGAGCAATCATTAGCTCACACTGAGATCCAAGAAGGATTTCGGCTCCTCTTCCTGAAAATCTTGGCTTTGATATATATGCCTTCTGTGATCTAACTGGTTTTAAAATCCAGCGTGTACAAAATATTGCACATTACTCATACATCAACCATTCTTTCTCTCTTCCTTGCCCTTTTTATTGTTGTCTTAAAGATTAGTGTTTTTCTAGGAAGCTAACACTATATTTGTGGAAGATATTGTTATGTGGCAGCTAGAGATGAATTATTGTCTGGCATTCTCTGATAGGGTTACAGGCGAATATAAAAGCATAACTTTTCCCCCTTTGTTACATGTGCTAATGGACCAGTGTTTTATTTTGCTTTCTTTTAATTCTTTCCATATCTCACTTATCTGAGGACTTGTATGTTACGAGGAACATCAAAGACCGAATCAATCATTTTAATATTAACTGTTTCCTGACATACATGGTGTTTCTGAGGTTATGAATTTTCTGGCAACTTCCTTTGCTCCCATGTGTTTGACCCCACCCTACATAGTCTTTAATGCATTGGCAGGTAAAAATCAGACTTTCCTCACCCCCCCCATAGCTATCATTCACCTGAAGCATGTTTTAGCTGAAGAGAGAAGGAGAACATGCATCAGTAGAGTCACTATTGTTTCTCAGCTTCCCATTCCTAAAGGTGCTGCTGACTGCATTTCATTAACACTCAACAGCTTTGACGCTTGGGCAAACAAAAAGTAACACATTCTCCCAAGAGCAAACTCCCCATTTATTCATGGCTCAAACATCAAGCTAGCACGTTTAGCAAAAAAGAAGCTTCCTACCCAGACATATCTCTTCCCCAACACATATACGAGAAGGAAACAATGTCCCTGGCACAACATCAACTCATCTGTTTCTCCAGGGACCTGGCTCCCCCGTCACTAGGCAGGAGACTCAACACATCTTCACTGAGCAGCACAGCTCTGCCACTGGCGTAGTGAAACTGCACTGGCTCTGCTGCCCCACCGTGAAAAGCCAGGCTGCGCTTCCAGCAGGCATATTTGAAAAAGTAATTTAACCACAGTCAGAGAGGGCATGGACTAGCTATATGGCTAACAGGGACAGCCAAAATAGTTAATGGTAACAAAAAAAATACAGAATAATCTAAAATCTCATGGGTTGTGAATAGAGCTTATTCGGAATTACATCAAGACAAGTACTTACTGCACCATTCTCTGAAACAACTGGGGGTGCCCAGAAGCAGATACAAGATACTGTATTGGCTGGACCTGAAGCTATTTGTTCTGATAGTTCTGGAAAAAAGGAGTAGGTTATTTAAAATGTTGAGAGAGTTGGCTCAAATAAAACAAGGCGGAGCAAATTCTGAAAAATAAGTTGGAAAATCATGAGAACAATGTCTGATTCTCTCTGTTCCTCCTTGCATTTCCAGCTGGAATTCAAGTGTAAGGATAAGGTAAATTATAAATCTCTCATATTTTTAGTTTTAAAAGTGTTTACATTTGGGGCCAAACCAGAGATTTTATATGAAGTATCTTCTACTGCCCTAGGGAAAGCACACAAAATATTTCAAAGCAGCGAAAGCAAAGTATTGCTTATGCTTAATACTTTTTTAATGACTGGCCCTTTTCTACCTGGTAATTACCTATATTCAAGCAGTTTGAATTGATGAACCGAGGCTTAAAAATGCCTAGAGATGCTAAGAGAAAGACGATTCTTCCTTTCAGTGGTTCTCTACAGTCTGTATTAAAGTTTCTTGCTATACCCAGTATTTGTCATTGTACTGTTAACTACCTACATTATTCCCAAGAACAAAAGTTCCAATATCTCCCCGAAAGATAATAATTTTTATGCTCCTTTTGTGACTTCTGATCAAAGTATAGCATCTATGACAAAATTCTTCATTATATGGCAGACACCAAATAAGGAGAAATCCCTTAGAGATAAATAACATCCTATAAAGTAGGTCAGTTCTTCCTCTTAAAGCTGAAAGGCCCCCCAGTACCTGTGAGCCATCACAGAAAAAAAAGAAATATCCTTATTCTGCCTGACCAAGATATGGATAAAGATTAAAATAAGCCAGAGAAGATTTGAGGCAGAGAAGGAGCAGGTATATTTAAAAGCATTCATTTGCAGACAGTTATAATGACTATGTCTGGTTTCACTCTAATCAGAAAGATGAAGAAGAATTCATAGGCTCCCTTCAGCAGTACTGAGGACATTATGTGGCAGCTGTTTTTTCATACGGTAAATGTATAACATCATGCATTGATTATTAAATATGTATTTGCAGGTTTACAGGAATATTCCTCTGTCAGACTTCAGCATACTTTATATTCAGGTGCAAAAGCCTTACCCAGTGTTAAGCAACCTCAGCATATTAAGTACACTTTGATTTTCTTTCAGTTATTCCATGACGCTCAGAAAATTGATTTTTAAGCTTTTAATCAATGACCTTTAAGGTTCTTTTGGGGATGATTGTCCGCTATCATGAGGATTCATGATGGACTTACACGCCTGGTTGTTGTTCACCACTCCTTTGCAGTGCTTGCTTCTTCATATAGACTATCTTTTGAGAAATACTTAATTCTTCGTGCTAGATTAGTTGCAGGTACTTTTAAGCTCTCTCCGAGATTGCTCTTTGTGTGCAACTTCCTGAACTATGATTTCTCCTTCTTAAATGTTAAAACTAATGACCAGAATCTTGCAGCACCTGATTACATTGCATAATAATGAATTTCCTCCTTTAATGTAATTTTATGTTACTGTTCCAATTACATGGGCATGGTGTATAGATTTCTAGTTGCATGCATAATTTCTTTCACAAAAGTTTAAAAATAAATTGCCCAAAGCCTTCTTTAAAGAGATGCTTTGTACCATGCTCCAGCCTAGAAAACAAACTCAGATTAAGCAATTTCTGTTTGAAGGGGCTGCCACTGGTAACACATTGATCCGTCCACTCCCTGTGTTACACAAAAGAGCAGACTACCTTATGTTAAAGGTCCTTCCTAGTCTGAAAATCTAAGAATCAGCTATGATCTTAGAACAGCCATCTACTCTTACATTATAAAAGGATGCTCAGCTCAGAGCCAACAGTCCAGAAGTTCTTGCCTTAGCTGGTCAAAAACATTCCAGCAAATTATCCTAATCCATGGATTCAAACAGAAAACTCACTGGAGTAGAATAATTTTCACAGTCCTATGTATACTCTGAGAAGAGAAAGAGTATTAACTCTCATTTTCCTTACAGTTAACATATATCTATTACTCTAAAAATCAGATGTGAATGCATACAAATTAAATACATAAGCAAAACTAGAATCTACCTTTCCCACATGATAACCCCAAGTGTAATAGCATTCTCAGTCTATTTGTCATCTCAGCCACGAATGAGCTGAATCTGGCATCAGAACTCCTTTTTCACTCAAGCAAACACCTATATAGGTCAAAGGAAAATTGCTTTTGTAAAGACTGCGAAAATTGAGCAAGGAACATAGGACCTGGTATACAAGTAGCAGGATGCAGTATGCTACAGGGAGATTACGCAGGTTAGCTATCCATCTCCACAGTGCTTGGATTTCTCTAAGCAAAAGATACTGCAGCAGAAGCATAAAATACAGCCTACACACACTGTACATTTGAAATATAGGAGAAAGTGTCAAAAGCAACTAAGTGAAAACAGTGTCTAATATAGAGACAAGTGGAAACGCCATGTCTCCCATCAAGACAATGGAGTTAAATTAAAAGTACAATCAGTGACTTTGGTTAGGCATCTCCTACTGTGAAGACGAATGTGTAATTTTCCCTTTTTTCCAGAGGTATGGTATATGGCCCTTATTGTTCTCTCCTTCAACAACGTAAATAACTCAGCGACTATACTAAAGAAAGATCTATGCAGGAAGCTGGAAAGCATTGTGGGGAAACCTGAGTATTTACTTGCCCTGTTCTGCTGGCCCCTTTCAGAAACAAGGCCAGGTGGACCTGTGATTGCCGTACTAGGTCATTTATGCTCCTTTAGGCAGAATAGAGCCTAAAATGAGATTCTCTGGGTCCTGCTGCCAAAATAAGAGGGTACAACCCAAACTTAATAATATGATTTTGCCTTTGAAATGTCTGTACAGCTTGTACTTTGTACCGTTTCTAAAAATTTTGATTAAATATATTTACAGAGCTTTAATGATACCTTAAAAGTAATTGTAAAAGGGCTTTCACTTCTAAGATCTGGTAATAAAGGAGTGAGGAAAAAACATAAAAACCTTTTTAGATTTACTTTTCCCAGACATTAAAAACACCAAAAGGGAAACATTTCAGAATGACTCGTTTGTAACCTCACAATCGAAAAAATTATTTACAAATCCTCCAAACCTGACAGCCTGCAATCAAATGAATCAACCAGGAACAGAACCCAGCCAGAAGCTCCTACCACGTATTGACGTCTGGAAAATGTGACTCTGGGAAGCCATCATTCTGCAACTACAATGGCCTGAAATTATTTGGTAAACAACATGACTGCAATGTAAAGGTACAATAAACAGAGCAATATTAAAAATTCAAGAATGACTGCAGGGACTGAGGAAATTATTACTCTATGTTTTTTGTTTTATTCAAGTGCCAACAATATTTAGTCATCTATCTTTCTTGTTTTTCTTTCTTGCATTCCTTTCAAAATACGCTTGTTGTGGTAATGCACTAGGTTAACCCTAGTGGTACTACTGAATAGCTAGCTTGAGCGTCAGCCACTACATCTTTACAGCTCTGAGGAAGGCCTCAGCGCTTACTGTTTTAAAGAAAAATACATAAACGTTAAAAAAAATATGTAAAATTTCCATACAATGTCCATCGATTGTACTCTATGGGGACTTTTATCTGAAAGTGCAGACGCAAACACCCATGCTAAGTTTTTTGGTATTCAGGAAAAAAACATTACATTCAGAGAAACTGTAGCCTAAAGACTAAATAACCTGCTCAGCCAAAACACACACCAAAATCATATGCAGACCCCAAACTCTGAAGGTCATCGCTGCCCCAAACACTCCTTTTATTGCATGCCAGCGGATTCCCAAGTTGGATTCCAGCAATGTAACTGAGGCATATATTCTCTGGGAAAAACTGAATAAACAAACTTTAAGCGTTCATTTAACAAAGTGCTCTCTGATGGAGCTACCAAACTAAAGGACAAGAGATGTGGCTGGTTCACCTCTGCACAGCCATTCACACACACAGCTTCACTGACACCAGTGGAACCACACCACCGTGAAAATCAGTGAGTTTAGTCAAAAACTGCAGCCAATAAATGTAAACATGATGTGTTCATACCCAGTTGGTAAAGTTCGAGACCAAAACACTGCCACGCTGTCCAAGCTACAAGTAACACAATTTCAAGATTATTCTGTCTTCTGCAACAACCATGGCAATGTTCATATCTTTGCCATGGGAATGCTCAGAGTTTGGACAAGTAAAATCCATGAGGATTAGGCCAGAGGACAGGACAAATCTACATCAAGGACACAAGAACCTCAGCGCAGCGTGTCCCGGACAAAAGCAGGATGTGACCTCCTGAGGACTTAAACTGCTAGTTTGTCCATGCTGCAAAGAGCTTTTCATAAAAGTGTACATATATGGTATTAGGTTCAATTAAAGGAAATGCAGGAAATCTTGCAAGGAGAAGGTCACAGAAATTAGTTTAATTTTGCTTGGTTGCAATTGATGCACCTCTTCTGTGCAACCTCTCTGTCAGAGGGTCAGAGGATAATGCATTTCAAAAAGACACGGAGAGGCTGGTTGAATTCATAGTTATCCTCACCAATGCACTTTTCTTTTTTTTTTAATCCATTTATTGTTATCCTTCAATAACGACCCTTCTGAGTTACAGAGGAAGACACGTGTTTCAAGTGGAAAGCCAATTCCTTCCCTTTAGTTCTATGGAAAGTGGAAACCCTTTTGGTAGACAAAAGGGGAGTGAGAGTGACTGTGACTCTGCATTCCCAGTTGTGTTCATTTTTCAACTTGAGAAAAAACTGAAGTCCAAGCACTGAACTTCATCTTTCCGTAATAGGCCACCCACATGTCAAAGTTTGTGAGCTTGGGAGTTAGAAACTTCCAAGTGTGCAGACTCACCCCATGCTAGGGCAATGTGAATTGATACCATTTATATTCCACAACCCTCAAACTCTTAAACTCCAGGCTCTCTCATCCCAATCACAAAGTGATCTCAAGTGAAAAACATGATAATTTTTCTTTTAATATTCCAACTATTTAATGATTTTTATTGTTCTTACCAGAAGTTAATTTAAACTAATTTTAATAAAATTATTTTCTATGTTGATTTAAGAGAGCTCTGCATTTACTTTCTGATCTATCAGCAAACTAATATGGAAAAACATTTGGACCATTTGAGAATATCAAATAAGAGGTTTTCTCTCAAGGAAATTACTTGGTAGTCAAAAAACTGCACATGCTTTCCCAATCTGGCCTTATAAGTTTCTAACTTCTTTTTAGACGCATCATACATTAAACAGTCAAGAACCAGGTAGCTGAGCCTGGAGCAATCACTTTTCCTCTCCTGATGCATGAAGCCATTGCCCTCTGGCAGAAGCCCAAAAGAGTTTCCCTATTTCTTTTTGTCCTGAAGGATCCTCTAATTTGCCTTCTTATAACTTCTACTATATGAGCAAGGAAAATTAAAGATAAAAGAATCCCTGACTGATGAAATAATTAAACTTTACTGGCACCTCAGAGAACATTCAAGTTCACCACCCTAAAGAAAGTAAAACAGGGTCAGAATGGGGGGTGTCAGCAAAGGTGTGTCACTAACATTTTGAAGTGGTGGGAAAAATATGGCTTCAGAATTCTTTGAAGTTAAGAAACAGGACACATACTATTTGTGAGAGAGTAATTCCATGGTGACACAGACTGCAGGCTGGATCCTCCAAGACCTCCATGATGCACCCACTGCCAGAGCTTCTTGATTAAGAATACCGAGGATAAGTGTTACTAGAGATTAAAATCATCAGGCTTTACAGTCATTGTATCATAAAGTCCACCTTGCAGAAACTTGAGAATTTGACTGAAATCTTTCTTTCTGAGACAAAACTTAATAAGCAGTATTTCAGCCCGACAGATTTTTTCTTTTAAAAAAAAAACAAAAACAAACAAACAAACAAACAAAATGAAACTGTTGAGTTGTTTTTGTACTTCATGGTAACATTTCAGTAAACACATGCCAGTAAAAAGCAGAAGTAAGGATTTTTAATTGCTATTTTGAGCTCTTCTGAGAGATTTATGTATTATAAATAAACTTGTAAGAATGTAGTTCATAATACCAATCACATCTGCTACTTTGTTTTCTTTTTAATGCTAGAGAAAAAAAATGAAAGCTGTCTGCCAGGTTGGTGAAAGAATTTTTAAAAATTGTAAATTAAATTATATTAAAGTAATAATGGCAAACAATTCAGTAATTTCTTTGTATCTTACTAGAACATAAATGTGTTTGCATTAACTGGGTAATCAAAACAAGTGAAAGGGCAAAACCTGCTCATTAAACAATAAAAAGTATATTAAAAACCATAACGGAGGCAAATGTTGGCCATTTTCATTGTCTTTTCACTTTGCATTGACGCAAAAGTCCTTTTCAGCAACAATAACTGATAGAGGCTCTGCTCGCTCAAGCTGTAGACCTTGGATAAATATTTGCCCGTCCAGTGACATTAATAAGGCTTTCGGTTACTATAGGGACTTGTCCGTGTCCAGTCAAAGCGATAAGACTCCCCATCACAAAGGTCAGGGACTATTCTTGTTATGCACAGTTCTTCCCATTCTCTCTCAAACATACACAACTGGTTCTGATGAGAATCCACTTTGTCTTTCAACAAGCTCATAGACAACCAACTGTGGCTTGCTGTTACTTATCTGTTATTTGTCTGTCTTTATTTCCAGGACACCTTTCTGAGGACTATTTCTGGGCACTTCTGATTAAAATTTCAGCATTGAGTTTTCAGATTTTTCCTCTAACTCAAGCATGCCCCTCAATCACCTGGATTTCCCCTACGTCCACCTCTGATAGTTTTCTCTACCCACGGTCATTCCAGCATTGTTAACTTCACATCCCAAAAACCAGAAGTCCAGCTTACACCTCTTCTTATTAGATACAGCAAATACAAGGTTCTCTTAGATTTCTGGTTTTTAATCTTTACAGATCACACATAAGTTTTCAGGTTTACTGTAAGATTTAAGAATTCAGTGTTTTGTGTAATCTCCAAAATTCCAATACATACAAGACTTACACACCTTCACCTGTTTTGTTTTTTTTAATAGAATTCATGTATTAGCCATTGAGAAAAGCTTTAACTGTCACAGCCATTCTTCATTTTAACACTAACCAGCTATCTCATTCCTATCTGCTTAGTAAAAAGAACTATCTTGTGACTTTTTCATATTTACGCTAACTCAATCTTTCTCCTATTCCATTTCTGGTTATTCCTGTTCCCACTCAAATAAAGATTGATCCTGCCCCTTGCTTTAAGAATAATGCTTAATACATATTGAGGATTTCTTCCTTGAATGCAGGTTACATTCTCTTAAGCCTCAGTGACACCGCAGTCTCATTGGTGAGTTCTGCTCATGCCTTGTAGAAGTGAGGCACTATAACCAGAGAATACCCAAGTTTAACTATTATTTTCCGTGGTGACAACAAAAGCATTCTTAAAAGCTCACTGAGCTTAATAACATGTGCCATAGCTTATCAATTCCTTTATGGGCACTTCCATTCCGTCTTGACTGACGAACACACCCCAAACGTTAACGGTAATGTATATAACGAAGGCGTGTTCTGCTTGGCTTTAATGGTGTTAATCACATTTTGTCAATAGTATTTTCATGTGATTCACCATATTTTCCTCATATTGATCAAAGAGATTCACTTATGCTCTTGGCATCACTGCTACCTAAAAGTTAGACATTTTCACATTTAATGAAAGAGTCCTCCTAGACACCTACAACCAACCTCCTATCTGCATATGTCCCTTTCTATTCATTGTGCTGGTCACCATTTGTGAGGATCACAAATACGAAATGCTAATGTGTGTGCACAAACATAGGAATTTCTACACCAGCCTTCTAAGTGGTGAATTACTGTTCATACCGTATATTTTTAGCCCAAGAAATTCAGCTGTGAACCTCTTTTACATCAATTAGCACCTTAATAAATTAAAGACAGATGTACAATCTGTAGCATAAGCTTACACAATAGAAGGCAAAACAAGCGAGTTTTTCTAGAATTGCTTTAAGAATCTTTTTAGGATATATAGCATTCATATATACTCTGAGTTATATAGCCACCCTTATTCCAAGGAAGTAAAAAGTAAGCAATGGCTTAGATATAAACCTTAACCATGTGTAAGGAATTATTTCAGTTGTACAAATTAATTCTTACTTATAACAGATACCTGACTGATAGATTTGCTTTAATTATGCCATAAAGAAATACTCTGTGTATTCACTGCAGTTATTCATACAAAGCAAAACTCGTAAATGTATATTCATTTTGACACTTAAATTCCCAGTATCATAATGTTTTGATCTGAGCATGATGCTCATTAATCTAGCACAATTACCACCTTTTAGACATTACCGCAGTGTTTACACTTGAATGTAATGAGACAGACATTGTAAATGGACAACACACTAGGGCAATAGAATACTTCTAAAAACAACAAAAACACCCCAAACATTTTGTCAAAAGCCACAAAGCAAACTTAGGTGACACAGATGTTTCTTAGATAGTCTTGTTTTTTAATTTACTTTAAGTATTTTCATGCTCTGGGAAAACACTTTAGCCTTCTAGAAAGGACACGTTATTAGTGGCTGTCAGTTGATCTGACTAAAGCCTTCATCATAAAAAATGTATAGCTTCATATAATTAAAAAATCCAAGCACTGTGAGTTGACTAAAATACTGTGGACTCTTAAATAATTCAAATTTGTGTTTAGTTACAGCAGCTGTTTAATTAAAAGGTAGAAACTGCAACTAATCCACTATGGTTGAATGAAATATAATCTATAACAGAGTTTAATCCCCCTAAGACAGAGAACAGTGATATGGATTCTAGAAGTCAGGGGCTGCATTTCATGAATCTCACAAAAGGGATCATAATACATCCAAGCCAGCGCATCTTTGTTTCTCTGATTATCCAAATAATGAATCATTTCCCAGCTTGATGCTGAAATTATAATTTTGTATTTTAATATTAAAAAGAAAGGTCTTCCACATGCTCAAAGCTTTACCAGAGTGAGAAATTAGATGCACAAGAATAGAAGAAATGAATTTTTTTGACTCTTAGCTAACTACTTAATTGTTCATAATTAAAACATTTTGTAACAAAATTCTTGCATGAATGGCCTGGAAGTATCTTTTGCAACTTACAAGTCAGCTAAGGAAACTGCTGCACACAGGAGCTCTGCAGTTGCTTGCTCTAGCTCAGCTGCAATGATTCAAGCATGATTTCAACTTTATATCAATTCCCAGAGGTATACTTCAAGGCAGGAGCAGAACAAAACATTTTTTTCTTCACTTCCATATTTTTAATTACAAAACAAAATGAACAAAGCTAAAAATCACCACATTTGCCTTCTCAGATCCAGAAAGCATTCATTATTTTGGGATGTTTGTAATCACACTGAATTTTGTTTATACTAAGGCAGAGGGGCTATCAAAGCAGAAAATGGTAGTCCTTAATTAGAGAGGCCAGGTGGCACGCAGCGTCACAGCACAAGTGCCTCTCCACATCCTGGCCAATGATTGAAGACTTGACCTCAGCAACCATTCTTCAGGGGTGAAAAATAATACAGTCACCAGGTGGCCATCTCTTCAACATCGACAGCCATCTGCACCAAAATGTGCTAAATTATGTTTAGTTCTTTTTAATGTGAACCATTATCCATTAGAGTCACAGCAGGAAACCATGAGGTCCTGTTAATTGAAACTTCAACTGTGACTTAAACCTCTGTCCCAGACAGGAGACAGACACTTCACCTGCTGAGTCCTTCACTCTAACACGGTTAACATTTAACAGTTAATGCCTGATCTGCAAAAGAGTCGAGGTTTTGTGGAAGGAGTCATTCTGCGGAAGAGTTTTTATAGGCTTCTCAGTGCTGTGTGTCAGCCCAAAAATCAGTCTGATTTTGCACACCACTGTTTATTTTACTAATGAGCTGAAACACAGTTGTACTTGTGACTTGTTAACAGGCAGCTATTAACCACTTCCAAGGAATGCCCTGAGAAGATGCCATGCAACGCAAGCTGCTTGCTAGTGCTGAGACATGTACAGAAAGTGGGCTCTATTTCTGCCAAGAGAACCCAAAACTTCTGTCCTAGTCTATCACCTCTCCCAGTAAACGAAAGGGAGTCACACAGTTTGCTTGCTCATCCGTTCCTCAAGTAGGGAGAGACTGAAAACATACAAGAAAACACAAAGAGAGGGTGCCCATATCGGGGAAAAAGCAGAGACAGGAAAAACAAAAGAGAAGTTTGCACCCATCATAAAGATGCTCCCTCCAATGCTCAAATTTCCCTAAGCACCTTGACTGCTGTAACCAGGAGAAGCTAAATGGGAACCTCCATCTTTGTCAAGACCAGTGCCCTCTATGGACAGGCCCTGACACTCAGCAGTATTTCCCCTTTGTTATTTCGGCTGCACTTGAAAGAGATCCAGCACTGAAGAGGAACTGCCATGAGGAAAAGCCACCTGAGAAAGATCACTTCAAAGACCCTGGCAGAAGGCACACCAGCAAGGCAAGGAACCATCTGACAGAGCTGGAAGCTTGGGACGCATTGACCCACCGCATTCCGTATCTGGAGGAGTGGGGACTGTGTGAAGTAAAAGACACCTGTAATTTCTGAAAAGACTCAATTAAAAGTTCACGGGCACCTCACTGGTTTGGGAAATACCAGTGGCATCATCAAGTCATCTGTGGTTTGTGCATGAGGAGTACCATGCTAGGAGTTAACTGTCTGCACTGTCATCTACACCGCCGAGTGCCCAGGCGATCCTTGCAACACGGGCAGGTGGAGAGGGTCACAGACAATCATGGATCTTCACTCAAAGATGTTTTTATTCAAATGAATAAAATAGTAAAGACACAGAGTGTTATGACTCCAAGCCCGCACATTAACAGAATCATGGTTCATCAATTTTTAAATCCACATTTAGAGCTTCCTCCTAAAAGCCAAAAAGTAGCTACAATAGATAGTCTTGCAAAACACAGCATCTGTTCTCTTTCATTCCATGGTTATAGATAACCTTCATAAGCTGATTTGCTCATGACAATAAATTTATTTTCAGAAATTATACTCCTGATCTAATATGAAACAATAAATAATTCAGAACTTTCACATTATTACAGGGAATTATATTTAGGAGATCAACTAGGGATCTCTGTAATGAGAAACATTCACCTTGCTAGAGGAATGCTACTCTGCATTTAATCTTATAATATTCCCTTCAGGGTGTACAAGACAGCTTGCTGGAAAATATAATGACTCCTTGACTGTTTTCTGAAGAAAAAAAAAGCGTAAAGAAAACAATGATATGGAAATGTGATCTACATTTCATTTGAAATTCCATATGCACTATTTTAAAGCCACCTTGTTTCAATATGGAGAAAATCAAAAGATTTTGATGGGCCTGATGATGTTATTTAGACAGAGAGAGATTAAAACCACAGAGAAACAAAAAGATGTGGCACGTGGTCATATTAATAGAAAGTCACTTATATTTCACAAACAGGAAAAGACTTGCTTCAGCTGTGTTTACTTTATTATTTGTTACTAGAAAGAGAAAAGTTGGTTCACAAAGTTCCCATTGGCCAAAAAGTAAAAGCGTCTGTTGAAGCCACGACTGACTTGTTAACCAAGCGCAGCACCAATGATGCTCACAGCAGTACGGCTCCGTTCCCACCAGTCAGCTTTTAGGCGATCAGCACCAGTTACAGCTGAGAACTGTGGAAATAGAGGAATACATTTCAGAGTACTGCCATGTTTGGGCACTCATCTCAAAGTAACTACGTTGTAACTAAGTATTTTTCTCTCTTGGCCACCCCCTCCAACTGCTGTAATTTATGTTGGTCAAGAGAAGGAAACTATCTACTTTTTCCAACCAAGGCTAATGTTGGGTGTCTGCTGCAAGCAGGGTAATGAATATTGATGTATGCAGCCATCTTCCAAATGAGGTAACTAAACAATACGTACATAGTTTCCACCAGTCTGGAGTCTCCAAGAAAAATCATTAAATTGTCAGTGTGTATGACCAACTCTGAAGGAAAAATAAATATTATTGATGATGACAGCATGCTATTGTATCTCTGCATCATTATGCCAGAGGTGTGTTTTCAAAGCATCCCATGAGAAGTAGGCAGACAACACCATTAATTGCCTGTGGGATTCAGGCATGCCATTTAGATGCAACAGCCTGAAAAAAACATGTCTAAATCTTCTAAATGTTTTATTATTTTTTAAAGCATGGTACATTCTGCCTCGGAGTATTTCAAACTACATTCTTCAGTGTAATTAAAAATCTACTCACAATCAACTTTGTGGCAAAAAAGAAAATTTATCTTAATGGCTAGAAATAGATAATCTAAAAGATCAATTTTGATACTTTAGAAAGTACAGTGACACATACTCTACAATGCAAAAGAGTTCCAGGAGCAGGGATCTCAAAAATTTCCATGTTGGTTTCCAACTGTTATTATTACACATCAAATGTCCATAGACAACTGCCATCACAAAAATTATTAGGCTAAAAATTTCTACTGAGGCACTAATTTCAGGGTTTCACTTTGAAACAAGGATTCTGACATAAATAAAGTCTTACTGTGATTTTTTTTCTCTACTAAGTCTCAAAAACCAATGGTCTATGTCATATTTACGCAATAACCTATAGTGACTTGACTATCTTTCAAACAAGGTTCCAGTCCCTGTATCGTAAGATTCCACAACAGTAGTGCAGAGACATTGACCCCTGCCAGCTACCTTTATTTACATTTTTCTTCAGCGTTGACAGTTTTCCTCCAGAATTGACTTTATCAAATATATTGACAAATTATTATCTTTCTGCTTTCATTCTAGTTAATTGGAGAGTAGGTTTACTACATACAAATACTATTTTTTAAACAGCCTAGCAAGATATGCTGTGCAATCCATGGGAAAAGAGGCACATGTAGTATCCAGATGTAATTCCATTCACAGGTAGTCACAAGAATAAAATTCATAAACTCATATTCACTGCAAATCCTGAGCCAAATAAGAGAGTGTTTACCATTATCAAGACAACCTCATTTTTATTACCCTGGGAAATGCAGCTCAACTATTTGTTATAGGTATTGGTTAACAGCATTCACTACAAATATGTTAAAATGCCATATATTTCAATTAATTAGATTTCCAGAGGAGTAATGCGGTATTTGGACTTTGACATTAAATGAATTCAAGTTTTACAGTTACTCTTGACAACCCCACCTGTAAAAGCAATACTAAAACCTTGTATCCCTCAGAAAGGACAATGATAGCAGGTAGCGTTGGGATTATTCTAGCACTTGTACAGTATTTAACATGACTTCTGAGTTATTCTTAATCTTAAATTCCCAATCACAACACAGAGGTTCTTTAAAGATGTAATTAACTATTGTGAATATTTTCTGTATGATATCATGTACGTGGCACTTTTTTTTTTCCATTGTCAAAGGAGAGTTAAACAGTTTTGGGATTACTTTAAGGTAAAATGTGTATCGTCTGTTAGCACTTACTAAAGTGCTAACTAAAGAAGCCGCTACCAAAGTGGCTTCACAAATCGCACACTGATGGCAAGATTCTAAATTATCCTTATGAGAGGGAGCAGCTGTGAAAATCACTATGGGAACATTGGTAGGAGGAGGCAATATCCTTTGCATGGGACTAAACTTTTTATTTTTTTGCTACATAATAGAAATTATTACTTTTTAAGATGGCTTTTGTTGTTGTCACCACTCATCTTCCAGTTTTTCATTAAGTTAAACAACAATATAAAAAAAAAAAAGTGCTTTTTTTCCAGAAAGATACCATAAGCATCAGTCTAGGAACTAAGACCTGACAGTGACAGAAGGAACCGGTGAGACACACTTTCAAAATCACTGAAAATATTAAGGCTTGAAACGGGAAACAAAATGAAAGAGTCCTGAAGGATGCAGCTACCACAAAACAATTCTGAATCTCCCAGAGAACAGTGGAAGAATATAAATATTCATTGTGTTCAACACAGAATAGCACATTGCATGCTCACTGCAAAATAGAGACACTTTAGTATATGTTGAGGCCTCACAACAATGGGATTTGCCAATTAAATCTGAGGGGTGTGATCATTTCTGTTGTGATATGGTGAATAACATGCTGAGAGACACTCAGATGAAAGGGTTTTGAATCACTGCAATATTCTGTTTCAGGCTTCCTTTTTTTTTTTTCATCCTGTGTAAATATGAGAATGAAATGTGGTAGACAAGCCTGGGGAGGCTTAAAGGAAGGTTATTTTGAGGTTGTTTTTCTTTACTTAAGACAGCTAAATGCTAAACTAATACCAGCTATATTTACTTTTCTTTTAAAGCCTGTAAATTGCACCTAATTAATAGACCCTGATGAAGTAAGATACCTGCATTCCCTCAGATTTGGATCTAATGGAATTTTTCCCTGTTACGTCTCATGATTAAATCTTGGGACTGTGCTGCGCATATCTAAAGAAACAAATTCCCTTGGTTTCTTCTACCAAGTAAGTGCGGAGGACAGAGGATGGCCATCCTGCCACTACTGTAATTTTTAATCCTTTCATTGCAAGCAGCAAAAAACCCCTCACTGTGACTCTCTGAGGCTGAGGGGGGGGAAGGGAGGTCCTAATGCAACCTGACAGCATTCCCAGAGAGCAGCACTGAAGAGCTCACCTCATTCCTGCAGGATTCACTGCTAATAATCCTCACAAGGAAGCTAGCGGGTTCCCTACCCGATCCTTTGCAAATGCTGTTAGGTGAGGCACTGAAGTGACAGACCCAAGATTATCATCACCATCATCGTTTACATTAACATAGTACCTGGGAGCCAAGTCATGGACCACAACCCCCAGACTAAGTGCAGTTCAAGCAGAATATAAAGCCGTCTTGCTTGAAAATCTTATAATCCAGCAGAAGACAAGGAACCCTAATAGATGGAAACACAGAATAAAAAACTGCCGTCCAGCATCTCTCCAGTAGTCTCTAGTCATTAACAACCTCTCTCGATAACCTTAAACTATTACACTTCTGGTGTATATACCATGGAAAAGGAGATATTTAAGGAGAGTTTTGACGGAGAACTGACATCACTTTATGGGAGTATGTTGGGAGCTCTTCTGCCTGAGGGCATGGAACGAGGTGCTGGAAGCAATGCTGACAATGTGGCCCATCGCACTCTGCATTCACTTCTTTTCTGAACTGATCTGAGGGTTATATGTTTCCAGTACGGTCATTATTACTGTTTAACTGGCAGGCACAGATATTTAAAGAAATCTAAAGGGAAAACTCCTTCATGTATATCTATACTTAAATAATGTTTCAGATGCCTTGTATAAACCCCATCCCTACTAGCAACTACCAGAGTATTTCAGCCCTCAGCAGATTCTGTAAGACATTGTCATTTTAATATGACATACACTTATTTATTTAGAAAATGAAGCCACCAAAACCTAAAACACTACCAAAAGGCCACCAAAAGGTATCGATGATAATAGGTGGCTCTGTCTGGAGGATCATTTAGTAGAACTGAAACAAATGTGCCCAGCTAATATATTTAATTAACAAGTTTTTGTCTGTTAACATGGTGTCTTGTATTAAGTGACAACTAGCAAAGAGTTTTCACAGAGCATGAAGTATCTTATTTCAGGTCATATTCTAGAGTACATATTTCGATTGCCAGTCACCATTATGTCTATATGGCAGATATCATATAATCTTCACGCAGCAACATTTTTCTTGGTAATCTCATTTACGCTCTTCCAGTAGCCATCAGCTCCCAGTGTATGTACAGCTATAAGCTAAGCCCCATTTTGGTCTCTAAAAATCATTGTCACAATTTCCTTTGACTTCAACAAGACCTGGATTTGGCCTAGGGATTTATCCCATTTATTTGCAAAGCTTTTGCCAAGTTTGTAAATCCCTGGAGTAATGTTCATATTGCAGGAAGAGAAATTTCTTAAATGTGACAGAGTTGATAAATTTCTCAGGCACAGAAAAGTTTGGAGGATGCTATTGCTATAGCCTGAGCAGTCGCCCTGGCTGACAGCAACCGGTTAATCCAAAGGGCTTCAAGAGATTTTTTTAAAACAATTTCTCCTCCATGCTTTTGAATTGTCACAAAACTACTGTCAGATTCTATATTAATATGAATTATAGGGACAAAGATGTGAATAAGTCAAGCAGTAGTCTCCTTCCAGGCACTTACTGCTGATCCATAAGCCTTATGATGTGTAGTATCATCATTTTGGAGGTCACACACTCAAGAAATTTAATTTTGCTTAGTTATCATAAGAACTCTATTGCTGCAAAATAATTCAGATTTAGCTAGAAAAATAAGCTCACCAATCAGTTAAGACTTAGCTCTGCACTCTTCTTGTCAAGAGTAATCCAGAAAGAAGCAGAAGAATAAAAACAAGTAAAGGGTAATGACAATTTTCATAAGCAAACTAGGAACAGCTGCTCCAAGGTCAGTAACTGGAAAAATGATGTTAATGATCCTGCATTAGCTGGGTAAAGTGTCACTGCTAAAACAAATCAGTCCAGATTTGAACCATTGTGTGGCTCTACATCAGTACCAATTAAGGTGGCAGATGATGTATAAAGAGCCTGGACAAAGGATATTATTATGTTAGGAGCTGTATTGATTTTTACAAGGCTTGTTTGATTGACTGACTGATACTATCAGGTAATTAGCTTGAATCTTGGGTTACAATGACCAGAAGAAATCCTGAATCAGGTTATATTTGATCTTTGATAGTATTTTACTGATAGGAAAGTGCTTAAATAAGGCAGAACCCTAGTTTCTTTTGTAAAGCCAGTGTTACACAAATAGTCTGTGCAGAACTTGGCACACCCAGGAGGTGTCCGGGCTGCATACAAATCCTGGTCACATAGACAGCAGTCAGTAAAGAACAACCTGATAAGTGTTTCCAGCACAGGAGTTCTTCATAACTGGTTTAATGTTTTGGCATATCTGATTTTAAAAAGTGTATAAGTAAAATAGTATGCAAATCCAGAGCTTTTGTTTGTTTAAAGATGCAGATTTCCTTTTTCTAAAAGACAGCCACAGGGGCTAGAGAGGGGGAAGATGCCCAGCCCACTTGTCCACTGTGCCAACTTCTCCCGCTGACAAAGCCAGGACATTTACAAGAGCATTTACAATTTGCAACCTCATTACCCATAAGAAAACCAAACCAATGTGGTGTCAGGAACCTGGCCTTACAAGTGAGCCCCTCCAGTGCATTTCTGATCGCAAATCCCAAACTGACCCTTTGTTACCTGAAAGGAAAGTCCACGGGGGCAGAAGACCAGGTTACAGACATTTGCAATACCTCTCCTAGGACAACTAACAGCAAGATGTCTTGGTTTTGTCTTTATCGGCCCCAGGTCTTTTATCTCCATTTCTCATATATGCCTAATTTTAGACCAAGTCTGTAAGAAACATTGTGTGTTTTGATCTCTGAGCTCCCCAATACATCTGTTTATTTCCACATACGTACTTGCCTTCCCTCCGTTCGAAACAGTCACCAAGCATTTGCTCAGTGTGCTGGGCCACTCTGCTTCATCGGATATCACCTCTCTCCCCTCACACATTTCCCCTCACACCCCCATCCTCCTGATCCCATATAATTCAGCTCCATACTCATGAAGATCTCTACTTTCTCCCACTTATGCCTTTTTTTTTTTCTATATACAGACATTCCCCATTTTTCCATAGGCTTTTCCCCTCTTCCTGAGCAAAGCTCCTCTACTTTAAGGCATCTAGCTAGACCCCTTTCCTGTTTCAACTAATAAACCCCACAATTTGGGACTAAGAAATCACAGGCAAACACCATCACTGAATCTGCTTGCTCCGGCTTCTCCATCTCCCTTCAGCTTGTCAGCTTTCTGTGTGACAAGCTACACGTGGCTGCAACCATCTCAACATACTTGTTTGTAAAGTATCTGTCAAATCTTCAATTGCATGCAAATTATAAATAATACCATTGGAGACCATGACAGCAGATGTGCCATGATTTTTACAATGGGCAGCCCCACTGAATTAAAACCTAGTATAGTGCTGAAGATACCTATCTGTAAGAGAAACAGAACATTATTTCTGCCACTGTGCTAGTTATTGACTTGCAGTATATCCAGGCTCAAATACAATTTTCTTTCATTACGATAATTTTATATTCATAGCATTTAAACAGTTTGAAAAATAGAGGTAGTGTGAGCAAGTTACAGCTGAACTTATCTCTGCAGTGCTTTTAATGTAAAACCCAGTTCTTGGTCATTGGGGTGGCGGGGTGGTCGTGGTGTTGAAACACAGTAAGTTTTCTTGCTAAATCTCTCTTTTCCCTCTTTTTTATTGATTTGCAGATCTTTGCTCCCAGAATGAATTCTCAGCTCCTTTTCTGGTGACACATTTTGTGCATTGATATTTATTGTGTTTTTGGCTATATAGATGTATGCCCCAGGGCTTCAGCTCTTATCAAGAGAGAGATTCAGTTTCTCAAAGTTGCAGGTCCTGTTTTTTCTGGTTCAACACATCCTTGCTCTGGAAGTTTCTGGGTTTGCTTGCCTCCTGAGAATTTACAAACTGAGCTGAAGTTCCAGAGTAAAGATAAATGTCTTTATATCCGACGGGAAAAAAGAAAAAAAGAAAAATCACAGCTGTTCTGATTAAATAACACTGCCAGCTCATTTGAAAACTGTACTAATTTAGACTGAAACAGCATAAGCTGATGCGTGCAGGCAGATATTTACAACCACCCTGAACCCCAGAACAAAGCTTCCACCCCGAGGACCTGCCGAGAGCTAGGTGGCCTTCAGAGCCAGGGACAAAATCTGGTTCAGCCTTACCACGGCCCAGCTCATGCCCTCATGAGAGCGAATGGGAGATTTGCCACTCTTTTCAAAAAGAACGTATTTGAGTTAAAAGTTTGCTAGCCACCACTGAGTGCATGCGTAAGTGCGCAAATGATGCATTTTCATACACAAATAGCCTCTGTGAGTGCAAATTACACACAAACCCCCCAGTAACCAGGTTTGGAAAACTTGACTCCATACAAAAGGAACTTATTTTATTTCTTCTTTTTAAAAGGAATTTGTACAACCTGCCATAGTTTTTACAGTCATTCTTAAGATGATGGGGCATATTAAAAAGAAAGTTTAAGGAAACAACGAAGTAGGCTGTTCCTTACTGTAACTTGTAAATGTCAAACTATTGCTGCCTGGGAAAACATCACTGGCGTTGGAGAGCAGGAAATGGGGAGGACAAGACAGAAGGCATCAGGTACAAAAATAAGCACATGCAACTGAGATTTTTACATCTGTTGTGAAATCATCTGTCTTCACTTTGAAAATTGTCAAGTTGATGACACAATCCAATTCTGTTTGGTTTTTGTTTTTTTTTTTAAGGAAGGTAAATGTGGCCTCCAAGACAGAGTTAAAAAGGACTTGAATTGGATAAAGGCTTCCACCCATGGGGAGAGCACAGAGTCAGAAATGGCTGCTATGTACTCTCAGGGATTTCTCTCCCTTTCTCACTCAATAGTGTTTTCTTTGCTAAAGAGAGATAAAGCATCCACACAGCTTCTTACAATAACTGTCCTTTTCCTTTCGATGGGATAACAGTTAAGCTAATACGATAACCTTAGGAAGCAGAAATTCGACACAAATCAGACAGCAGGTACTTAGCAAGCAGACTGCTCTGAAACAGAAATAATGTCACGTATTTCCCACAACATTATAAGCCTCCATCCAAAGTACCAAAAAACTAACCAAGTCCCTGGTCCCTAAAAGAGTTTTTACCCTGAAAATAGAGGTTGCAGAGACTCCGTGATATCTAAGGACATGCTGCTTTGGATTTTCTATGGAAAATGTTCAGGTAATAAAATCACATACAGCAAAATAAAACCTTGAGATTAATTAATTTAAAATAAAGCCAGGAAAGACAAGGTTAAATTTGTACAAAATGAACATATTACATACTCAGCAGCAGAATATCCCATGTTCATCCCATTTTGAGAATGATAGCCAAATTATTCTTTCTTGGAGTGAAATCCTAGCCCCATTGAAATCAATAGCTGTATTATCAGAGCTTCACTATCATCTCAGTCTTTATGACTGCCAGCTCTTTGGCCAATGAAACAAAATTTCAAAGAAGGAATACTATCTTCAAAGGATCTTTATTCACTCTAATATCCAGGCATGTATACCAAGTAAATTTTTTACTATTATGACAGACCTGACGTTCATTTTTTGGTCATATAAAACCAGCAGATGCCTCACTAGGCAAAATAGGAAAGACAGGAAGGATAATGATAGCATAACAATGCTGTTTAGGAGGGGAAAATGTATTCCAGTGGGTTTGGGGAGTTTTCTTTTATCTGCTTTGCTGGAAAGAACTGTATCTTTGTGAAACAGCCAATATTCAATAGCTGTGGTTGTTCTTTTCCATTCCAAAATAACTAAGACAAACTATAGATGAAATTGAAGATTGTAGATTTGCTCTTAAATTCCAGCTGTTGGACTGGCTCTGAATTTAGAAGCAGCTGTAATTCAACACTACTGCAAGAGTTCCCCACTCCCTCTGCCTGCCCCTCTAAATTATTTATATGCAGGAACAGAGACCAGAATGAGAAACAGGAGATGCCAGATAAAACCATACAAGCCACATGCTAAGGAGCTGTGAAAGTACAATTGTAAAGGGAGATGCTGTGAATCGGCAGCAGGAATTGCAGCTCATTCAGCCCTGCCTGGGCTGGGCGCTCTCGTGGGGTAGCTTCAGTGCCCTGATGCCCAGTGTGGGTTACCCACCACTGCTCCTAAGGTTTATTACATTCTTGCCTGAGACATGCCAATGACAGGTCTCTTCAACTAGTCTAAAGCTCATGTAGCTCTTACGCAAGCTACAGAAGTGACTACAATATAGATGTATCCAGAGAGACTGTGTTAGGCCAGAAACCCATGAACTATGCGTTTTTCCTATTTCAGCTGCTATTGTCTCATTCCTAGCATCAAGATTCAGTTACAAAGCGGTTCTTTGAAGCTGAACGTTATTCCGCGATATCTGTTTTAACTGCAAAAGAGTCAGCAACATTTCATATTACAGTGCCTTGAAAAAGCACAAAACCCTCTGAACATAAGGGCAAACCAAAAGCAATCCGAATTCTTACAGCCTGAGCAACTACCAAAAGGGCTTCCCCACATACCATGTGTGTTAAAGAACATAGCTATCTTTGTTTCCAACTTTAGCTGGATCTGGTAGGGATATTTTTACCGTAGAAAATCTACCAGTAAACTAATTTTCTTCTTATCATTACTTTCTTTATAAAGAAACCTTAGCATTAAAAAGCATTTTAGCAAATTAGAACCGAAATGCCTTTGTTTAAGCAACAAAACCTTCTCTGTGATGATTCAAATAGCACTATGAATCCAGTCAACATTAATGACAGTCAGCATCCATTCAAGACAGCAATTAAAATAATGTTATCTCCTGAGTTTTAAGAGCCACTTACTTAACAGGAAGGGACTTTATATACACACTGACACACAGATGGCACTTTAGTTCTTATGAAAGAAACAGACTCAAATACCTTTCAGAAACATTCAGAACCCAACTGGCAATTTTAATATCTCTATTCCCAAGAGAATTGTCTGTATCTGAAGATCAATTATCAAAGCACATGACTATCGGAAGATGATTACGTCTAGAATTTACAGTAATAAAATCAAACTATTTCTTTAACAAGTTCACTACATGCCAGAGGAGGGTTTCGAATCACAGCACCGTGTCCTGCAGCCCTGCACTTCCACTGTGGACAAAGAGAGCACAAAACGGGACACACTGAGGTGCTGCCATCAGCACGAAGAGGGGGGTGATGACCCTCCCGGGCATGTCTCAAGGCCAGTCTACTTACTTTTGCTAGTCAGAAGCACAGGGTGCCTCAGCAACATGTAAAGAGGAGCTGAATGAGACAGGCAGGGCTCTGCAGTCCGTGGCAGCGTGGGAGGGCAAGAGGAGATTGCCCCTGGACCAGCCATGGAAGAAGGGCTGAGAAATGATGTAGCCTGTGAGAGTTAGCAGCATAAGAACAGTCTAAGAGCTGTGGGGCAAGTTGGTTCACATTTAATTATACACACTAAAGGTTTAGATTTGAAGTAATTTTCTATCCTCACCAAAATCAGAGTGGAGAGAGAAGATGCAAGACTGACTTCAGGGACTTGAACAGCCGTCCATTACATTTTAATACTAAAGTTGCAATTTCAATTATAAAAGGCAACCTATTCTCAACATGAAACCTGAATGGAGTATTCACATTTACTGTATGCACCTGTGCACTGGCAGAAATCAAATGTTTGTAATGTAAATGCTTCCATTCCCATCTTTGGTTCAAATCCAGGAGTGACTGACAGTCGTGACCATCTGGGGACATATGAATGGTCCCTGTTAAATTAACTCCCAGCTTTACCCAATGTTCTTATAGACCACTGTCTACAGCACAGTTGCAATCACTAGCCATTTTGGTAGTTTCATGGCTAAGCAAGATTCATGGAAACTGGCTCTGGAAAGAAAATGAAGTGTGCTTGTAAAGAGTCGGCAGTTGTGCTGAATGGTTCTGCGACTGCATTGAGAGTTCCTCCTCCGAAACTGCTCATTCTCACCCTTTAAAAGTGCTAAATCTACACCTGCACAGGCACAGCATAGACAGGTACAGCGTGAGTGGGAAATAGCATTCTTTATGGCACAAAGAAGAGGTTATGTACTTTAAGAACTTAAAATATCACTTTTCTAAGAAAAAAAATTAGCTCATTCATTGCTGGCAGATGTAGTGACCATCCAGACAGAGTAAAATAATTTTGTGAATAAGTACTTATTTACTCTGAACTCAGGGTTTCTCTGCCAGCATATCTGCAGAACTACAATTAACTCAGCAAAACGTAACTTTGCCTCCTCCACTGCTCAGCCTCAACACAGTGTCAGATTTTACAGTTACCTGGCGGACATCAGAAGAATTTCAGTAAGAAAGCCAAGCAATTGGAAACACCATGACTTTAATGAATCAGCACAGATGCACTGATTTGGTTTAATTTTCAGTTTAAGTTAGTAATTCTCAGTTCTGGAAAAAAGCAGGGAATAAAATAATAGCAAGTAGCCACTGTTCACCAGAACTTTTAAAATTTCTTCACATCCCTCTGCCAATTTACTGCTCATCCTGAGCCACAAGGTATTAGGAGTGAAACGTGCAGATTTTCAACTAAATAATGGAAATGTGATTGAGCTCTGGTATACTAAGGGAGAGTAAAAGAGAATCTGGGAATATGCATATGCAATAAGGAATATTAAAAAGTTTCTTGGGCACTGCAGTATGACAATGCACTCTGATTATTATCTTTATTAGATAGCACTGGATAAAGAGCCAATTCATTAAAAATTAATGGCACAGTACTGCCATCCATACATTATACATAGCCATAAAGTGGATGTGGACAGCTAAATGTTAAATCTGTTGGAAATAACTGCAAAGTGAAGTGGGAGAGTGTATCATAAAATAATAGGAACCACGTAATAAGAAGGCCATACAATAAAATGGGGAGAAAAGAAAGACGACCTCACTGTATGAGTCTGTAAAATCAAATGAGGAGATTAGAAAAAAACTACAATAAGCCAAAACTTTTCCCTGAAATGGAAAAATTATTCCCGGAAAGTGTACAACAGCAAATAAAAGAACCTTATTAAAGAGCGACACTGGAGAGTAGCGAATACAATGACAAATGGCAGAGAGATGTTTGATTGCAAAACAGCAGAGCTATTCATGAAAAGAAAACAATTTTATTGTGTCTTTTGATGAAAGCTCAACAATGTGGGGCATTAATATCACTGAGGGAGAATCAGTAATAGGTATCAAAATAGGCAGATAAACATTTTTATTCAATCACAAAATGAAAAGTCCATTTATATCATGTTTTCTAATTAAATAAGTTTCATTTTAGAGCAATTTAAAAATATATGTTTCATTATTCTAAAATTTCTTAAAGTTTTTGATTACAAAATGAATGCCTGAGGCAAATTCCATGATTTTGGATTAAAAGCACTATTCAGAATACTCATCTCTGCTAGAATGATTATTTCTAAGTTTGTAGAAAGCTTTAGTGTGGACTTCAACTATCAGGACTAAACAACATACATACCATTTGATATGTACAGCCCTCAAAAGATATGCCTTTAAGAACATTTACCATTCCACACATTTATATAGCAAGATACTTCCTGAAACGATTTGGCTTCCAAATGATTCCTTCACAGTGCACTGAGAATTAATGGTGCTTCATGGTGGTGATGAAGAGGAAGAAATGGAACTTCAAAGAAAAACTGTTCAGCTCAAATACAGATATATTTACATAAACACTCTCTTAAATCCTAATATTCCCAAGACTTATTCACAAGGCACAAAGTTAAGCATATCCAAACAACTCTATCTTTGCAAATCAAATTTCAAGAAGAAAATTATATGGAGAACCTCTCTGCTTACCTATGAAAGCTAACAACGTGGTTTAGGAACACAACAAATACACATCGGTGCAATTTAAGAGCATGCACAAAAATTGAAGCAACTACAACAGTTAGCATGAGGCCAATTTTAAAATTTGACCAGGCTGGGCACTGGAACAGCGTTACTCATATTAAGAATGCCATTACAAAATACACCTAAACCAGGCAAAACTCCACTCATTTCTACTAAACTGAAATGAAATTCTGAACCTGCAGCTCTAAGAACTACCAGCCTGACAGTGACAGCAGGAACAACATCCGGTGTCATCTATGGATGACAGGCACTGGCATTTCTGAGCCTCTGTGAAAGTCTGCGCTTTGTATTTCCAGGACATATTTGGCTTTTAATTATTATGTTGCACTGCAATACAAGTCACCCTAAAAATACATTAGTGCACCTCAGTGGAGTTTGACTCCCTGGACTGAGTCCGAACCACGGATCCCACCATTTTGCTGTTTGTAGGCTTCTCCCTAATACAGCCATGTGTCGCACATCTGGTTTTACAATGTATTTATCATCACGGTTAGTCTAATACTTCGATATTTCAAATATAGTTCCCTCAGACAACTGACAACCTTTTCATTTTAGCATCTTCTACTGACAGTCTTTTAGAAGAAGCTAGATGTAGACAAAGACTAATACAAAGAGAACTTGAAAAGCAAGTTTTGAGTTTGGGGTAGGAAAGACCCCTAACACTTATAGCTCTGGAAAACATCCATTCCATGCCTCAAAGATCCTTGTGGATTATAAATGTGGAAACTACGAACAGAAAAGGAATTATTCACCACATTATTAAACATGACAAAAAGCTTCTGAATTGAAGCTTAAAACGGGCTATTTAAGATTCCAGAAATCCCTGGGACTTTGGCAACAAAAATGTTCAAAAGCCTTTTATAGTTGCTGTCAGATTTATGTAAAGCATTTGAGATTCCTGTGAACTTATTTATATAACAACCTAAAACTTGAAGCCAACTTGAAAGTCTTTCTATTCTAATTATTCAGAATTGGAGGTGCTGTACAAGAGATACGCAATGTTCTTTCTTGAACATCTTCTAAAATGGTGGCTAGCGAAACATAGACTTTAGGTGAACATTTTATGGAATGGCTGTTATTGTTGATGAGCTGCATCATTCCATATAAAAGCTATTTGGTGAGATGTTTTCCTGTTTTCTGTTCAGAGACAACAGGGGAGATATCACCGTATGCTACATTCAAGTCTAATTGCTGACATTCTGCCCCACTCTTCTCGCATAATTATTCTTAGGAAAATGCTGCAGTATGTAAAAATAAAATAAATGTTTCCATCTCTTTTCAGAAATATAGCACTAGAATACTCCCTGGAGTCAGGCTCAGGATGGACACCAAGATATTATTGGGAACAGAGGCCTAGCTGATCCGGATCCAAAGCACTGTCATTCAAAACCCACATGAACGCCCTGCCATCGCTCTGGGTCACTCCTTCAGCTCCAAAACAGAAAGGAGCATCAGCTGTAAAAGCATCTAGCATCTCTCCAATAGCACCCACACTGCAGTTAGGGGTCACCATGGGAGCAGCAGCGGGACACGACCTAACTGGGTCTGCACAATGCAGTAAGAGCTACTATATGGTAAAACAGCTCCCACCCCAAGAAGCCTTTCAAACTTTATCTTTCAAGATGATTTGAACATGTTTTCCCTTTCATCTTCCTCGGCTCAAAAGCTCTCAACACCATTTCTTTTCTTCCCAATTTTCCTGTCCCCACCATTTCGCTATCTCAATGAGGTCACCCAATTCTCTCCTGTTTCAGCTACCAGCTTCACTCCTCCTTCATCCTTTGCATCAGCACTTCTCAACTATCCAGGCTGTGCATACTTTCAAACACAGACTTGTCAAACAGGCTTCTAATTAGCTCAAGTGTCTTTATATAGATACTGCATCAGGGTGTCTGCAGCTTCAGAAAACCATGGGTCTAAGAAGAAATAAAAACAAATCCTAGAGTATTGACATTCCATCTAAATATTGTTGTGAATTGCAGACACAACAAAAGGGAATATGCCTGTATTAGCTGGGATGTGAATTATCTTTTATAACTATTGTGAAACTGGTCAAACTCTTTCATCCTTACATTTCTATAACACTCAATGCCCAAATGATGGAACTTTCACAGAAATGAAGAATCTCTTCACAAAAACATGTAGTTCCTCATCATTCTTATTCCTTTCATTATTGTACTGCTCATTTAGTACTAACTTATATTAATTATTCAGGAGAAAATTTGTAACTTAAATGTGATCAGAAGCAATAGTACACAAGTTCACAATCTTTTCATTTATCAAAATTTTGCCATATGAATCAACACCCAGAAATGTAGTTGCAGTACACCTAAAAAGAAATCCACACATACAGCACTGCAAGTAGTAAGTATGCTAACCTGTTTTGGTTGGGCTTTTTGTTTGTTTGTTTTTGTGGTTTGTTTGGTGGTGGTTTTTTGGTGGTTTTTTTTTTTTTTTTTTTTTTAATTGTGCTGATGAGCATAGTTTAACACCCATGGATTGTTATAAGCCAATGTGGCGCTCTCTCTTCCTGTGTTTCTTTCATATAGGATTATTCCATATACATTCCGGCTGTGGGATTTTTATGGATTAAGACAGAAGCCAGCAGCATTCTTTATTCACTGCTTTTGGCATTAAAACACCACTTTGATTGCTTTCCTTTTTTTCTACTTAATCATGTTTTAGACAGACAGAATCCAGATTTAACTCATCCAGGCTCTGCTTTGCCATTTTCCCTTTAGCCATGAGAGCTGGAGACAGAGGTTACAAAGAGCAAGGAAAAAGTAATTTAATATTTAGTTCAATGACGCCTGCAGAAAAATCCTGTGAACCTGTGCGGAGATCTCAATGAAACACCAGTGACTTATGATGCAAAACCAGTGACATAAAGGGGTAAAATGTTCATAAAGTCTTTAAGAGTCCATTAGCTATCAGAAATAATATACTAAGATCTCTAACACAAGCACCTTTAGGGCATGCACAGTGCATTGCAGGTCCTGGGTCAATCTCATCCAGCATATGCCAGTACAGATACTGCTGAACATGAGGGTGGAAAACCTGTCCACACAGGGAGCATAATAAAAATGAGCACCTATAATTTCCCCTGTGTTGCTTCGATCTCTTGAGTCAAGCAAAGTGAAGCCTCAACAACTTGTGATGTATTTCTTCTATGGGCAAGTGGAAGTACAATCCTAGCTGAAACCTCATTGGAGGCAAAAGCAAAATCCAGTGCCTTTTACCTCCCATAGTAATTCCCATTGCCCAGGGATCAATGAGCATTCAAAGTGAACTAGAACATCTTCCATCTGCCATACAACTTTTCTATGAAAAAATAAAGCTTTGAGAAAACATATGAAGACAAACCGAAAGGGCGGAGGTACATGCATCTCATTCTTCCTTGCAAAAGACATATTTTTCATTCTGGCAGGGAAAATATCCAGCAATACTCACTACCCAAGGCAGACAGGCATGACCTTCCTAAGCATGCTGATCCACACGGCAAGTTTGCACTTGCTTCTAAGAAGGGCTGTTTTCATGCTTTTTGATCAGGAATGATTTACTTTGGGGGATTGTATGATACTAAGATCGCTAATAGGATACAGAGCCTTTCACCTGTAGGTCAGTGTCTTCAATTTCACCCCAGCTTATGAAGCTTGATCTTGCAACATGCTGTGTGCTCCGCAGCGACTGCCCTCAGTTCCTGCAGACACCAGGAGCTGCTCAGGGCACTCGGCAGGGGACCAGAGCACTCAGCTCTTGGGAGAAGCAAGCTCCTGCTGACAAAAAGTCAGTATGTGCTGTACAGACAACTAGGTGAAACACAGTGCTGTTCTCAGGTTTATTCCTATTATGTTAGTAAGAGGAAACACCGGGGCTGCCCCATTTATTGCGTGAAATTGTGGTGACAGTTGCAACTTCACCAGGTATGCGCAGGGCCTTAATCAGTTTTTGCAGCCCAGAAGAATCTGTTCACAGCACAGCAGCACATGGCATGCTCCAGCCGAAGGCTGATGATGCCTGTGATTAGCCACAGAATAACTAAATAGAGCAGTTCTCCAATAACACAAATTCAGGGCTTTTTACAAGCATTAAGTTTCTTTTTTTGTATTAAAAAAAGGATAATAATGTCTTTTGAGCAAACTAATGGCATCCAGTAGTTAGGAAAGAGTTACTTGTATGTACCCATTATTTAGACTAATCTTTTCCCCAGGAAATAATGAGCTGAGTAAGACCGTAACGCAGGCTCAGGTACAGCGGTGGAAAAAGTCACCCCCTCATTTGCATTTAACTGTGTAACATATTTCTAAGTGTCTACATTACCAATTTGGAAATATACTGCAAGTCCCCAGGATCAAAATTAACAAAGTTACGTAACACAGCTGAACTGTTCACTTACAGATAACGCCTCTTGGACTAGAAATCATTGGAATCAGCTAGAAAAATATTTCTTTTCCCTAGAAGAAGCTTTAATGTTTTTTCAGGGAAAATAAATAAGAGAGACTTGTCCATGGGAACTATTTAACTCGTCGGAAAAGCTAATGTGTTTACTTTTGACTGAGGTCAAAGTCGCATGGTATTGCAAGTCAAAAATTGCAATTCTGACTATAAAATGGGATCTTATTTTGTCTTTTAATCTCAAAAACTGGAATTAAAGTACTTTGTAAGTCAAAATGAAATTAGTTCAAAATATTCTCTTCTATTTATTACAGGAAGAAGTCTCTTCACCAAATAAACATTTTCTATTAAATAGAAAATTTGTTTTGACAAAGTCATATTTTTGCTTAGAAAGTCTTTTCCACAAGTAATTCAACCTGCTCTAAAAAACTAGGGGGTTTTGCATATGCTTGTTTCTGCATGGAAGAGGTGGCTGCTCTTCAGTCTTTCCATTGTGTTGCCCCTTCCTCTATCATATAAACCCATCGTTAGAGATGCCAGCACTGAACCATCAAAGGGCAGTTGGCATTCATCAGCCCAGTGTTCCTGTACAACAAAGACGTATGCCTGTGCATGTCTAAGTTTTGGTAGGATTTGACTGAAAAGAAGACTCTCAGCATCCAGAAATAAAAATGATGAAGAAAACCAGATTTCATAATTGCATTTTTAAATGGAGAAATGTATGATAAATTTATTATGAAACTACAGCCATCAGAAAACACAATAATAAATATAAACCCCCTACCAGTTTATCAATTCTAGGCCCATGACTGCGATATTTAAGAGCTTTCTTCTTGCTGATATATATTCTGCTAGCTGTCACATTGTATTTCCAAATTGTTAAAAAAACCCCTACCTATTGGCCCCTAAGGCATTCATTTTTCCCTGGACTTTATAAAAACTAGAACATGTTTCCGTGATATTTCTTTTACAATAGGAGGCCTGTTAAAAACAGCATCATGAATATTCTAGTTATGACAGATATGAAAGGACATAATATCCAGGAAACAGTTCTTTCTTAACATATTCATGAAGAGGTCCTTGTCAATCACAGCTAGTGAATTGAATAAAAAAATAATACTTGGAGTCTTAGGAGGATACAACTGAGTTTCACATGCTGGAGATATAAAGACTGAAGTGAGACCGGGTTCCACTAACAAGATTCCTGGCCTGAAGTGCCTTTGTGAAATTATTCAGAATCCTGCCAATCATGATATTTCAGGCTGCAGCGATCTCCTCCGCGGTTGTGCTCTGTGTGGGTCCATGTGTTATTGCCACACAGTTAATGGAGTCTCTCAGCTGGTGCTTGAGAGGAACAATGTCTCCAATTGTCCCTTCACCTTGGAGTTTCAAAACAATGTGGTTTACACCCCTGCTTCTTTTGAACATTAAAAAATGTACACCTTGAAATATTCTGGAAATAAGAAACAAACTGCCAAATGCCTTAAGCAGGAGAAGGACTTACAAGGCTACTTATATGTATTTTAAAGTGTAAAAGCAACATTATTTAGTATTTATGCTGTGTTGTCAACTTGTTCAGCAGTATCTGCATAGATAATTAAACAAACTTTTATATTAAAATAGTTTTTTGCTCCTTTGCTACTTTTAAAGCAGGTACAAAGTATAATATTTAAAAGATACTACGCAAAAATATAAAATATACAGTCAAACTTTACTTCAAGATTTTACATATATTGAAGGCTAATTCCAAATGTTGTAGTATACACAACACACAACAGCAGTCTGAAAAAAGCCAATTTACTAAGATTATCAAACAAGTGCACCTCTTAAACCACGTGGCACTTTCCTAAGTAAAGCCTATAGGACAGCACTTCCTACAATAACATTAAAAGGCAATTTAAAAGCCTGTGTCTATTTTTACAGGTGCCATAGTTACCTCTAATATAATTACATGTCATTGACAGTTATTTTGCATCAGAATAGTAAAAACCCCAAACCCAAGTATAAGAGATACATCTATTATTTAAAATGAGTGAAAGAAAACCAAAACCATAATTAGAATGAGTTGATAGAACACCACACCCTGGGTTTCATTGCTGGCCGCTATCTCCACAGCTAGCAAACGACATTAGTATAACGCCTGCAGTGTTCCTTTACGCCAGCCTAAGTTTCCAGAATGCTGAAAATATCAAGATGATTTGCCTAGGAAACACACATGGTTTCCTCTCATACAGCTTCCTACTGGCACTTCAAGAGCTGCCCCAGGACATATTTTATTTACTTGTCTGGCTGAAGCTATAGCACTTTGTTTCTCTTACATTTAAAAGCAACCCATTCGAGATCCATTCTGAATTTAAAAGAAGTGTATCACCCAGTCAGATGGCACCACAGTGAAAAAGGAAACAGGTAAACTTGCAGGCTAATACAGGTAGCAAAGTAATGATGTATGAAATGGCAACAGCACTACCAGCATTTTGGTATTGAGACCTCTTGTGCACGTTTGTTGTGGATAAAATTAACCTTTAAGCCCACCAACCTGACTCCAAAAAGGTTTGCTATTACACTCAAATGTTAAGTGTATATATATATTAAAAAAAAATCCAAAACAAAAAGAAAAATCCTACTTGAAGATACAAATCACGTACATTTGCAGCACTGGGGTAAATTTACAACAGCTTTCAAACAGAAACTAACCGTAAATTGAATGTCTGAGCGTAACCCACATATATGGCATTTCACAGCCTTGCTCCTTTATGGAGATGGAAAAAACTGTGCACTGCTGGACACCCCAGCCCACAGGGTAATATACAGCATTGACAGCTTTCATAGATTCGGTGTTCACATCGTCTTCACGGTGCATCTGATTCCAATTCAATGGGATCTCTTTCAAAAAGGTAGGTTTCCGAACCTAGATTCCAGTGAAAAGCTGAGCTTTGCCAACTCTCATTGCAAAGACACCTTAAAGGCTCACAAAAATACTGCAATTTTTTTTGAACAGGAAACAAAAATAACGTGAAACAACAACACAGAGCACATTGCAGTGAAATCTGAAATGTGGGTTACCGAAACCTTGAGGCAGAATACCAAATTGCCAAGAAACTGTTTCTTACATGGAAGTGTCTCAGACTTTTCCCCTACTTGTGGCTGAGCACACTGAATTGCAAACAGAAATATCCAAGCACAGTTTGGACTCCATTTGCAAGAACCAGTGGAAAGCCAGATTTAAAAAAAAAAATATATATGTATCTGTCTGGCACTCATATATTACCAATACCTACTACAGGTGATGTCTGGCCCAGCACCACATTTATTATGTGACTCATCCTATTGAAAACAACGACTATTCATCTGAATAGTACTAAAAACACTGCTGAATCAAGCTGAGCCCTGGTTTCAGACCCTTTTCATGTTTGCACAGGTTTTCTGAGCCACAAAGGTAAGATTTAATCACATTTTAATAGTTTAAACATGTGCAAGTACAGCATCAGCATGTACCAACGTGAAAACTGCAAGAATAATGAGGAACCACTGTTTGAAAACAAAACAAAACAGATCTGAAATTTAGAAGCATGAGTTTTCTATGCACAGAAGCTACGTATTTAATACTCTTCCAGTGGGAGTCTACGTTGCCTCACCTTTGGTAAACTTAATTCATTAGTGTATTAATTGACAGTTGTTTCCTGATCTAAGTGATTGTTTTCTAGTTCTACTATGTACTGTCAAACAACAGCACATGATTAATTACAAATAAACCAAGAATTAACTTCCTATCAATGGGATGTTTCAAAGCTTCCTACCTTCAGGAAAGGAAGTCTGCCACTCACATGGCCGGGCTGTTTTCTGGGCTTCCCTCGCAGTGTTTCAAACACATTCAGCTGCACTGGTCTCTCAAGAGATTTTGGCTGACATTCGAGGCTGATATAAATGGGCTATTTTTTATTTCGTGCCTTACAAACTGACCCCTTAAATGCACAAAGTCATATCCCAGTGCTGGTCAGTACACAAAACATCTATCAAATGAGAAATTAGAACATATATGGAGGACAACAAAAGGCTATATATTAGCCACTTTACAGACCTTCAGCATGAAGTCCAGGTCCAATAGAAAGCTATCTCAGCCCTGTAGTCTTCCAAAGAATCCTCTGATCGATAGTGCGAAATTAAGATACTTCATTTTGCTGTCAATATAATTAATACGAACTCCACTTAAGTGAACAGATTATCTATGCTCTCACAGCTCGCCAGAAAGAACTGGAAACTTAACATGTTGCACTACCAAAGATATGAAGGAAGACGGCTGGATAGAGACCTTTGACAGGCTATTTATCACCTACCTCAGCACTAATGGCAGGAGTTCATAATGATTAAGATACATTCTGTCTGAGGTTGAAGTTGAGGTGGTTTAACTTTCCCTTTCAAATCTGTTTGCAATGGATTTCCAGGGCTCTCATACGAACAGTTACTTGAATTGCAGGCCAAACAGAAGTCCCTTAATCAAAATCTGAACTTGAATTACTTCTTAAATGTTCATACTAGCTGGCTGCCTAGTTTCCTATTACTGGAGTGAACTACACACTCTTTTTCTTTTAATAAGTCAGAAAGTTTCCCCCTGCCTGTATTTTTTGGTGGTTTATCTGAACATTAATGTCAGTAACTGACATTCCTGAAATTACAACAATAACTCCACAAACGTACCCTGTTGCTCTCTTTTAGAGCCTATCAAAACATTGGAATCACGTATACTGGAATAGCTTGCTATTTCTACTGTACAATTTTAAGATAGTATATTTCCAAAGGAATAGAATTACTGTTATTTAGGAAAAGCACACTTGCATGAGTAAAATATTTTTCATCAATTTCTATAACTTTAACAGAAAATAAATATTACCTCATGGAAAACAATTACGGTCTTCATATCATGTAGCCAAGATCAACAAAACATCCAAGATAGCTACACACTGCCGAAATGGAGATCACCAAGTGTTTATTTTAAAACATGGAACACCGAGGAATAACATTTATTCCTCCGAAAGCTATGGTGAATAGTTCTGGTATGTCCATCATTTGCATTTTTGGACAGGTTTAATACGGCCACTCTTAGGAACCAATGGAATTTTAAGTAGATTTCCCCCCCCCCCCCCCCCCCAAAAAAAGCTACACTATACATACAAGAAAAAGATGATTTACCTTGGCCTGTCATATAATAAAAACCAGATGCGGTTAACTGGACCCTTCAGCTAAAGCTGTTAAAATACATACATCAATCATCATTTGGGGGCAGTCAGGAAAACAAGAGTAATGAAAATCGGTTCTTTGATCTTTTGCACTGAATTTTCTTTGTAAAAAACCAGCCCCACACACATGCAAAAATCTATTGGAAAGTCAAAATAAGTCATTTGCCAAGATCCTCAGATTCTCAAATTGTAAATGGCCATGAGTTACACGGCTTCTTTTGCTTCCTGGACAATTTTTTTTTTTTAAAGCAGTTTTATTCAAAAGAAAGCTCAGTCTACAGCTGCCAAAGACTGCAAAAACAGAAGACCCTAAATCTTTGTAACACACAAACAAGGCTTATTTCTTTCAGCTACTGTTAAGACGCAAAGATAAGGCATTTTGCTGGCTGTATTTTTCATTTATATATTTATGATTAAATATTATTTACTAAACTAGTAAGAAAAACTGATGCATAATAAATGGTATGTGCATAGTCCTGTGCTCATCTCTGTAACCCTCACTCAAATTTTACTAAAATGACAGTCAGACAACAGCATCCCTGAGACCAGTTTCATAACTATAGAAGTAGAAGTTAGAAAGGTGAATGAATCACTTGTAAAAGCTTTCCTTCTATCCCAATATCTTTCTTCCTCTGACAGGATTTTCTCAACTAAGTAATGATTTATTGCCACAAAGCACTAAATACTCATCCGAAAAAAATCTATTCACTTTCGAGAAGAACATTGTCTGTTTTATCAGAAACATTAATCTAGAAATTTTTATTATTAATATTCTGAAAAACATTCTACTTACACCCCTTCCTAATCCATTCCTCCATACGCTTTTTCTAATTCAGAGATTATCCTGCTTTTGGGATAATTCTCTACAATCACATCACACTTCCATATAGTATCTCAGTGCTGACCTACTTCGGGTCAGGTGCTAAGCCCAATAAAATTAATGGAGCACTTCTCTTCTATATAAAGCATATTTGGATCTTAATAAACCTTAAATTTTGCTAGCTTTTTCCTCCCCTCTAACAGTTATAATCTTTAGTTACATTCTTCATTGTTGCCTTGCTTCCATGCCTTCATGGTCAACTTCTCTCTATAAAATCTCCAAAACAGAGAAGATGAAGAGACTGAGTGAACTCTTCTGCTGAGGGAAAGAAGTGAGGCTTGTGGGTTAAAATGAATTGAATTCAGTGTATCTTTGTGATATATTCCAGAAGTAACAGATAAAGGTAGATTGCCCCATTAATTTTCAGAAGTAACTTACTCAGCGTAAGAAACTCCAGGAGAGGAGCCTGCCTACCTGACAATGACCCAGAAACATAGGTCTTACTGGCTACAAGTCATGCAAAACCACTATTTTCAAAAATTTCTGTAAGAGACATGCAATAAGATTACGTTTTAAAAAATTCAACATTTGAAAAAGGAAATGGCCATGTATATATTCTGTTTGGCTTAAATCTTTTATGCCTAATGTTTAGACACACAATGAAAGGCTATATAATCCTTTCACTATATTTCACTGCATTTTATTACTATAATTATTTCATATTTCTGGGTATAAGAAATTTTAACATAACTTCCAAGTAGAATTTGAAGAAATCTCAGCTTTTTAAAAAAATAACTTGAAGAAATGAAGTAGCAGATGTATTAAAAGATCAAATCATCATATCATATAACTGACGGAACTTTTCATAATTCCATTTCCCAAACCAGCTACAAAACTTCACTTTGTGCTTTCTCAGGAACTGTCAAGGACCAGAGAATGAAAACATAAAGGACAAAGTATTGAATAAATGGAATGAAACAAAACAGTGCATTGTGCGTGATGCAGAATCACTCCTTATCTTTACAGCTGACATTCAGCGCTGGCAGGGAGCGAGTATCTTGAACAGAAATGAGCCAAACAAAACACTGCTGAATTCCTCTGAGCTTTGAATCCAGCTTTGGAAACAAACCCACTAGGTCAAGCCCCCTCTTGGGGCATTTTGAAGTCTCTGTGAAAGACTTGCATTGGGTGGGGTATGGACTGCAGGAGCTGAGTGGAATGAAAGGGAACAGATGGTTGGGAGCCCACGAGACGTATAGAACCAGAGTTAAATCTCAGGCTTATAGGAGCACCTATGCTTTTCTACATGCATTCAGTTTGAGTTTCATGCAAATTAAGATACATAAGAAGATACACATACAGAATCCAGGAAATGACTGCGTAACCCGTAGTGTAATTTTTGTGCTGTTATAGTAAGTTTGAACGGTTTTCACAAATATCACAGGGTTTTTTTGCCCCCCCCTCCTTTTTTTTTTTTTTTAAGAACTAAACAAAGCAAAGAGCAAATTTTAAGCAATCCCGTCCCTTTGGAATCATGCATAGAAACATGAGAATTTCCACAAAGGATTTTATTATGCCAACAGTCTAAAACCCACAACAAGCAACATGACAGGAGAAGGATCAAGAAAAAGCAAGTATGCTAGAAGAAAATAGGCAGTGCTGCTCAAGTGCTTCATTTGAAGCACAAGAAGTTCCCTCCATCAGTAGAACATGTGCATCTGGAAATCCCTTAATTTATAAATGTCAGTGTCTGAATATAGAAATTTACAGATCTATTGGAATCAGCATATAATTGCACAGTCACTAAATTGTCATGAGAAACTACAGTGCACTTGACCCCACTGCTCGCATGACTCCTCAGGAAGCCCACACAGTCCACTAAATCAGCAGAAAACGAGTCAAGCCAAAAAAAAATGAAGTTTGAACTATCTAGTTTCAGGATAGTTGCATTTGGCTGCAATAGCACAGAGCTCAGCACAGGGAGCTAAGTGAATACTTGTTTGCTTAGACCACAGTGAGCTCCATGCTACCCTAGCTACTTAGATAAAACAAAGTCCAGGTCTGTAGGACTAGCAGTCAAAGCCACATCAGGTATGGTTGTCCAATGCCTCATGCTGGTGACATACTTAAGTTACCTTCTTTGAACACTTCCAGTGTGCTGACTGTATTTATACCAATAATTCACTACGGCTGTCACCTGCAGCACTGCAGTTCAGCTGATTATGCACTCCCCATCTCCACTCCCTGCCGTGCAGGTAGGTGAACTCCAGCATCCACCCAGCCATTTGCACCAAGACATCAGTCTCCATTCAGTGCAACTCCGAACCTGCTGGAATACCTGGACGTCATAGTCTTGCTCAGAGCACACTGCTTCTAGAAGAGCACCACCTGCATCATACTTTATTCTGCTTGGATCACAGGAACAGGAGAAGAACAAGACCAAGCCTTGTTTATAATTCTGGGGTCACTCTCAGTAAAAGCCAAAAGGTCTAACTAGTAACTAGCCTCTAAGACTTCCCAGCAGCTTCTCAGGATCAGCAGTTAAAAGAAATGTTTTCTAAGATCACATGTTTAAAGCTATATGAAGTCTTAAAGGAACAAAACTAATCCTCACCACATTAAAAATATATCCTAAGATCTAACCCTTTCTAACTCCGTAATGTAATTTTCCTCTATTTCCATTTCAACCATTAATGACTACTTAGATATTTACCAGAGCACCTCATACTCCTCCATTAACATAGACACTTGCCTCTTTAAGCCAGGGACTGTGTTATTTAACTGTCTGATAAGTACCATGAGCATTTAGTGCACTGCATAAATAACAGGATATATACAGAGACACGAGTGACACTGGTCTCAAACAGCTAGGTGTCTTCCCCAAAAATCTATTACCATTGTCAAAATCTGTGCAGTCAAGTTATATAGGGCAGAGAATTTAAGGAATAGATCTGTCTCTGGGATAACCTACATTTTTCCTAAGATGAGAAATATTCAGCAGTGCTCAGACACATATTAGCTATCAATGGACTGGGGTCCAGAAAATTGGCACAGAAAGAATGTGCCCTGGAACCACCTGCTCCTGACTGAGAGGAAGGGCAGAGGGAAGTCTCTGTGCTATTTTCTGAGCAAAGTCTCAAACTATGAGACTCCTTCATTTCAACCTTTTGCCATGTTCCCCCTCCCAACAAACCTTGTATCTTGGGTATTAGCAATGCAACAAGATGACTCCTTTACCACTCGGTTACTTGATGGGTCACATGCATTCTGGGGTTGGTATAATTTGGGATCTTCTGCACCTTGCACATAGCACAATAGAGGATGCCTCCCAGCAGGAGCCTGTGCTCATGGGGGCTCAGTTGTAAGGAACATTTCCCAGGAAAAGCCCAATATCCCATCCCCTCCATACTGCCATGTGACTTGCACACTTACAAAGGCACCCACTATATGACTACACCTGCAAGAGACCATTAATCATGTAAGCAAAACACTTTTCCTATTTTGCGATCCAAAGCAGAACTCTCACCCATTAGGATACTAGAAACGTGTGATGTCTGTGTTTTAAATGGGGGAGAGCATTTACTAGATAAAAAAAAAAACCAACTCAAAACCACAAAACCAAAACCCAACACTCAAAAAAAGGTGGGGCTTAGTCCAAGGTTTCAGCTGCTCCTGCATCTAACCTGCAGTGTGTTCTTCAAGAAGTCATCTGCAGTCTACCTTTGGGCTAAACATCATGAAAATCTCAATACTGAAGAGCTTCAGTGTACGGAGACAAAGCTACATAGGAAGAATTTATAATATAAAAATTACCACCAGTAAAAGCAGTTCCATATTATACTACCAGAAGCCAGGTATCATCCTTGACAATGTTTCAGTGCCAAAAGACTGCAAGCAAGCACAGACTATGCACCAAATTATATGCCTTGTCAGTCTAAGTACAAATAAATCAGAGTATCCACCAGCTTCAAACCCACACCAAATTAATGTTTTCTATAGCAACACATCCTCACTACTACACTGACAAATGTTTAGGTAAAATGTGCTTTAGGGAAATATTTTGTTGACCGCTCGTTACAGAACAAAAGGTTGTTTTAGATTAATTTTCTTAATAATAAATACTAGAGAAAACTTTACCTTAAAGTTGTTTAGCAAATTTGTGCTTTAGATGCTGCACTGCACATTTTCTCAGGGTACATGAGGACTACAAAACATGCATAGTAAAATCTGATAGTACAATTTTCTCTCTTTCAACTGTGTTTACTTAAAAAAACCAAAAGAAAACAAACCAACAAAAAACCCAACAAAACCCCAAACAACCCCAAACAGATAGCTTCTGGAAATTTGACAAGACAGTCAGGTTAGACACGAGAAAAAATATCTCCCCCCAACATGTCCCCAGATGAATAGTATTATACTGAAACAAATTTTCCTGGAGATGTTGTGGAGCCTCCATCACCAAAGGTCTGGGGGGGAAAAAAGGTTAAACAAACATTTGAGAGACAGAGCATCAGCATAACCCAACACCAGTTGATACTGCCCTGGGACAGCGGGGCACACTAAACTATCTCTTGAGAGACCTTCAAGCCTATTTTTCTATGATTCTAAATTGTGTCTGTGTGAGTTTTTCCCCACAAAAGGCAAACCTACATAGCCCAAGAGAAAGACAGTGTTTGGTTTCAAGAGATAAAAGAAAGTGCATCTCTGGGTGAGTAAAAATGGGAAAGGTTCAAACATAGCCAAGAGGATAGTCATATTTTCAACATTGGTTTGAATATGTTTCACATTGCTGCAAAACTCTCAGATATAAACATAATTAGTGAAAAAGCAGCTTGCTTATGGTTCATCCCATACACAAGATCTTGTATGTTACAGGATGATTTTTATGTAAAGTTACATCCGCCAAAAGAATGCAGCTGGGCAAATAAGTGTGGGTGCTTTCAAGTGGTCACATTTCTACTTCTCAGTGCATCAGTACATCCAGTTATGAGCAAACCATGTGCACGCAAAGGATTTCACCTCATATTGTTTCACGAGAGCCTCCATATCATGGCAGCTGATGCACAAAACACAGCTGCACGTACTGCCAATGGCCTCTCCTCACCATCTATTAATATGCATGGACTAAAGTTTGACGGAATAGTTTTAAAAGCTTCTCCAAGAGGAGAAGTAAGAAAGGAGGTATGACAGGAATTCTCTAAGAGGTAAGAGGGTACGCAGGAGGTCTTCGTATCTCTGCCTTTAAGGTGTCTGTCAAACCTTCCTACAGACCAGAGGGGACTTTTCTCTCTGCACTGCAGTTAGTGAGGCACGCGGAGTGGTGACCCCAGCTTTGACAGACCAGCATTCGTTCTGGGAGAGCAATTCCAGTGTTGAAGTCTTTCAGACTAGTAACAGTTTAAGTATAAGATATTATTCCTGTATGATTTCTAGAGCCAGAGACTTGTATAAATTAGACATGTCATGAAAAAGCTGAATTATGCGTCGCACGGTGCAGCAGAGGGTAATATACAGACCTTTATTATGTAATAAAACAATTGTGTGCTGGGGAGATATTTATGGCATAATCCTGGATGTCCTCATAGTACTCTTCGGAAACATATAATTTAATACACACTGTATATTTTGCCTGTACGTGTTTACATTTAAAGTAATGCAAACTTTATTCTCTAAAATCCCAGTAATATATCTGGATAGGTTATTGCATGGCATACTGGTAAACACTACCAGAAGCCATACACTCTTGAAAAAGGCCACTTACTGCTAGTGACTCATTCTGCGTATTTCTTTAATATTTTTCCTTTTAAGTCAGAGCAAGCTTCCCAAATGCTTAATGAGTAGGCTCTAAGGCTTTAATTTTCAGCCAATCCTAACTTTATTACAAAAGTTTATCAAGCTATAAACACACTACTTCACTATGCTGTCATGTTTTTATAAAGTAGTTTATAAAAGGTGACATCTGGCAAAGAGGCAGATCTATAAAAATCATGCTGGTGGATGTAGTGTCATTTTTTCTGCCATCCTCCCAGAAAGAGTAATATTATTTTGACACACACATTCATCTCCACTGTCAAGCTTCTATTTTTATAGTTAGCTTACTGCACATGTCCTTAAGCTATACAAAACCTTTGGGCTAATGTAAAGAATGACATTTCTGCATATTTATTATAACACTTATTTTAGGGGTTGACTTTGCCTGATAGGATTTTTCCAAGTACAATGTAATTTTCATGACAATACACTTCGTTCAGAAACAATAAATAAAGATGCACGATAAGTCATGAAAGGCCAAATATGCATGGACAAATTTACAGCAGCTCATCTTGGCAAGCCCTACGTTTGTCCTTCTTTAATATTTTATCAGATGTGTGAACTGTACGTTGGAGTTCAGTACAAACTTCAGTGTACGAAACATAATGAAATCTCTCTAGGACATTATAAACTCCAACAGAGTATAATTTTAATACTGTGGAGTTTTTAGCTCTGACATGTTGGGACATATTTTCTTTCAAAGAGTTCAGCTTTTTCTATGTTTGTATTGGCTCAAGAACAGCCAGGATATAAGCAAGTGAAAGACCACTGAAATCAGGAGGCTGACAAAGCACTTTTTGTGATTTAATTACAGCAAATAACTGATTAATCTCTGCAACGTCTTAGGCTATATACTAAAGTAGATGATACGAATCCCAACATACCACAGAAAGGTTGCTTCATTTGATTGTGTATAATGACTTGCTCTTTCTAGTCTTCCTCCAATACAATGGATACTTTACTTTTTAAATGTGAAGCCTATCATCATTCATCTCTGTTGAAAGCTAGAACCCTAAAATATTTAGCTTTAAAGCATATTCATTATTCATGAAAAGACTTTTTAATGCTCTTTCCCAGCATTTAAATAAGGAAAGGAAGTGTGTATTCACACCAACAAGCCCAGAAATTAGAATTATTTAACTGCTTTTGAACATGACACTGATGTAGACAAAACCAAAAACAGGACTTGGGGTCTATTAACAGCAGCATTATTCTGCCATCAAAAGGGTTCAATACTAGAACATTCCTGAGCAGAGGTCATTATTGGCAGTTCACTAAATGATAATTTGGGTTAGAAGCAGCATTCTGATCCTAGAACAGACACTACATTTGAAGTTGATGAAAAACATTTTACACTGTATTTTTTAATGCTCAATTCAAACCAAAGAATATCCCAGATCTGCTAAGTAACCGACGTCACCCTCTAGATTGTTTCACTATAAATGTGCTACAGATCAAGACTTGTTTAACTTGATCGTTTTAGGGCAGAAATAAGGATTAAATACAGTTTTTATTATTGTTGCCATTGCCCTTTTGCAGATGCTATTTTCAGATGCAATTAACCATAACATCCCACTTTCTAAGATCCCAATTCCACAGCTGCACATGAATAGTCAGATCTTTGCATCTGTATGATGCCCCTATAAGCTTCAATTACAGAATCAAGGACTATTTTGCTCTCTAATTAAAATAACTTTGGTTTCAGCCATATAAGAGAAGGTCCTCAAGTGCACTAAGCCTGGAGTTTCATAGGATTTCCACTTGTAGGGCACAAGTAAGGGCAAGAGACAGTAAAGAAATAAGAACCTGCTAAGGGGGTGGAAGTAACAAAACTCTCCCATGAATCCATCTTCACATCTGCTGCTGTAATGTCTTTTCATCTTTATATAAAACCAATGGTTAAAAACAGGTCTCCAGAGATACCAGAATATATGCCTAATTGTATTGAGAGAGAGATATATATTTACATATTGCTGTCTTTTCCAATTTGCCAGGCTACCTTCACAAGGTACAGTCATAGCTAATTCATGTCTACAAGCTCCCGTTGACCAATGCATTATATTTAGAGTACAGAAATCATAACTCTAAAATGTTATTTACTGTCTACATTGCATGTGCACTTACCGGGCACTTGGAACAATCCACCACTTGCAATTATTCTGGCGTGACCAGGGAAATTGTCTCCTTCAAGCAAAAATCTTGGGCAGTGTCTCTATCTTTCAATATCATCAAATGCAAATCAGCATGTTATGTTTGGATGGTGAGTAAGGGAAAAGGGGCATACTCACATTAATGTGAAAAACATTACAGCAACATTACAGAGGGCATTCTGAAAAGACAAGATTGAAAAATACTTTGCTGAAGAGTCATGTAAATATAATGCACTGGGAATGCTCTTTATAGATCTGATCTACTTTTGATTAGTTTTATGGTATTTTGCGAGGCAGTACATTGTAGTGTCATGGTAATCAAGGATTGGAAGTATTATTACCTAGAGTCAGCAATAATGAGAACAGAACCTTTAATTTCAAACTATAAGATAACACATTGATTAATAACCATGGGATGATTAGTCAATCCAAGACCTTAATGCACAATGGAGAAATTCATCCATTATCTGTTCAATGTAATTCTTCTTTCATCTTGGTGACTTTAAAAACAACCAAGGAAAATTACTGTCCCTCAGTAAAGGCTTTTGAATTTCATATGCATTTAATTAGATAACTGCCAGCCCAAGGACAGGAACCATGACAAATAGTTGTTCTTTTCAAATTAGAAGAATAGACTGTTCAATGAGCAATATTGATGTTCTCTTGTGCTGAGTTATACAAGAGTTCTGCTACTACTTCCTTTAATTTATCTAACCTTTTTTAACATTTAATGAGGTTTTTAACATGGTTTTAGTTACATATGCTAGTTGGTCATTTTAAAAAATGTTGCTAACAGCAACAGTACCTACATAGACATAAATGCATAGCCCACCACAATTTTCTTGGAATTAGGTATGAAAGTACAATTTACATAGGAAAAAGAGCATTAGAAATTAAGAGGCCATCTTTATGTCTGGAGAAAAACAACAGTTAATCCTGTTTAATCTGTTTAATTGCTTCAACAGCCATCATAATAAAGATTAGCTGGCTGTGAAATACTAACTATAAAACAAAGGAGGATTTTTTTTCCATTTCTAGTCCTGAGATGTTGTTTTCTGCTTTTGCAGGATGAGGGTGGAATGGAGCAAAGGTTCTTTTTCAGGTTTTGTTGTTGTTTGGGTTTTAGTTTTACTTGTTTTTTGTTGGGTTTTTTTTTCCTTCTAAAAACCTTGCAGTAACAGTCTGACTATCTCCTTCTTCCCTGCAACATATACACATAATCTAAAGACTGCCTAGCAAATGAGGGATGGTTTATTTATTAATAGGAGGACCTCCCTCCTATTGCACAGGGGGCTAAGACTTGACCATCCTGAGTTTGGGACAACAAGAGCACTTCAGATGTAAAGGGCCAATGACAAAAATAAGAGCAGAAGACAACTCCTGAAGAGCTTCCCCTGCCTTTCAAAGGCAAGTTACCATGAAGTTGTGATGCCAGGCTTGTCCTACCCAGGCACAGCAGAGAGGCAGGTTAAAGAGAGGCAGCAAGGATGGTAATTCAGATTAAAAAAACCCAACTCTTCAGTATTCCACTAAATACAAAGACAAATTTTCTCAAAGTTAAAAACATTATCTGGAAAAGTCAGAAACTTTGAGCAACCATCCAACCTGGTGCTTTTAGTTTCCTGTCTAGCAGCCACTGTTAATGCTACTAATGAGAAAATCATTTTCACCTCTCATTTGCCTGTGCTCTGCAGTACGAACACAGGAGCTCCCAGCTTAAGCACCTAAGGGGCCACGCTACAGCATCTACGCTCAGGGCATTGCAGAGCTGGCATATGCCATTCTTGGTGTCTGCTTGCAATGATCACTCAAAAGAAGATTAAAACAGCTATCTCAACGTTTAATGCCCTCCTGAACTGCCTCTTCCCGAAATTCCCCACTGCAGAGACAGGATTCTAGCTCCACTCTTGCAGTGGAGTAACAAAACCTTCTTTATGATTAGAAGAACCACAAAGGCCATGGCCATGCTAACTGCTGCCATCCCCCTCTGCCTGGCTTTAACTTACAGTTGCTCAACAGGCCAAACCTTGCAACCAGCCTGGGCCCATATCTTGCTGTGGGCTCCCATGGAGGGGTACTGACTACCCCCAGAAGTGAATTTGGCCTCAGGCTTCCCTAGAGCTCTGGGCACAGATTTTCTGCCCACAAGAAGATTAATTGCATTCACTAATCACCTATCAGACATGTTTGCCTCAAAGGAAACCTTTCACACATTAAATGTCAGATCTGAAATAACTTATTCCTGAAAGGGTTAAGCTCACAGTACATTTTACTTGACAAGTAAAATGGCGTGCTCTCTAAACATGACATACCGATACCCAGTGATAAAATATTTCCCAATCTTTAGACCATTTTGATAATTCACTGTGTGTATTACACACAATCAAGCTGTACAGGTTTCAGAGGGATTCTGAGCACATCGCTCAGACTGACAGAGCAAGTATTCCAGACAATTGGCTCCCCAAGGGTCAAGACAGTGATGCTCAATCAGGATTCAAACGGGTCATAAACCCTTCATGGATCTCGCTCAAGTGGGTGGTGATGTCTCCCTGGGGCAGCTCATCATTTTCTGCTACAGTCAAGCACTTGTCATTACAGACAAACTCCCCGTCAGTTTTAGGCACTCATTTAATCGAGTCTTAGTGAGAACAGCAAATATTATCAGTGCCACAAAAACCCTAAAGAGACAAATATATTAATTATAACTGCTACGATGGCAATTTAAGACACTCTCAAAACCCTGCTGGTGGTCCTTACACTATGACTGCTTTTTAATGTAGACTCAGGTTTTCAAACCTGGGTGCCGAAGTCAGGCGCTGCCATTTGGGTTTAAGCTCCTCAAGACAAGTGACCTACTACTGAGAAGAAAGGGGTGCCAGACTACCCAGCTGCTGAGCATGGGAGCTGGGAGTGTGGCCGAGTGCTCCTGAATGTTGGAAATCTTTCATTAAAAACCCAGGTCAGGATTCAAGGCCATAATTTCAAGTACACAAAAAGGAAACTAGTCTTCAAACATCCAGAAATGCTCAGAATAAGTCAAAACATTTGCTTTTGCAACAGTTCAGATAACCTGGCATATAACCAAGGCAGCTATAATACACTACAAGCTTGAAATAAAAACCTAACACAATCCTGGCAGCTTAGGAAGCAATGTTTTTATTGTACTGTTTCCATATCTAATTATGCTCCTATGCAAAAAAAAAAAAAAAAAAAA
>WAAD01020101.1:3589-31985 GCA_013389945.1 Fregata magnificens | reverse complement strand
AAGAAGGGAAAACACTGTTATGCACTAGAAAACGATCATGATAATCTAACATTAGCCTTCACTGGCTTTATAAAACCTTCCACACAAAGCTTAGTGGAGGCAAGTACACCATCCTGCAACCACACAGTTCCACACTCATACAGTCCCAAATTTAATCTAGCTCAGAATCTCTGAACTGCTGTAAACAGCTAGGGTTTTTATGTTCAGATCATGTTTTAGAGTAAAGCTGAACACATGATAATTTATTTCTTGGTTTGCTGTAGCATACAGAATGAGCTCCTCACTCATTTAGCTGCAAACACACAGGTGTAAACTTGAGAATGTTTTTTTTTTTTTGCCCAGCAAAGGAGTCAGCCAATATAAAAGTGATGTCATGTTCCCATGAGGACAAAAAAAACCAGTGATATAAATCAGGTGCTGTTCTGCTACAACCTAAATAACTTACTGAAAAAGAAAAAAAACCCCAACAGTGTTTCCAACTTTGCCTTTCCAGCTGGTTCTTGTCCTTAGAGGATCCATATCTCTGTTTTCACTCACGACCGCACTTCTCTCACTATCTGCTAGTTTTCCCTTGGCTCTCTGGGGAATTTCAGTGCCAACATAACCAGGGATGCACTGGTGCAAACCAACAAACAAGCCAGGCTCTGCCTTTGCACCTAGTCTCCAGGAAGCCTAGTTAATCTGCACAGCCCCAAACCTTTTGCAATTACCAGGGGTCTAGTGGCTCAACTGATCCATCTGTTGTCTCCATGTATGTTCCCCACAGAGAAGCTTAAACATCCGTTCTGCCTGGCCTCCCTGAGGGATGGCTGGCACTCCCATGAGCTTAAAACTGCTTACACATCAGAGAGACGTGTTTAGCACCCATCAGTTCCTTTCACACACTGACAGTCACACACATATCTTAGAGGCCTCAATCTTTTGTCTGTCTGGAAAGAGATAAATAAATTTATTGATTTCTACATAGCAGGTGGATAAAATATATTTTATTAATGTAAAACTGTTTTAAGTTGAAAATCTTGTGACTATATTCCAAAATATTAAAGCATAAATCAAAGTAGCATTTAGCAGGATAAACCAAATTAGAAGCTGTAGTTCAATAATGAGGTTTTACAAGCTACTTGTGCTCAGTTTTCAACACTAATATCAGCAGCACGATAAAGAGAAATGAGGCTCACGTGGCCATTGCTGTTATTACATAAGCTTCTTGATCCTAAACTTCTTGACACTTTTCTTCGAAGACCTTGGATCTGATCAATACCCATAACTAAATAGGCCTGAAAATCAATCTATTTGTGTTTTCAATCCCCCATATTTTACAAAAAAGTAATAAACTATTGCATGTGAAACCTTTTTACAATACTCAAGACAGATGAGAGTAAATAGATTCAGTGACCTTATTTAATAATAGATAATAATTTTATGTACATAGTGACTGTGCCAGAAAGCTCTGAAAATAATATGTAGCTAGTCATACACAACTAAAAATTTAATAAGCATTGAAAAGAATTGCCATATTGGATATTAAAGCCCTGTCCAGTGAAGTACACAAGTTTTGGATTGACTTAACTGTTCACAAGTTCTGGATTGACTTACACAGTATTTGCGTAACCTGACTTACTGAAAAAGAACTATTTATAAGAATAAATCTGAGCATGTAGTTCTCTTCCAGTCTAATCTGGAGCTTCATTTCCTAAACCAGTACAGGTAGGAGGAGAAAGATTATTCTTATAATAAAGATCTCCACTACAGTTCAGAAGAAATTTAAAATAACCCCAAAACCTCAGATTTGAAAAGAGCTGTAATTGTCCAGTGCTAAGAAGCCTAGAAATGTTGCAGAAGTTTAAGTTGGACAAGCATCAATCAGGTATAATTTAGGCTCAGCTGAGCATCCGTTAGGCAGACAAATAAACTGGATAAACTCTCAAGGTCTCTTCCAGCCTATGAATTTTGTGAAGTGATTTGGGATCTATAAAGACAAAATCCGTCATATAAACATAAAAGGGAAAAATTCTGCTCTTTCTCTAGCTTGTGCAAGGCCCGAAACACAGCAGGAGAAACGAGCTTTCACTTCAAAAGCATGAAAAGCTTTAGTGCAAAGCCCAGTGCTATGATCAAAAGGAGGCCTGAGGTCTTGGATCGGATGGGAGAGAAGGGAACCTATCGCTGCTGCTGCCAAGCAGGCAACAAGGAGGGACAAGGGGATATACTTACTCTTGCAAAGTAAAGAGGCGTCATATCATGGGAAGTGTCTTCTCTTGAGTTCTTGCAGATACGAGCAAAAGCAGCTTGCTACCCGGATGCACGCTAGCTGAACCCATCTGTGAACAACTGAGAAGGTGGAAAGCACGGGCTCATCCTTAAAACTCTGGCAAAATTCTAGAAGAGTTCTGCATGTGAAACCACAGCCAGAACATACAGTATTGGGGATTACAGTCATTTTAAAATGAGAAAATATTTTCCTACCCAGGGTTTTTTTCCTGATGCCTATCGTTTATGATATGAAACTAAAACACTGGGTCTTTATTTTCCATATATTTGAATTCCCAGCATCCTGAAAATAAAGGAACAAAATATGCTTGTTTGAGAATTTACTGAAATACTAAGAATGAACATGCACGTCATTGTGTCACCAGGGAGTATTTAGTAAACTTATAATTGAATAGAAAAATAGTGCATTAAGTTTACAAGTTTCTTTTCATAAACAAGTTACATTTCTCTTGGCTAATAACCATATTTCTGATTGATCCATGCATAGCAGGGTATTTTGGTGTTGCAAAACCACAAGAAAAATAAAAAGATTTAAAAACATGAACCCTAAAATAAATACAGGAACAATGCAGCTGTTCAAAACCATCCATTTATTTGAACATGAAGTCTGTTAGCTTGGTGTCTCAGGTGCAACTCAACACTTTTAACACACTTGCATTTTGCTTGGCATCAGCTCCCTCAGGCTCCTTTTTTCAGTTCACAGCAATGATGCTATGCTATAGGAGAGCTTACCACAGTGCCGACCATTTAAGTGCTGATGTCAGTTCATCTCCATTTCCAATGAGTGGAGATGAGAACTAGTGATCAGCACAACCGCAGCATCTACCTTGTTGGACTAGAGCAGCTCTTTCTGTCGGAGCGGTTGCACAGGTCCATCATGACTTGGTGTCTAGCAATTAAGACTACACTCTTACGAAAATTGGTGTGAAGGGCACTGAAAAATGTCACGAAAAGGCAAATGAATGAATAAAAACAGCACAAGAGAGGTGAGCATTGCTTAAACAGATCAGAATTCATTCTGATGAACTTTCCTTCTCTTTCAAACCATTTTCCTTTGTGTCCATTGCGTCTCTGAGGGTGAACTAGACACAGTGAAAAAAACCCAATGCAACATCAGCAGTTAGCTCAAGAGTCAGATTCACTTTGAAAATTGCCAAGTAGTGGAGCAAGGGCTGAGGGAGAGGAGACAGAGTTACACCTGCAAACAGCCAGCCTTTTACTACCCAACTTCAAAATTAAAGCCAGCACGGCAACTCAACGCCAAACATTTTTTTAGTAGTGCAGGATGCTATTTATCTTTACGAAGAAACACTCACTCACTGAAATAAAAGAACAAACTCTGTGAACTGGACTTCTTGAATGCACTGTTTGAATTAGTCCCTTTGTCTTTAGTATTAAGGACATATTCAAGAGTTCTTCCATTTGGTACCATAAAAACACTTTTTCTTTTCTGGCTGCACTGTGGGGAACTAAGAATAGCAGACAGTCTTGTGACTTGCAAGTTCTATTTTCTGCCATTATCCTTATTTTTTGCTGCCTGTATGAAAACTAACAGTGGGTAGTCATTGCTACTTTGTTGAATGAACCCTAGCTATGAGTGCATTCTACTAATGTCAGGAAAGGTGAATTTTCTATAGAATTTGTACTAAAGCAGCTAACTAAACTAGAACAATAACATATGCTGGAGCACGTCCATGTAAATCCTGAATTTTTCTATTTGAATTGAGCTTACTGTACTCTTCTTTGGTATGAAATATTCATGGCAAAAATGCAACCTCTTTAGTATGGGGTTAAGCTTTTAAATACTGGGAAGAGCTTTAAAATGTCATGGCAATGCAAAAGCAAGCAATATAAATATTATGAGTTTTCATAAGTCAAATCTTTGGATTTTCTGGTAGTAACAGATTACATTCAATATCATTTACACATTAAGGGTTATGCTTCAGGTAAATTCTATAGGTCCTTCCGAGTACAGATTAGTGTGCCACTTCCTACATTATGGGACCTCTCCTTCCACAAAATCTTCAGGGTTTCCTGCAGGAAGTGCACATGGGAAATGGCCAAGGACAAGGCATCAGACCCAGTACATGGAACCTAACTCGCCAGCTTCATTTCCTGACATAGAATTGCCTGTAACAGTAAGGAGTTTCAATTCAGCATGGAGCCACTTCAGATTCCAGCTCATGAGACTAAGAGGAGATAGTTCAAATTCAGAAACAGAAACGTTTCCTTCTGGATCTCACAAAATCCCCTTATTTGGGAGGTTAAAACTCTGCCATTTGACAAAGCAACAAGAAGAGGAGGAACTAACTATAACTTGATCAGTCACCACTGATCATTTTGCCTTCACACTCTACCCTCTCCTTATCCTTCTTCCCGTTGCTGGAAATCCACAGGGGACAGAATTATCTGTTAGTAGGTTGTCCACTAACATATAATAGGGAAGTCTGAGAAAATAAACTTTTCTTTCCTAGTCTGACCCCTGCCTCTAGCAGTGAGAAGATAAAAAGATCAACTGTCCAGTTACTGCAGATAGAAATAACAGACATCCAACAAGTATCCAGATCCTCAGAAGTGAGATTGTGTGCTCATTTAAAGACTTCATTGATCTGTCTCTCCTCACTTCCTTAAAAGGTCTGAAAAGGTACAGAGGAGCAAAGAGAAATCCAGCTTTTGCAATCCAGCTGTTTTGCACTTCAAATTAATATTTTCATATTCGCTGTAATTTAAAGATGTTCAAATCAGCACATATTACCAAGCTGACTTGGTTATGCATAATTTTAATTCTTGCAATTTGTCACTTGCTTTCCAGACAATAATGTCATGTTGTTTCTAAACATGGATTGTAGTGACTTTCTCACTTTATGTGTCCTGCAAATTGCTTTGTTTTACACAGCCATACTCTGTTATATTTTCAATTACAGTCACATTTTATAACTTTGACATTCTTAAAAGTATTATATCTTAATATATTAATTTAAGGAATGTCAGATGAAGTGTGTAGACTTAGCACAGAACATATTCTGACAGAAAACATGAAAAATGTGTGCTTTCTATCATAATGATTATTTTTCAGATAACACCAGCTGTGCAACTATTAAACCAAGTGACTGCTTTTCCACATAACACCAAGTATCAGCATTCAATCATGAAAGAAATATAAATCTCCATGGGCTTTTTCCACATGCTTTAAATCAGCAGCAATCTGTGCATTCGTATCTGCACTAAAAACATGGTAAAAACTGGGGATGTCTTCCAGCTGGAAACTCTTTGGCATCTTTATTGACAGAGACTACCAATGGGGTATGTAGAGCAATGTTTATAGGGATGTAGTTCAGTTTTAATCTAAGGTCCCAGTTAAATATGACACAAAAAAAGATTTCATTAACCAAATAACTTGAGCAACTCCAGAAATTATTGAGTCTTTCATTTCATCTTTCCCATTATTTTATTCTGGAAGCCTTGGATTCCTCATCAACTTTTGGTTAAAATTGTTCAAATCAAATGCATGGCAAAAGGTATCATTCCCCTTATGAAACCTGGAGTTTTGGAAGAGGTCTTTAGTAATCCTTGGGTACTACAAGATTCTGTCTACAAGCTGCATGTTCAAGAATAGCCTTTCCTGACAACTAACTAATTGGATAATGCCATCCTACATCAGATGTTGCAAGGCAAAAACAGTCTTCTGCCTTGTTTCCATCCTACTCAGTAGAGTTCAGATGTGCTTATTAAACACCTTTAATTCTCTTTCATGTTCATTTCAGTCTCAGAACCACACATCATAACTACATCTCAGATCCTGAGGAGATGAAAAGGAAACACTATTTCTGGGTGCACTATTTGTATATGTGGTGAGCTATGAATTCTCCAGGGCAACAGCCTTTTGAAATGATGACATTTTGAACTGGTCTGTGACCTCATAATATGATAAATGGGACAGCTTAAGAATGTAATAATTACATTAAAATATCTGCTTTGGACTATGACACCAATTCTGGACTCAAAACATGCATAAAATGCTCTATGAAGAAAGGTTTGTGGGTTATAATGTGGAAAAAATAGCATACCTCAGGTTTGGCTTGGTACTGCATGTACATGTAGGGCATATAACTCTGGCTTGTGAGTAATATGGCTCATAAAAGGTCTGATCACATTGAGTGATAAACAGTTGGTTAGGGCCAGCATGAATTAACGAAAAAAGCAAACTAATGTCAAGGCAAAGCAAGAGCGACCTTGTACAGTGCAATGAAAGATGAGCAAAACCCTTCCCTGGAGATTCTGCTGGCTCTCTCCCAGACCTGCCACATTCTGTTGCATTTCTCTCGTTTATGACTATGGAAGAGAAAAGCAAGATCTTTTGCAAAAGTTTTTTAAACCTAGCTGGGCTGAGCTGGCAGCTTGCCACATACATTGCTTTCTCTTAGTATTTCACACAAATACTGTATTAGAACAAAACAGAAGAGAAGAAACAATAAAGAAATAAAACCATGGTTCTCTTAAATCCTCTTTTCCCCACTCCCAGCTCAGGGAGCCACAGGGGAAAAATGTCCCAGAAGACTAAATAGTCCACATACAGGTAAAACACCTCACTGGAAAATCACAGAATCTAGGTCAGTATAAAATTTCCAAAAAAAATTTAAAGCAAATGCTCTGCTGGGTCATTGTATTTAGACAGAAAATTGAGTCAAGGTGTGTTTAAACCCACTGGGTACCAATGTCCCTATCCTTTAGTGGGAGAGAACAGAATACTTGTGACCTGCCTATCAGGCACTCAAGACACTAAATTACAAGCCCTGCTAGGTCTTTTGCTCTGTCTGCATTCTCTGACTTCCCAAACTCCTTCAGCATACATATTAAAGTTAAGTCCCTTCTTTCCAAGTGCAGCATGCCTTGCAAGCCTTTGGTTTCTAACAGCTATGTGGCTCCTTCAACATTCATCTCTACTCATGAACCACAGCACATCGAACTCCCTTAACCCACATCGTATCTCCGCAGTTCCTTACAATGTTCTTTTCTGTCTTTATGGCTCACAGTAAGAGGAAAAATCCTATCAGAATGAAATAACAAAAAAAACCCCAAGCCCAAAACCAAACAAAAAACAACCAAAACCCAGCTATCTGAATCCAACACAGCAATAGATGATTCTTCGTTTCTTAACAACTGTAAATCACGTGAATAGCTGAAAATATCTGCACTGGGCTGCCAAACAGATGTGCCCAGAAAGGGCCTTAGATCTTTGCTTCCATCCACTGGTAACTTACCCAAGAAGGTCAGGATGTTCTATCTCCTCATCTCTTTATTATTCATCATTGCTCTTAACTTTAATAAATTGTTATTTGCTATTTGGAATGTCTAGGAACAGGGATTTCACTGTGGTTAGTGGACTTTTTCCTCATTAAAAAAAAAAAGGCAGAGCAGTGCACTGCCAACCAGTTACAGCAAGCATAATCTAAACAGATGGGTTACGCTCCTTGGGGTGATTTTTCATGCAAATATTTTAATTCCAGTTCAAGCATGGTTTCTCTTGTTTCAAAATCTTTTTGGTTTTGGCTTACTGGACTTAGAAACATCACTCTTAAACAGTCATGATTCCACAAACACAACATAATGCTGATTTATTTACTTGTTCATCAGTGAATCTATTAAGGAACATATTGGTATATAAAATTACAAAATGGAGTGAGTCCACTTGGAAGTGTCAACAGGAGAAATGCTGGGAATCCTTAGCCATTTCTGTTTGGCCAAGAAAATAAACCGAGAGAAGTCCCTAGTAGACTAAGCTGACCTGCTAACTGTTATCTTTCCAACCTGTTGATCCTACCTACCCATCAGGTCTTTTCAAAAGTAGAGCTAGAGGGAATTGGTTTTGGTGAGTTTGCAGAGCAATGTTTGAGTCACTGCCACACATCTTGCACATACAGATAAAACATATCTAATAGTATCACCTGCACAAAGTATTTTTGAGGCTAAAATCACAGAACTGCCAAAGGACTAACACATGGTTTCTTTCACTGAACAGCCCAGTAGTCAGTAGTTTCCTAACAGAGTGAAGCTCTGAGGACTGCCCACAGAGGCTGTTCCCTCTTGGTGCGTTAAAGGCTAAAGTAGCCCAAGTTGTCGTTATAAGTCCAGTCACATTCAGTGCACTGAACTATCACGATTACGGATGCACAAATAACGTGATACAGTCTAGTCATGTTCCATGAACTACCACAGCCACCCTTAAAGATTTTGGTCACATTCAATGAGAACTATCACTGCTAGATTAAGTGCAGTTTATTAAGTGCAGTTTATTAAAGCAACAGATACACAGGTTCTTTGGATTGCCGGTGATAAATTCACTGTCTGCAAAGCACGTGCAAATACCAAAAGTATGAGTAACACCACTTGGCTACAAACGCGTTAAAAGATGTAAAGTGACTCTATAGAGATTTCTAAGCTTCCCGGGTAGGCACTTGGTATGACCAAGTGTTCGAATCTTACCCAAAGACGTCCCGATGGGAGGGAAGAGAGGCTCAGCCTGTCAACTAATCCCAGAAGTCAGAGTGGTACACTACGATGGTATCTTCCCTAACATCCTCTCTCTCTTAAGCTATTTTTATATTACTTTTTACCTTTCAGGTGGAGCTTGAGTCACTCTAGTCATACATACCTTTGTTATGATTGGTGTAAAACTTTCTCGCTTCACTTTTAAAGGTATAAACTAGAAAAATTCAAAGTGCAAGCTCAGTGAGGGGTGGTCGCACCTTGGAGGCGGGTAACTTTTGGGATGGAGGTGTGTTTTGGTATTATAACGGTATTATAATGAGCGAGGTTCACCAAAAGGACAGCATTTTGTCAGACATGACAGACCGTTGGCCCAGGGTAGCAAATATGCAGCTTATCAGTTCCATGGTACCTTCAAGTTCCCATATTATCACAGAGCCTGGCTGCGGTGTCTCTGCTCCACTCCACCCTCTGTGCAGTTCCTCTTAGAGTCGGCACACCAAGTTCCCCTGGTGTTGCTAACGTCTAAGGTTACAGGCCTAGGGAACTCCCATGGAATGGATTCCTTGCATGCCAGCCGCACTCCACCCTGGAAGCTTCTTCAATGCTGTACCTTTCTTTAAAATGTGAATATAAGTTTAATTTCTAGGTCACCTCCAGCAATTATTCCACAACTCTGTAGAATCAGCTGAAAATTGTGGAAAAGGCAACCAGAAACCAAGCATATCTTGAGCCAAATGAGTCAAGCTCAACCAAATGTTCCTTCTAATTCCTTTGATTTGCACGTAAGCCTAAGAAATTCACTATATTTGGGAGAAGAACTTTCACTATAGCCATGAACGTCTTGAAGCTGCTCTTTAACCTTGACCAAATCTGTTCACCCTTTAGGTCTGCCTTTTCCTCGCACAGTCTTTCATGAATTTTGCCTTTTTAGATGGTATGATTTTCAGAGCAGGAGATAATCTCCTTCCAGATACTTAGATGTCATGAAATTCAAATACTTGGTTTGGACCATTAAACTTTATCACACTACAAATAATAATATGCATTTCCATGGCTAGCTTCTTCATTTTGTAACTGGGCTAAAGAAGGATGCAGAGAAACTATAGCCCAAGTTGGAAAAAATAAATGCAGTATATTATACAGTTCCTTAGTCCACGCTGTGGAATGACAAACATCTACAGTGCACGGCATATGCGTGTGGGTGCACACACAGGCTTGTCTGGTTCATATACACACATTTCCATTCCCCTTCAACAGTAATAATAGCCTTTTTGAGGTATAGAATTGCCATGGACATATTACAGAAAGAGAAAGCTGCAGCCTTTAGCGGCAAGTGGCATGCTAAAGTAGAGCAAAGTGTTTGTTGTTGCCAAGTAAACACATCAGCCATTATGCACTCAGCAACCTGACCTACAACTGTGAAAGTCAGTGTTGCTGGTTTATCGGAGTATTAAGTGATAGAGAGGCTGTTAGCCAGAACTTCTTTATCTGCTCTTATTCTGAATCCTGTCACGTTATCTTTCAAATTTATCTAAACTACCATGACAAACAAGCAGACAGGCTCTCAGTTTTCAGCGGCACTTCAAGCAGCTTAATCCAAAGCATTGCACTATTTATTACCAGACACAAGATGAAGAGTACATGTGGCTGGGTCATCTGCCATCTCCCAAGGCAGGCCAGGAACAGTGAAGCACAATCATTCACTCATTAAATTTTTTTATCACATCTGGTGTTACACACTTCAGATTTTGATTACACTGAGAACAGCAGTAATCGGGCTAACCAATACTCTTCCATTGGCGTTGGTACTTCTTCGCATGCTTGTGTTGAGTTGTTGCCTCTTGCACTGCGTATTTCCTGATCAGCTTGTGGTGGCAGGAAATATCTGTGATCGTATTGTACATAGCACAATATACAGTTGATAACAAAGAATCCCAACTAATACAGCAAGCGCTATGATTATATCTCACTGAATTTCTGTATCTAGCAGAAGACCAACATCAGGCTAGTGTGCCTCAAGTACAGCGTGCCATTTGGTCCTTTTTCCAGATATGGATTTCACACTTCAATTCATATCCAGGTTAGTGGAGAAGCAACAATATTTTTCAAAATCAGCTGTACAATATGAGTCTTCTGTATAAACCTAGTCAAAACAGTTCCAGATAATGAACATCAATCAATTTTTCTCATGAATTCTTGTACTGGGTTTGCGTGGCAAGGTTTTGGTAGCAGGGCGCTACAGGGGCGGCTTCTGTGAGAAGCTCCTAGAAGCTTCCCCCATGTCTGATAGAGTCAACAACAGCCGGCTCCAAGATGGACCCGCCGCTGGCCAAGGCCGAGCCCATCAGCAACGGTGGTAGCGCCTGTGGGATAACATATTTAAGAAGGGGGAACAAAAAAACCATGCAATTGCAGCCAGAGAGAGGAGTGAGAATATGTGAGAGGAACAACCCTGCAGACACCAAGGTCAGTGAAGAAGGAGGGGGAGGAGGTGCTCCAGGCACCGGAGCAGAGATTCCCCTGCAGCCCGTGGTGAAGACCATGGTGAGGCAGGCTGTGCCCCTGCAGCCCATGGAGGTCCATGGTGGAGCAGATATCCACCTGCAGCCCATGGAGGACCCCACGCCAGAGCAGGCAGATGCCCGAAGGAGGCTGTGACCCTGTGGGAAGCCTGCGCTGGAGCAGGCTCCTGGCAGGACCTTGCGGACCCGTGGAGAGAGGAGCCCACGCCGGAGCAGGTTTGCTGGCAGGACTTGTGACCCCGTGGGGGACCCACGCTGGAGCAGTCTGTTCCTGAAGGACTGCACCCCCATGGAAAGGACCCATGCTGAAGCAGTTCGTGAAGAACTGTAGCCCGTGGGAAGGACCCACGTTGGAGAAGTTTGTGGAGGACTGTCTCCCATGGGAGGGACCCCACGCTGGAGCAGGCGAAGAGTGTGAGGAGTCCTCCCCCTGAAGAGGAAGGAGCGGCAGAAACAAAGTGTGATGAGCTGACTACAACCCCCATTCCCCATCCCCCTGCGCCGCTCGGGGGGAGGAGGTAGAGAACTTGGGACTAAAGTTAAGCCCAGGAAGAAGGGAAGGGTGGGGGGAAGGTGTTTTAAGATTCAGTTTTTATTTTCTCATTATCGTACTCTGATTTGATTGGTAATAAATTAAACTAATTTCCTCAAGTCGAGTCTGTTTTGCCCATGATGGTAGCTGCTGAGTGATCTCTCCCTGCCCTTATCTCGACCCACGAGCCTTTCGTTATATTTTTCACTCCCCTGTCCAGCTGTGGAGGGGAGTGACAGAGCGGCTTTGCTGGCCACCTGGCATCCAGCCAGGGTCAGCCCACCACAATGCTTAAGGGAAGATGAACAAGATAGATTTTTTTTTTTTTTTTAGATTTTTTTTTTTAATATTTTTTCATAAATTCCTTTGTCCAGGCTTGACACACTGAATGACTTTTCCTGTAACAGAACTGGCAGACTCGGAAGTACAATGTTATGGGTTTCTCCTGCCAGCATGCCAGCAGATTGGTCTAACAGACTGGTAATACAATACCTCATTTTTTGTAACAGGAGGAGTTCTCCATGATCTTCTGCTTAGAAGCAAGAAAAAACCCTACCTTTTCTTCACCTTTTTGAAAGAAATTCAATCATTTCTGTAATTCAGTAAACCAGTAAAACAACCTGCAATATTTCTGGGGTTTCAAACTGTGTTATGCTTAACTTTGCTGCACAGAAGTTATTTTATGAAGTGATTCAGTGTTCTGTGCAGACCTCAACCCTTTTTAGAAAACTGGTGCTGTCGACTGCAATAGATTTTTCAACAGAACAGTCAAACAACACAAATGATTTGCAACATTGCAGGACCCAGTAATTCCCACTATTCATCTTTTCAGAAGAGCTATGAATCCAATGAAAATTTATAAGCAGAAAGTCACTTTCATTCTCAAATAATGTACAACTGGCAATATAATGCACACACTTTTAGCAGACTCTGTTTATAACATGCTGCATCACTTTGTGTTATGACATGCTGTAAAGTCTGACCTAATTTGACACGACAGCTAAAATTTAAAGGACGACATTTCCCACTTCACTTCCAAATGGGATAACTGCAATGTTCCAACAAAAGCTGGCCAGCGGAAGAAGGGCAGACGGGAAAGTGTCCGTGGTCTGCCAACTTCAAATTACTGTTGAGTAGTTCAGTATATCTCTAGAAAAAGAAACCCTTAAAAGAGTAATTAATCATCTTTTAGGAAGGGTCTTCAGTGAAGTGCACTTACTGTCTTTTATTAATGCATTTCAGTTTATTAGCAAACACTGAACTTTTGTGCACTTATGTCCCTGTACTTATAGCAATTCTAAGCTAGTAGCTTAGAACTGAATCAGAAAAAAATGTTCATTCTAAAACCCAAAGCAAAAAGTGCCGAGGTATCTTAATATTTTCCAATTGTTTGGGTTTTTTTCTAGAGATGTTTGAATCCAGTGTCCAGTGACTAGGACAATTCTCCGCTATTAATGCACCTCCTGGGATAGTAACTGTTCTTTCCAAATGAATTGTTAAAGTCTATTTGAAACTGTACGATGTACTGTATTTAGAAACAAACAAATAAAAATCTGAGTTTCATGGATTGCAACAGAACAACTTAGTGATTCAGAAGTTCAGAAGAGTAAATTCAGAGAGCAACAAGTGTCTCCTAACCAGTCCAAAACTGCTGCATTGCGAGTTTAATCTGTATCTGTGTACCATGGGTAAGATCCTAAATGATTTCTTCTTCCTGTTAGGATATGCCCAGGACCTAACATCTCCATGCGGTACAAAAGAAAATTATCATCTGTTTTAAATTCTTAACTTCACCTAAATTTCTCTCTTCACCAAAATGCAGAAGTTTTAGAATAACATATCAATCTAATTTGCATCAACCTGTAGAAAATAAATCAAAATGTCACCTCAAATTTGTATTTAGCTTTATTAAGCCAATATATACGCACTTGCACTGTTGAAGCTAAAGGATGTTTTAAAAAAAATTCTCCATAAGCCAAAAACTTCAACCCAGCAGCTACAGCCTGCACTGTACTTCAATCCCCAGTCAAGCAGACATTAGAGTTCAGAACACAGTCAAAACCTAAGAAAAATGCCCTTCAATCAAAGCAAATCCTAATCTTTTGTGCATTTTGTGATGGTGGGACATTTAGAAAATGGGATAATTTTCCCAAATCATCTTAATGTGTGCAAGTCATATGAAAATCTCCATTTTTCCATCACCTCTGTACTTCTTTCCCTGAATGAATGCCTGAGGCAATCATTTTAAAATGCTGCTAAAAAAAAAGCTGGGGCAGTAGGAGCATGCTTGCTGGCAATGCTTGCCTTTATCTGCTTCAAAATTAGTAGTGATTGTAGAAGACCTTATAAAACACTAGTAAATTCATTTTTAATCCTTAGTGGCAGGTGCCTTCAAAATCTTGGGGGAATTGAACTCTTGCTTGTGCTATCTGGCTTAAGTCTTAATGAACCACTTAGAGCAGTGCAAAGGCACTACTTTCTCCAAGAGAGATAAAATAATAATTTTTATAGTAACTCTCATTTCTTCAGTGAATTAATAACATTTCAAAGAAGACTTCTGACCTATCCTTTCAACCTAAATTATCCAGTTATAATTACCTGGTAAAATGTTATGGCATTTCCATATGCATGGCAAAACCTGGCCTGCTCATAACTAAGTCTGATTACATTCCGGAGCTGTAAATTACAGATTTCTGATACCCTTAGAGAATTAAAATATGTTAAAAAATAAATCAAGAGATGTGAATCTCATTAGGGAATCATCTCTAGTAGTTCAAGCAAATGTCTCATTTATAACTTATAACCAGCTTGATTTTTTTTTTTATGCCATTGGCACATCCCTAGAAGTTTTGCACAGTGACATTTACTATTGATCTCTTAAGAATTAAAAAAACCCCACCTCTCTTCATTAAGAAAATTCCCCATTTAGGATGGCAGGGGCAACAGCTCTATACTGATGTCAAGGACCTATGGCTCTATTCTAAATATCCATCTCTACCATCCACCCTGAATTATTCCTGTAAGCGCTCATCTTAGAAATATTAAAATAAAGCAATGGAAGGCTAGAAAAGCTAGAATAATGTTAATCTTTTTATGACCTGCATACTACTTTTTTTTTTTTTTTTTTTTAAAATAGAGGTACCTAGCTGTAATGCTAACCCTTGCGGGTCAACAGAAATGTTGTTATTTATAGCCATTTCTAAGGTGTGTGATAAGAATGTGCCGAGCTGGCTCTCTTCCACAATCTATCTGCCCAGTGAGTTATTTGTAATGATGACCCCACCAGGTGTTTCATGGGGATGAGCAAGAATCACTGCAGCGTGCTGAAATAAGAGAGTTTGCATCCTCCATTGAAGGTCTCAGACTAATTCTCAGCAGTTCAAGATTGGGTCCAAACACTGAAACACGAGCCTTTTTCTACCTCCAGTCCTCCTTGGGTTACAACTCTGAGTATACTTGTTATTCTTTTAAATACACAATCTTCCTAAATAAATTGCTTTAACATGATTTGGTGTAAATTCCATATTCACCACATGACAGCATTAATGAAATAAGGTCCAACACCCTTCTGAGACCAAAAAGCACCCTCACTATTTCCTATTGGAAAACAGGGGTGGAGACTTGCCCAGCTGCAGCCTGTGGCAAATGTAACAGTTTCTCACTGCACATATTACATGTCCCGGCCACAGGACCTTTCTTCTTCTTTCTCTCAGTGAAATGTTCCCCATATTTCAGCGCCCTTAGATTCAGCAGCTGAAATACCACTTTCAGAGATGGCTTCAAAGAATGTGATGTAATAAGGGATTCAATTCTAGTATTTCCATCAACGACTAGGCAAAGTAAGGCCTAAACCAACCATGATGCTTCAGAATACACTGCTGAAGTCAAACGTATACCTTACACTGCAACCAGATTAAAAATTTTAAATTCTAGTGTATATAAATTACAGTTTGCAGTGTTCTTTGAAGCTCTTTGACTGAATCTAAATACAAAGATTCCCAGTCCGCCTACAAACTGAACTACTCTGGTCATGAAACATTACCTTCCCAGCATGTGGTATGCCTATCAGCAGAAAAGTGGTAAAAAAGAACTGACTAACTTTATTTATTACATTTGTATTGCTTACAAAACCATTTACTTAATGGATGAGTATCATTAGCAGTCCAACCACAAAAAAAGAATACAGTGATGTGTTTCATAGGTTCATTAAAATAATATTTCAAAGGAATCATTAGAACAAGAAGCTAAAGATCCAAGAGACAGTAAGTTATCTGCAAATAAATGAGGCAGAACAAACATGTTTTGAAGTAAGTTAAGAAACATGTTTACAAATATATTACACCATAAAGAAAGCAGGGCATGAAGCTTTGAGACTGCTGTTCATGCAACTTATTAAACAAAACAAAACAAAAAAGTGGTAGCTAGTTTTGAATCAAGGGTCCTCAGACTTGTGGTCAGCATGCTGTGCTAAAGAGTATGTGCTCGAACGCATGGCATATAGAAGTTCATAAAGCACAGTAAAGGTAAGGTTACACCTAGGAGTCCCTTAGACTAAAGCCAGAAAACCATAGACATTGTGATACCCTACTGTGTTTAAAATAAAAAAGAAAACCAAACAACAAAAACCAAACCAAAACAACCAAAAAAAGATACCCCCTTACTATTGCAGGAGCAAAGAGCATCCTCCTGCTCACAGGCTTCCATGGTGAAATAGAAGCGTTTCCAGTGGACCAGGCAAAGGTTGTAGGAACATGCTGGTGTGACAACTGGAGAGTCATAAGGTTGCCTCTATGGCAAATTCAGCCATAGAAACATGGGTGAAGGTTCTTGAGCATTATACTTATTTACTGCAATAGCTATTAACAGAAAAGAGGAAAACAGAAATAAGGGGAAAATGGATTTGTTGAAGCATAAAGCTAAAAGGATGATACTGAAATCATGCTGGAAAAATGCAACCAGGACAGTTATACTAGAAAAAGTTTAGAGAAGGACAAAGCACAAAGGTATAAACACTTTTTCTTACAAAGAATTACTAAATAAGATCAGGACTCTTTGGTTTAGGAAAAAAGACAACTGGGTGAGGATACAGCAGACACCTATGAACTTGCAAATGGTGCGGAAAGAGTGAGTTCAGCTGTTCATGGTATCTTCCAGCACAAGAATTGGAGAGATGCTAAGCTATCAAGTAGCAGTTCCACAAGGGAGACAGCTCCTCACAGAGTACATGGTTGAACTGTGGACTCTTGTCCTGCAATATTGAAGACTGTAAAAGCTATCGTGATTTATAGGAGTGGCTGAATATAGAAGAGAAATTAATTGTCAGCTGTAACACATACAGACGTACTCTGGCTCAGAAAGTCCCTAGACTACAAATGGTTGGGTGTCAGGAGAGCATTGGAGTGAAGTACCACCAGGTGCTCAACCTATTATACCCTCTTACCCTTCCACAGACATCTGATTTGGCAACTGTCGAAGTTTCCTGGCCTGAATGGACCCAAGATCTCACATAGTTTAGCCATTCCTACATTCAGAGATGGAAATAATGTATCAGAAATCAGGCCTAGACAAAGTGACCGGGAAATGGGCGCCTCTGCCCCTCAGATGGACCTTTTAGAGGTCTTTAAAACTAGACTTCAGTGGCACAGTGGAGATCTGGTAGACTGAAAAAAGTATGCTTTATTGTCCCAGCTGTTTGTTTCACCTTGGATGGCACCACAGGCTACCAGGTCTTCGCCATCCTGGTCCTTAGCGGTATCCTGCCCAAACCACCTCCACCTGCATCAGGTAAATTCCAGGTCTATCCACAGTGCAAGACATCAGTTCCTATCATGACTTCCCTTCCCTTTTGCATCCCTTACCACCATTCTCCCTTCTCCAAGATCTTTTTTCATGCCTCAGGTTCAAGCAGCCAACATCTTTTGCATTTCTATTAAAAAATTAGAATGACAAAGGTTGCTAAAAGCATGCCTTAATTAGTCAACAATGCCTCTCCATCAGTGAGACAAGAAGAAATAATCAGCACACAAGCCTGTCCTCCTTGCACCCACTGGTCCTTTCTGCTCCCTTGTGTTTGCTTGCCTTCACAGAAGCAGGATCAGATTTGCAAAACACAGTGCTAATAGTTCCACCCCATTTTAATATATTCCTCTTCTCTCTAAAAAGGAACTGTGAATACTGGTTTTGGTGATGATTTTTAAATAAAATTTAGCCTAACTAGAGGGAAAAGGAATAAAGAATATTATTAGCACAAACGCTTTCCTCATTTCATTACATATTAAATGTTCTACCTGATTTTCATTGTTTTTCTGAATATTTAATCTTTAAAAAAATGTAAACAATTGTTGCTGTCATGAAAATACAAGGACTAATAACCCTAGTCTATAATCAGCTGCTTAGAATTGTCAGCACCTTTAATTTTCTGGACCACCTCCTATGTAATGAAATTAAGAAAGCTGTCTTCCAGACATCAAAACAGAGCAGCTGACTGTCTGAGAAGAACTCTTGAGCTCCCCAAACCACCTGTGCCACAAATGTTTTGTTATGGGCCAGCAGTTACACAACTGTGCCTGCGTCAAACAAGGAGCACGACAGAATGATTTAATAAAGAGTATACTGAAGGAGGGAGCAAAGAACATTAGGGAAAGGAAGTAACAGCTCCTGAGTTAAAGCTGCAATCAATTCCTATTACAAAGCTCTCTTTTAGTAGTCTTATAATCAGAACTAGGTTGGAAAATGTGCTCTGTCAGATTTACTCTGAAAGCAAAAGGAAAAGCTTAAACAGGTTTCAGTTCTATCCTGCTAAAATATTGCCATGTTTCAAAAATGCCTGTCACATTTCTTAGTGCTGTTCTCTCTTAAAAAAAAATTAACCCTTCTCCAACACCCCTACATCTTGCAGCCTTACACCATACTTAGCACTCCTTGAGCAAATGGGCACTCATACACTGTGATAAGCAACAGCAATTAATAGGAAGTCCATGTATTCTTGCTGTGCATAGTTTGGATCATATCTGAGTTATCTGGAAATCCTGTCATTTGCTTTGGTAAGATTTTCTGCATGTATGAGTATGCACTAACTACNGGGGGAGGGGAAGGAAAAAAACCCAAAACACCCAAACCAGAAAAACATTTTTACAAGTGACAGAGACCTTCCTACAGAGTGAGCACAGAAATCTGTTTGGAGAGGTAGTGTGTTTGTGAAACTCATAGTTGTGTGCTGTTATAGGGGGTTAAGTGACAGGTTTTCTACAACTAGCAGAAAAATTTGGATTCACTTAATATTCCAAAGATTACAAGAGTTCACAGAGTTGACATTTTTAAGTCTAAACCAGAGATCTCCGAAGTGGAAAAGTCTTCTGGTTGAGTTCAAGCAACTAGAATGTGTTCTGAACACAGATGAAGCCTGGGTTTAAGACATAGGAATTTACCCCTTTCTGAAATTTTCATGGCATGTATAATAGTTCCTTATGAACCTATACCAGCCCAGCAAATCAAACACTGATATTGACACCAGTCATGGAACAGGCAGGTTTTGTGGCCAGAAACTACATATTGCATTGATTTGAAATCAATCAGTGCTTTCAGGGCAGATGCAGGCACACCATCAGATTGTATGATGAGCACTGCAGTGGACAATGCCGATGCACATGCAAAAAAGCTAGATCTGATGCTCCATCAATGAGTCACAGAATGGTTCAGGTTGCAATGGACCTCTGGAGGTCACATGCAAAAAAGCTAGATCTGATGCTCCATCAGTGAATCACACAACAGTTCAGGTTGGAATGGACCTCTGGAGGTCATCTTATCCACCCCTGCTCAAGCACGGTCACCTACAGCAGGTTGCCCAGGACCACATCCAGGAGGTCTTTTAATATCTCCAAGGATGGAGACGCCGCAGCCTCTCTGGCAGCCTGTTCCAGTGCTCAGTCACCCTGAAAGAAAAGTCCTTCTTCTGAGAGATGAATTCTCTAATCGATTCTCTTTCTTCTAAGACATGATTTTTCTTCTAAGAAACGAAAGACTTGTAAGAACTCAACCAAAACCAAGGAAAAAACAAAGTAGGTTGACCCCAAGTTATCTTCTATCAGCAGCTTCTAAACTAGTGCAGAATCTTACTCAAAAAAACTTCCACAGCCTGGAAAGTTGTGTTTCCATTTTTATTTTACACCAAAACATCTTTTTAATCAAATAAAAAATGCTATGTCTCTTTTTTTTAAGGGGAGGGGGCAGGCAGGGAAGGGGTTATAGCATTTTACTTTGCATTTAAGCAAGTTTAAGTGACTTACAAACACATACACAAGATAACATTAACTGTGGACTAGAGAAAAGCAATGCTGATTTTAAAATTTATTGTCATATACTGAAGAATTTATTCAATATATCTTATTATCAGAAAACTCAGACTTGTTTAGTGTACCAGAATAGAAGTTGACAAAGAGATCTCAGTTGTTATAATATCTATAACATAAAGGATTGGGATGGGAAAGAAAAAGACGAAAGGAGGCAAGAGCTGTTAAGCTAAAGGGCAGTGTAGGCAAAAAGATAAATGAGTATAAATCAGCAAGTGTTTTTTTGTTTGTTTGTTTAGTATTAAAGTATAAGAAATAAATTCAGCCATGAATAGTATCTCTTAGGAAAACAGCAATCATACCCAAGAAAAACATTGCTACCACATGATGCAACTAGCTGGCTACAAAATGCTCTAGGTGAGGGCAGTTTCTGCCTGGGGCAAGGAAAGCCCTGCTCAGCACATCCAGGTTTGCGTGCAGCTGCCTGAGGCAGTTGCCGTCAGGCTTCAGACCTGATGTTCCTTGTCTCAGGACAATTCATGGGTGCAGCTGGGGTCTCAGACTGCGCAAGAACGCCCAAGGGTCTTTCTCTAAATAAAACTAGAAAAATATAAAACAAGCAAGTAAGCAAGTGACCCAGTTTGATCGTGCCATTTTCACTGAGTCTCCCCTCAGGCTAATGCAGATTAATCTTTTCCTCTGAATAACAACATAATTAAAGAAAATAAATAAAGTTCTCAAGAACGTGTGGAACGTCAGCACCTACATATTTGCACAAACGGCAGCTTCTAGTGTAAGCAAATCCAGGCCAGGATGCCACACAGGGCACAGTGACCTCTGTGCATGTCTCTGCTGGAGCAAGGATTGCACAGAGGTGAAAAAGGGAACTCTCAGGCTGCAGAGAACCATGAACATTTGTAGAAAAATAGATGAGGAGAGTCACAAATTGACTGATTAGAGCTACAGGCTTATTGCAGGAGAACAAATACATATTTTTACATTAATTTACCTGTTACCAAAACAATAAATTATAATTTAATAAGCTTCATATTGCAAATATACTACAGGCTGTGAACTAGTAAAAGAGATACTTACCTATAACTTTCACTTGTGATGAGAAATGCTAGAGGATTACTCATCACGCAAGAATCAGCCAATTTTTGCTCTTGCACTTTCAAGATCTACCATATTAAAAGTGCCTACAATTCTCTTAACTAGTAAGCATTTAAGAGAAGCTGGTGGAAATCATACATCACACAAAGTATTAGAAACTTCTGAGTATGACCTGAGATTACAGGCTGAGTACCGTCTGCAGGTACCAGCAAGTACCTCTATTTTTAGTGCCATGAACACCTAAGGCAAGATTTTACTAAGCGTCATTAAAAAACATGTGTTGGAACCCACCAGTATTATATAAATTAATTTATGGATCATGTGAATTTAGAATTCAGACCAGTTTATCAAGCAAGTTTTCTATCACTTTGATAGGATGCAGATTCTCAAGAAATCAAATGCACTATTTTTTACGTGCAGTTGTCATCTTGAAAAATTCATTAAACACACAAATATACATTAGATACTAGGTGGGTCTAGCTTAAAACCATTATAAAACAAATTTAAAAGTCATTCCTATCATAACCACAACTGAAAATAAAGCATGAATGAAAAAAAAAAAAACCCAAAACCAAAACAAACTTTCGCTGGGCATCCAAGTTAAGGACATGTCTAAAGCAAGGGGACTATGATAATTTACATCCTGAATTAACAGTAGTTCCAGTAGATTTTACAGCTTCTCAAATTCTTTTACTTTGTTAAGAAACAGCTAGTGCTATCATCCTGTCCTCTGACCAACTGCCTAAATAATTCAGCTCATCTAAGGAATAGAGGGGAAAAAAGGAAGGAAGAGAACCTACCTCAGTTGCTCTAAACTCTTTTCTAAAAAATCACCTCCAGTGAACCCTTCACAAAGCCAGTGCTGAAGAACTACACTAAACAGCTCTTAATTTATTGCTACACTCATCCAGTGAGTGCTTAGAAAAATCCAATACTGAATTCATTAATAATATTAAAGCACTAAATTCTATGCTAACATTTACAGTTTCAATCAACTACAATGCAACAACATTAAATTAGTGCAGCCATAGCAGGTGAGAATTAAAAATTATGGTTAATAACAAGAAAAAAAACCCACTTTCTTTTTTTTTGGCACATCTCTAATATACTCCACAGCTGATTATTGCTATTGACAAGATTTAAAAAATTACTCAGTTATGATTTTAATATGTGTTAGTCTAATACATAAACCTAATGCCTACCTAAGCAAAAGATAATGTTTTCAAATGTACTGACCAACAAGAACTCTCACACTGAGGTCAATAAAATCTTGAAGGCCCTCAACACTATAAAAAAAGATTTCACACATGGATAAGTACAGCTATATGGGAGTAAATACAGTTTCAAGTTTTAAAAAATTGTCTCTTCAGTATTTATTTTGATCCTTAGTTCTTGGGGAAGAGGACAGGTTTAGATACTTTGTGGAGCAAAGTTAAGAGCGAATGATTAAAAGGAATGAAGAGATTCTCTATGATTTTCTGTCCAAAAAAAATTGTTCTCTCTTTGAAAGTGTGGAAACCAAAAGCACAGAAATACTAAGTTTCAAAAAGTTAATTTTTTTGTCAAGTTTAGGTAACAGCTACAGGAAATCCTCAGAGGCAGAAGAATCACCATCTTAGAAAAGAAATTATAATCAAAAAAATAAAAACAGACAACAGCAGCAAACCCTTCTACACTCCGGGTAAAGACTGTTGCAGGCAGCATGATTTGACCAGTTTTGGAAGCTCCTGAAACCCAGAAACTTCTGCTGTTGCCCCGGCACAGGAAGAGATGCTAGAAGGTAGAGGAATAGCCTGATTGCTGTGTGAATTTCAGGACAACAAAATCTTTCTACACAAACTGGCAGGTAAGTGTTCAACTGGTTTGCTGTCACCCAGGTGAACATCTTCTAAAGACACCAATATAATTCTGCCAACACAGAAGAATGGGGATTCTCCTCCCTCGCCAAAAAATTAACAAAATTTTCAAAGAATTACAAAATTGAATAACAAATTCAGCGTATGCTTGAAGCGATGCAAAGCCCACAGTTATTCATCACTACACAAAATCAGTCAAATTATTTATCTTAGAAAACTACTGAACAAATTTATTGAAAGTTGACACAAAAATTTCTTGAAACAAATCCTAAGCAGTTTTGTCCTCTGTCTTCAATGGGACAATGATTTTGTTTTTAGCATGAAATAATATTGTTTGGGTTTTGTCACTGGAGTTTTAGAGAGATGTTTGGGCAGTGGAGAAAAGGGAAATATCAAAATGGTGGAAGTGACAGTTGTACGCTGTGTACAGTTGTATGTTGACTTATCTAAAAGTGACACAGTAATTACAAACGTGATTATACAAAATTGTTTACATTTTAAATTGAGGAAATTTGGTATATCGTCAAAGGTCAGAATATCAGAGGAACTTACTAAACTTCTTCAACTCAGACAAAACCAAGTGATATGACATTCTCACATATCACAAGCCACACGCTTGTGAGTGCTATAAATGGACTTATCCTAGGCAGAGACTGTACACAATACCGTAACATGGATAAAGGCTACCAATTTCATCACCCCTACCATGGGAAGTAACTGGAATTCAGCTGTGCTTATCTGTACAACAGAGTTTGTCTTATATGCTATTAAAAGTCTGATATATAAAAGTGAAACTATTAAAAATCACAGCATCACTGACTCTAGAAGTGTCAATAAGACAGGAGGACTGTGGCACTGCAGCAAACCAATTTGAAGAAGTGAAACATTCGATTTCCAGTTTCAGGCTGTTTTGCTTGGTTGTGCATTGAATAGAAAGCATGAAAAGCACAAAGAAATAGACTATTGTCCTTGAAGACGCTGACCCCAAAAATGAATCAAGGTTTGCTTGCTGTATCTTCTAGGGCTAGAACTATTTGATCTGAGATAGTTTTCTTTAATTAAACTTATGCCACATAAACAAGGGTATTGCTTAGTTAATTCAAATGGACTTCTGACCTGCATAAATTAAAGCTCTGTGGTTTGGTAGCAATGCAGTCTGAGAAATACCAAGGAACTTTATTTCAGAAGTAAAGAGTACACTCGGTAGCAAGAACAGACAGGGTGAAGGACTTTTTCATAGGCAAACACATCCATACATAGGTATACACACACTCTAAGTATTCAGTATTTGTTGCAAGTTTCATCTCTGCTTTACAGTTGCGAACGAAGAAGAGAAAGGACTTTATCATCAAAAAGCACTCAACATGAACATACTGTGCCTCTCCTTTAATATGAATGTAAAACTTCCCTCACGCAAGAGAAAGCTAACCTTCAAAGAGTCTGTCCATGCTTACTTTCCGACATGCTTTTTGGTGGCTTTAGGCTATCTTTGCTTGAAAAGCAGGGATGTGATATGGCCCAAGACAAACAAGTAGGATCTGCTTAGATATGACACTTAGTTGTGGCACTAGTTCATTCTTTCAGCAGTCAGGCAAGGCTCTTGGCCACAGCTTTACTTGTGTACAATCCATGTGATTAATAAAATGTACTGCTGCTTGGCACAGCCCTCCAGTTCCACAGCCTCAAAGCTCTTCAACAAGGAGAAAAAGCCCGAGGGGGGGGAAGTGGGGGGTTGGAAAAGAGAAAAGCTTTCAAGGAGAACTTTTAGCATTGCTGACTTCCAGAGACCTGTCTCAAGGCATACAAAGAACTAATTACTCCATGAGGTACACAGCTACAGCATCACTTGAAACTATGTGACGTTTTTGGATAGTTCCCAGGCATTTGTAGCCAACAGGTGCCTAGTAGTTGCACAATTTTCTAATTAGTTCATGTGCTATACTTCAAAACTAATTACTAAAATGGCTAGATTATAATGTTGCAGGGAGTCATTCATGTGCCACCTACCATTAAGGGGAGGGACGTTTTGTGAAGGTTAATTAGCATTTTTAAAGTACTTTGGAGATGAAAAGCTTTAACTATGTGCCTAATAAAAGAAGCAAAGGTAATACTTTCTATTCAGTGAATTCCTTTTTGCATTGAAAGTGAATTACAAGGGTTGCTTTAAGTCTAAGAACATAAATTTTCATGTACAAGGAATTAAATCAACTCCCAACAGGATCGATCTGTTAGGGAGTGGAGAACTCCAGCAAGATGCAAATCAACAGAGGTGACCCTGGCATCCTGCTGCAAGAGGAGCCGGTGCTGGTTCCCAGACAGAGGTTCTGTGCAACTAAAAGTAGACATTTCCCTATAACATGCCCTTGAAGAGGTCAAATAATCAAACCATTATGAACAGGTACCCTTTTAATTAAAATAATGCACAGATATTCTCCTCTTGGGTCATCTGCTGGCCATTCGTTGCTCAGGCAATACCCACTGGCCTCTCTAAGAGGGGATCTTTGTGAATCTGAATCTTTAACTGAAATTGCATCCTCAGCATTTTGCACTCTCCTTGCCTACTGTTAAGATTTTCAGAGTGACAAAGGATATTAGACACAATTTCTATAAACATAAAATTATTTTCCCCAGACTTAGAGGTACATATAATATTTTTAATTAACTTATAATTGCTTTTTGTGAGCTTGGGAGATAATATACAAGTCATTATTAAGCATACACACATATATTTTGTATAAATTCTGTTTCTTCACAAGGGTAATAGGGAAAAAAAGAGTATTCATTAATTATAAAAAATACATTCCAATTTTTTGGTTCATATGATTACTATTTATGCTGTAAATCCAAAATTGCCACTGACTTAGAAAGTTATTACTGTCATCAATAGAAAGATTATTTTAGTGCTACAGATGGTTGTCCTTTTATAGGCCATTTTAATGACTTGTTCTTATCTAATCTGTCATGCATTATTTTGTTGTCATTGTGAACTTTTTAAGTTTCGTATCAATCCATTTTGATGTTTACTAAACAGATGGTGTTATACAAAAAAAGAAAAGGGAAAAGTATAATGATGACATTTAATTCTCAAAAATACTCCAACAGCTACACATCATATTTTGTCAAATATGAAATCTGTCATTTGTTTTAAAAAAACTTACATCAGAAACAAAATTATTCATAAGTTTTAAACTCAAACAGCTTACAAAGCAGAGCATGAAATCAACTGAAAGAAGGCTTTTCTGAAAGGAGGTTATTGAACTTCAAAAACGTTTGTCAATTAAGATACATTAGGAACCTATTACTGTAGTTCTCAGCATTCCCTTCCTTTATACAAATATTGGCAAATAGTTGCAGTAATTGCTAAGTGATGTAGATAATTTTTTAATACACAGGTGTGACTCAGGTCTACTGCTTGAAATCTACTTGTGAGTTGAGGTAATTATTTAAGCACCTCAATTTACAGCAAGTTTTGCTTTATCTGTGTAATCTTTATGATTCTTTTGTTTAATCAGTGCACTGTCATCAAACAGACACAAAGACTTGGAGAGCTGAGCACTACAGTAAACAAAATTACTCACATCTAAATGAACTAAGAGTTCAGAGGATTGTAAATAACAGTCTACATCCGAACAATAACACAGTTCAAACTCACTTTACCAGTATGAGCTGAAAAACCTTTCCCCCCATCCATAACTTCAAAGATTTTGCAGAAAACTACCTCAAAACACGAATATGACAAAGTGAAGCATTCTTAGATGAGGAAATTCCAGAGTTCAGGATCTCTTAACTCTACACCTTCCATACCTGCATTACAATACAGGCTTCAATTATAGGATTACTTTCCTCACACACAGAATACCTACATTTCTCCTAATTTCAAACAGCCAACAAAAACTGTNCACTGACTTAGAAAGTTATTACTGTCATCAATAGAAAGATTATTTTAGTGCTACAGATGGTTGTCCTTTTATAGGCCATTTTAATGACTTGTTCTTATCTAATCTGTCATGCATTATTTTGTTGTCATTGTGAACTTTTTAAGTTTCGTATCAATCCATTTTGATGTTTACTAAACAGATGGTGTTATACAAAAAAAGAAAAGGGAAAAGTATAATGATGACATTTAATTCTCAAAAATACTCCAACAGCTACACATCATATTTTGTCAAATATGAAATCTGTCATTTGTTTTAAAAAAACTTACATCAGAAACAAAATTATTCATAAGTTTTAAACTCAAACAGCTTACAAAGCAGAGCATGAAATCAACTGAAAGAAGGCTTTTCTGAAAGGAGGTTATTGAACTTCAAAAACGTTTGTCAATTAAGATACATTAGGAACCTATTACTGTAGTTCTCAGCATTCCCTTCCTTTATACAAATATTGGCAAATAGTTGCAGTAATTGCTAAGTGATGTAGATAATTTTTTAATACACAGGTGTGACTCAGGTCTACTGCTTGAAATCTACTTGTGAGTTGAGGTAATTATTTAAGCACCTCAATTTACAGCAAGTTTTGCTTTATCTGTGTAATCTTTATGATTCTTTTGTTTAATCAGTGCACTGTCATCAAACAGACACAAAGACTTGGAGAGCTGAGCACTACAGTAAACAAAATTACTCACATCTAAATGAACTAAGAGTTCAGAGGATTGTAAATAACAGTCTACATCCGAACAATAACACAGTTCAAACTCANGTTTCTAACAAATATTACAGCAGCTAAAAGGGAAATATTGTAATAATCATTGGACCATAGCTCAGAGCCTTCCCAAGCTTTGAATATCTCCAAGGATGGGTGTCCCACAGTCTCTCTAAGCCTCGCTTCCAGTTTGTAACCACTTCTACTGAGAAAGATGTTTTCCCTGACATTGAATCAAAATTTCCCTTCCTGCAACTTGTGCCTGTTGTCCCCTGTCCTTTCAAGCTGCTCCTCCTCTGACAAGAGTCTGGCTCCACCTTCTCTCCAGCCCCGTCCACGTTTCCTCTCTTACCCTGCTCTCCTCCAGGCTGAACAAACCTCATCTCTCTGCCTCTCCTTCATTCAACACATTCTTTCTAAAGAGTTCAGAGGGCAATGTATCAGACTTCCAATGTGCATATCCAGTCCCCCCCTGTTCCCCACCAGTAATCAATCACCTTCAGGTGACAATAATTGATGGAACTAGAGCAATAACACCACAATAACCAATTCCTGATGAATCTAACCATGCTTTTGGATGGCCAAGGGAGTATTTTCTCCCTGCTTTGTAGAATAGGAAGAAGAGAAATCAGGAAAATGGATATTCTTTGTTCCAAGTATTCTCTCTTAGTAAGCTTGTTACTG
>WAAD01020100.1:27930-55978 GCA_013389945.1 Fregata magnificens | reverse complement strand
AAAACCAGCTCCCCTCAGCCAGACCCAGTACAACCGCTTGTCGCTAGTTTCCTCCTGGACATTGAGCTGTTGACTGTAAGTCTTTGGACATGGCCATCCGACCAATTCCTTACCCACCTAACATTCCATCCATGAAACCCACATCTCTCCAATTTAGTGGCAAGAATGTTGTGGGGGTCCGTATCAAAGGCCTTAGAGAAGTCCAGCTAGACGACATCTGTAGCTCTTCCCTTGTCCACTGATGCAGTCACTCCATTGTAGAATGCCACTAAAATTAGTCAGGCACTATTTGCCCCTGGTGAAGCCATGTTGGTTGCCTCTAATCATCTGTCTGTCTTCCATATGTTTTGATATATCTTCCAGGAGGATCTGTTCCATGATCTTACCAGGCACTGAGGTGAGGCTGACTGATTGGTAGTTCCCAGGGTGCTCCTTATTACCCTTTTTAATAATGAGTGTGATATTCCCTTTCTCCATTGCTGAGGATGCGGCCTGACTGCCATGACTTTTCAAATATGATGGAGAGTGGCTTAGTAACTACATCAGCCAGTTCCCTCAGGAACCTGGGATGCATCTTGTCAGGTCCCATGAACTTGTGTATGTTCAGGTTCCTCAGGTGTTCTCAAACCCAATCTTCTCTTATGATAGGAGGGGCATTTTTCCCCAGTCCCTGCCTTGATTTTCAGGGACTTGAGAAATGTGGAGGGAGAGATTACCAATGAAAACTGAGGCAAAAAAATTGTTGAGTACCTCAGCCTTTTCCATGTTGGTTGACATAATTTCTCCTCTCTTCTTTATCAGGGGAGTACATTTTCTTTAATCTTCCTTTTCTGACCAACGTACCTGTAGAAGCCCTTATTCTTCACATCCCTTGCCAAATTTAAACTCCAACTGTGCCTTAGCTTTCCTGACCCCATCCCTAGATATTTGGGAAGTGTCCTTATGTTCTTCCCAGGATACATGCCCCTGGTTCCACTACCTGTGCATTTCCTTCTTACACTCTAGTTAGTAAGGACCAGGAGGTCCTTACTCAGCTATGCTGGTCTCCTACCTTCCTTGCCAGATTTCTTACACATGGGAATTGAGAGCTCTTGAGCTTAAAGAGCTGCCAGCTCTGTTCAGCTCCTTTTCCCCTGAGGGTAGTTTCCCAGGGTGTCCCATCCACTAATTCCTTAAACAATTGAAAGTTTGCTCTCCTAAAATTCAAGGTCTTGACTTTACTCTTCAGCTGGGCCTTTTCCCTCAAGATTGTGAATTCCACCAGGGTATGATCATTGTAGCCCAAGCTGCCACCAATACTTGATAAGTCTAATTAGTTCATCCATGTTGGTAAGCAATAGGTCTAGCAAAGCTTCTCCTCTGGTCAAGGTGTCTATCACCTGGATTAAGAAAGTATCCTTGATGCACTCCAGGAGTCTCCTGGACTGGTTACAGCTTGATGTGATTGATGTCCCCTAGCAGGTTCACAACTTGTGAGCATGATGCTTTCTGTAGTTGAAGTAAGAACACTTCATCAACAGGCTCCACTTGATTGGGTGGCCAGTAGTAAACACAAACCACGAGGTTTCCTTTGTTGGCTTGGCCCCTAATTTTTACCATAAGGTCTCAACCTGTTCATCTCTGTTTTTCAAAGACACCTCTGTGCAGTCAAGCCATTCTTTTACATAGAGCACAACCCCCCTGCACCTTCTTCCTTGCCTGTCCCTTCTAAATAGTTTATAGCCATCAATTACGATGCTCCAGTGATGTGATTCTGTATTGGTTTTATGTGGCAAGGTTTTGGTAGCAGCGGGGGCTGCAGTAGTGACCTCTTTGAGAAGACTCCAGAAGCTGGCCCCGTGTCCGACAGAGCCAGTTCCAGCCAGCTCCAAGACAGTCCTGCTGCTGGCCAAAGCAGAGCTTATCAGTGACATTAGGATTTAAGGTATTTAAGAAGGGGTAAAATCCATTGCACAATAGCAGCTGGGAGAGAGGATTGAGAATTTGAGAGTGAAACAGACACCAAGGTCAGTGAAGAAGGAGGGGGAGGATGTGCTCCAGGCACCAGAGCAGAGGTTCCTCAGCAGCCTGTAGCGAAGATGATGGTAATGCAGGTAGTCCCCTTGTGGTCCCTTGATGTCCACAGTGGAGCAGATATCCACCCTGCAGCCCATGGAGGACCCCATGCTGGAGCAGGTGGATGTGCCCCGAAGGAAGCTGCAGCCCATGGAGAGCCCACGCAGGAGCAGGTTTTCTAGCAGGAGCTGTGACCCTGCAGGGGACCTACACTGGAGCAGTCTGTTCCTGAAGGACTATACCCCATAGAGAGGACCCATGCTGGAGCAGTTCTTGAAGAACTTCAGCCTGTGAGAGAAGTTGGAGAAGTTCTTGAAGGACTGTATGCCATGGGAAGGACCCTACTCTGGAGCAGAGGAAGAACATGAGGAAGAAGGAACAGCAAAGACGAAGTGTTATGAACTGACCATGCTCCTCATTCCCCATCCCCATTCCCCTGTGTCACTTTGCGGGTAGAAAGTAGAAGAGTTGGGAGTAAAGTTGAGCCTGGGAAGAAAGGAGGGGTGGGGGAAGATGTTTTTCGACTAGTTCTTGTTTCTCATTATCCTGCTGTATTTAATTTGCAATAAATTAAATTAATTTCCCAAAGTCAAGTCTGTTTTGACTGTGATGGTAACTGTTGGGTGATCTCCCTGTCCTTATCTCAGCCCATGAGCTTTTCTCCTCCTGTCCTGTTGATGGTGAGGGAGTGACAGAGTGGCTTGGTGGGCACCTGGTGGCCAGCCAAGGTCAACTCACCAGATTTGTCCCACCATTTTTCAGTGATGGTGATTAGAACATAGCTTTCTAGTGCACAGTGGTGTCCAGATCCTCCTGTTTATTACCCATGCTGAGTGTAATGGCATAGAGGCACTTCAGTTGGGCTATCAACCATGACACCTTACTAGAGTAACATGCCCTAATTCCTTTGAGGTGTTTCACAGCTGTTTCCCTGTTGGTTCCTAATACATCAGCAGCCCCTGCCCCTTCTCTGCTACTCAAAACTCCACTCCCTTCCCCTGCTCTATGAAAGACAGACATTGGCACAGACAGACTGAAGCATGACATTTTATATGAATTAAGAGAGTGAATGAAATGGACTGTTTGATAGTACCATATTAACCAAAGTGGAATATAATGCTGAATACAATACAATCCTCTGCTTTTAAGTTAAACTACTTGGGAAACAAATTTTTTGAATTTTTTTTTTATTATATACAGTAATAAGGGAAAATTTAATTCCAATTATGGCTGGAATCCATGTAGTATCTGTACTGGTTTTGGCTGGGATGGGGTTAATTCTCTTTATGGTGGCTGGTATGGGGCTATGTTTTGGATTTGTGCTGAAAACAGTGTTGATAATACAGAGACGTTTTGGTTGTTACTGAGTAGTGCTTACACTACTCAAGGACTTTTCTAGCCTCCCGTGCTCTGCTAGGTGCATAAGAAGTTGGAAGGGGAGGGGACACAGCTAAAATTGTTGATCCAAACTGACCAAAGGGCTCTTCCATACCATATGTAATCATGCTCCGTGTATTAATGGTAGGGNTACCATATGATGTCATGCTCAGTATATAAAGCTGGGGAAGAAGAAGGGAAGGGGGGGGCGTTTGGAGTGATGCCGTTTAGTCTTCCCAAGTAACCGTTACGCGTGATGGAGCCCTGCTTTCCTGGAGATGGCTGAACACCTGCCTGCCCATGGGAAGTAGTGAATGAATTCCTTGGTTTGCTTTGCTTGCTTGTGCGGCTTTTGCTTAACCTATTAAACTGTCTTTATCTCAAACCCTGAGTTTTCTCACGTTTACTCTTCTGATTCTCTCCCGCATCCCACCGGGGAGGGGGGGAGTGAGTGAGCAGCTGCGTGGTGTTTAGTTGCCAGCTGGGTTTAAACCACGACAAAATGTTTTCACCTCTAATAAGGAATATATTACTCACCATTAGGAACTTATGATTAAACTATTGTTCCTTCAAGCTGGCTTATCTATTCTTAAAACAGATATAAAATAATAATACAGAACAGTACTTGGTTTTGTGTTTCCACTTTCCCAGCACTTAGCAGTATTTATTTATTCATGGTACATAACTAGTTTCAACTTTATATTTCTTTATCAAAATGCCTCAATGGACAATTTAATTTTATCTGATTAAAATTTCTCTTGTCTATGGAAAATAAGTATAAGTATGTGTTCATGCAGTACATATATGAACATTTAATAAAACATTTTTCAACATCCAAGGTTTAATTGGTACTTCAAAATGGCTCTAACATGAAATCATTATGCCCGAATATCCTACCAAGTATCTTATTAAAAATTCTGGGATTTTTAAACAATAAATAATATCAATTTCCCAATGAAAACAAGAATACCTTTTCTAATTATAAGGAATTTTTTTTATTTCATATTTTCAAAGAAAGAAGAAACTCTGTTCTTCTTATATATGTGTGCAATCAATATATACCTGTTTGTCAATATTATTTTATTTGGGGGTTTTTTTGTTTGCTTGTTTGTTTGTTCGATTGGTTTTTTTAATTGAGAGCATCCATACTCCAATATTCAGGGAAAGTTGTGGGGATCTATAATACCCCTTACTGGACTACAGGTCCACAAATATAGTTTGCATTCATATACATTCATGAGGAATAATGCGACAAAATACACATGCAAACATCACTGCAAAGTTCAGAAGTTTATCAAGAATATTTTTGTAAAATACATAATTGTTGATAGCATTGTTCTTTGCAAGTCAAAGCATTGTTCAGTTTAAATGATTAGTAATTATTTTTAATTTTATATAAAGATTTCAGTAATGTGTATGAAGTAAGCCAATTAAGAGGGAAAGACTTTTGGAAAGAAAACTACAGAATTTCATGATGCATACATCATAAAATGTATCTCTCAGAAAAGGCAAAGGCATAGTACCTGCTGGTATGTTTCTCCCAGCTAAAAGTCAGATTCTAGAATTTGTTTTCTCTGAAATTTCTGTCAGTTGGGAATAAGCAACAATTATCATGATTAATTAAATATTATAACAGCTAGGTTCCCTAGTCATGTATGAGGGATTCCTCTGTAGTAAACAAAATCACAAGATTCAGTTGACCTTTTGTTCAATGTGAATATGGGGGAAAAAAAAAAAAAAGGTTATTTGGAAAGGAATTACCAAATACCTGGAAGATATTGGACTTTGGCTCGGTCAGACTCAATTCAGTCATGAGAAATATGTTCTGTATTTACAAGCCCTTGGCTGAAAACCATCTGCGTTGATGTCTCTGTATCTCAGGATTACATGGAGCATTGGGTGGGAGTATAGGGTTTGTTGTGGTGTTACTCATGGAAAATAGTTTTGTCTTAGATGTTCAAGACCTCATAACATGTTACAATTTAGAACCAAAATCTTAACCTGAGATGGACATGAAAAGATAACCTTTCACATCCATGTGGCAAATGTTTTTCTGCCATATTATGCTTCATTTAATAGAACAAGAGGAAAAAATAAGGTAATATTAATTTGAAACGGTTATAGATGACACATATAGATTATGACCATAATTTAATGTAGGGACACACTCTTATGGAATAGGACAACTCACCTACACATTCACCCTCTCTCCAGGACGATGCCCTCTTTAGCGTATCATTGGGCCTCTGAGGCTCCCCTTCAAAAAATGCCAGAACTTCTAATGACACTAAGGAAAAAAACCCTCAATTAAATAATTATTTATTTCACTTGGTTGGTTGTTTAAGGGCACTTTTCATACCCTGCCTGGGAATGACACTTACATTATTTCAGTTTCTCATAGTGTGCCAAAATGTTCAGACCCTGCTTCTGTAAGCAGAGATTTCCTCATTTTTGCAATATGGCAGACTATTCCATGAGTCCATATCAAACTCCATACTTCCTAAAACAAATGGGAGATCAGCCCGGGCTGGTCTTTCACCAGCTTTCTTATTCAATGCAATTGAACAGTAAAGTGAGAGATATAAAAGAGTGCATATGCACATGCATATGCATACATGGCACTTACAGATATAATAAAGAGTGGAAAACAAGTAAGTGTTGGGGTGCTTTCTTTAGTTGAAAAAGACATACAATTGTATGAAAAATGAAAAAAACCCATACAATTTTATGAAAAATGAAAAAACCCATACAATTATATGAAAAATGAAAAATAATAAATTACTGTGTAAAATTTTGAAATAATGGCATAGTGTTGTTATTTTTAATAGTATTAATCTCTGGCATTGTCATTTTTTTCTGATATTTATCAATATAAACATAGTTCTATCTCTGTTCTTCATCGCATAATCTTATGTTTGCAAATCTTTTCCCAGTGTAGAGTGTACAGTAAAGGATATTCTTCTGTTGGAAGCTGGTTCCAAACAAATGAGACTATCAAGATAGTCAATAAAAGTAGTAAAAATGAAGGTTTTCTAAGTAAGATCTCCAAAGCCAGTGGCTATGGTTAGCAATAACATAGCAACCTGTGAGATAAGTGCCTGCACAATTTGGAGCCATATTTTCATTATCTTAAAAATCAATTGAAAGGTAGAATGCTAGAAAAGATAGCTTAGCTATATAAAAGCATCTATCCTGTACTAAACTATAGCCTGTACAAAACAAATTGTTTTCAAAATGGTGAAAAAACTGTACTCTGTTAGATTAATCTAATTAGTTGTACTTTTTATGCAAGACAAAAATTTTTCAGTTTGAAGCATTGCTATTTTTCCCATGTTCCACATTTTCTATAAACTTTGTTTTCACTATACTTTTCCTTGGATGGTGGAGTGCTATAATTCCTATTATTTATTTCCTCAGAATGATGAATGTTTCATATATAGCAATGCTTTTCTTCTTGTTGTTTTTTTTTTTTTTCCTTTTCTTTTTGTTGTTATTTGGTGTGTTCCTTTTCTTTTTGTATCTTAGTAAGCAAATCTTAAATGTTCTATCTATCAGTCTATCCAGGTTATTATAAATAAATTAATCAGCAACCACTGTACCAAACTGCAAGCATACACAGATTAGGAAATTGTGTCTCAGCATACAGTGTCACTGCCCCAAACTATTTAGGGCTTTGTGAGGGGACTGGATAGATCTTTTCCTTTTACTGAACATACACACCAACAGGGCTTTTAAACCCCAAAGCTAGTTTTGATTTGAGCAAAAACTAGAACAAAGATTTTGTAAAATACAGAGAAATCAAAGTAACCAGAAACTATAGACAGAAATAAAAGGATGACCCAGAGACCAGCAACAAGAAGGCGGCCAATATACAGGTTTTGCTTATTACTTTCTGATACCCAGTCACAACATTTTAAAGGGAACATAATGTGCAGTCCATAATAAACTATCAATAAAACAGATTACATCTGTAACGGTCTTTGGCTTTTCACAGAGTTTGGAATTGCATGATAACTGTATCATTTTAACATGGGAATCAGTCATTGTATTTACTTAGTTGATGCCAGTTGGTTGCTAAGCTCAGCACAGAGACTAAACCAACCTGTGAAACGCTCTCTCTCACCCAAAGAGAGAGATATACAGGACCCTGGACTGAAGCACAGTTACTCAACATTTAAATGAAATTTGACATGCCACTACCTGTAAAATAGCTGGAGACAAGCAAAAGACTTTGCATACCAGTCTGTAGATATTTCTACAGAATATGAATTCTGTTGGTGCCAGAAATTGAAATGTCATCCTTGGAAACACAGAGAAGAAATACCCAATATGTTTATTTAGTGGGGTTTATTTGTTTGTTTAACTGTGGCAGTGCTTACGAGCTCCAGTGTATCAACTTGGGTCCACTGACCTTCACCTTCCATCCATATAAAACAGTAAAATTGTTCCTTCCCTAGGAGAGAGACTGTTTTGAAAAGGTATATAATCATGCACCTATTTTTAAGAATCACATCCAGTACCTTATCTTTTGAAATTTTGAAAGTTGGATTCTTTTTTAATGGACAGAATGTCTAATTATCTTTCAATGGAATGATCTAAAATGTTTGCACTGTCAATGAAGCATGGTACCTACCTTTTATATAAAATAACTGTTCTCATAGTGAAAACTGTTTTCTGTTTCTAATATGACATCCCAGAACAAAAAAAAATCTGTACTGTTTCCTAATCTGTTATTGTTAGTCTTTGACTGTGAAAAGAATCAAGAAGCATTAAGGGTATCATTATATTTTAATGAAAACCAAAACATCTTTTCCTGAATTTGACTCTTTGTTCTTTAGATCTTTCAGATCTCAAGGGGATACAAGCTAATTAAAATTGCAATTAGTTTTCATAAAAATATATTATATGGAATAATGTTCCAAAAGAACATTTCATTTGCTTTATAGATGTATAAAATACATAATATAGATGTAATTCTCTTTCTTGCTGTTAAAATTTAACAGTGCAGAGCAGCTCATGGATAAGATTACAACCTTTGTAGTGTTCTTGATAAGGTGTTCCATTAGATTCTCTAAAGTACAAGACTGTGAAATTAAATCATTTTACAATAAATATACTTCAAAAGACTCATTAAGGATTAGATCATAAACCTTTCACTCCCTTTGATATAAAGATACTTGAGTTCAGTCCCGTTAAATCAAATCATTGTTTTAGTAACATTGAATAATTACTATTATTATCATCACTTGTTTTTAATAACCACAGTAATATTCTTTTTTTTCTAAATAAAAGATAAAGAAAAATGTTAGAATTATCAAAACAAATGTTGTGACTTAAAGGAATTAAAAGAGTGTTTCTCATTAGCTATCCCAGGAGAACGGTAATATATCCATGGGGTTATCGAATCTGTTGTGGCAGCAGGTCCCTTCTAAAGTTTTCTGATAAACATACATCACTTTTTAAAAGATGACTAGATATTTAATGTCAGAAGTAGAAGGCTATAAGGCCTAGATTATGGAGACACTCTTATTTACTTTCTTTGAATGAATTAAAATGTAAATATTCTTACATTTAAATATAGAATATCTCCAACGAAAAAAACCTATTGCTCTATACCATATAACCTAGTAATAAGTTTTCTGAAAGCTCAGAGAACTCGTTTTCTACCCCTGTACCAAATCACAAAAGAAAAAGATGCCACTAAGTAAAAGAGTGTCCCAGCAACTTGTGTACAAGACCTAAGAACACCACTAGGTCCCTTGTTCCTTTTTCTCAGCGCTGTGGATGGCATCTGGATATCCCAAAACATCTAAGTCTCTGTATCCACTTTCTTATGAGGATAGAAGAAAAAACAATGGACTTTGTCTTTCCCAGAGATGTCAAATGCATAGAGCCGTAAGAACATGCTTCTGGTTATTTTTCTACAAGAACTTTTTACAGTAAAAATGTAGAATGTAAGGGTTCCAGATGGATGGCAAAATTGCTTTTATCTAGTAACAATGCCTAATTCAGACTGGCTTTGAAATGGAGGAAAAATCAATATAACAATCAGAACGAAACAAATAAGGCTATGGTGGGAAAGAAAACTTCTATATAATATTACATATAACATCATTTTCTAGAGGGAATAGTTTAGTGTGAAACCTTAAAGTCATAACTGTTCTCCAAAACCAGAAGAAAACATATAATCAAACACATGTATAATATGTTTTAAATATTATTATGTGGGTGGTTTTTTATAACGAAGCAGTATAATTATTTTTATAAGCCCATGCATCACGGTTTAGTCCTTTTTACTCAACAGTCTCAGTCAAGATTCCTTGATGAAATGCCAGTTTGAATAATCACGTTATTTATCTTTCCTTCTGAAAAAATTGTTGGGTAGCTTTGCTGTGGGGTTTTTTTGTCTCTTTGTTTGTTTGTTGTTTTGGTTTGGTTTGTCTTCTTTTTCTCAAGGGTTCCAGGGGGTGTTTTTGGAGGGTCAGTTACCTGCTGCATTGCACCCCTAAAACAATGCCTTTAAGTGTTAGGTAGAAAGGATTTTCTATACAGAATTCAAATACATTTTCAGGATCATTTGAAATTAATTATAAAATCAATGTATAGTATTATTAATTGACCATTCTCACAGATCATATATATCATATCCCTGTATTTTGATAACTTGTTGACTTTCCCTTGAAAATATTGGGAAACAAGTATTGTTTGAAGTTGTTTTCTTTTTATGTTAATTCTTGTGTGTCTTCTCTCTTGTCCTTTTCCACTGCTAGTCATATCTGCCTATCAACAAGATCTGTGATGTTCAAGGGTTCATCTTTTCTTTTTTCCTTATTCTCAGCTTGAAGGTATAAACCTGCATTTGTGACATAATAAACGTGTCCAAGGAAGCTGCTGTAATCATAAGGCTTCAAACTGAAGATTATATGTTAAGGTGAAAAATAAGCAACAGAAGCAGATAAGCATAGATTTTGTTTACATGCAAATGTTCTTCATAATAAACAAGGGAAGAGAATTGCACAAAATGTAATGTATATATTCTAAAGTAACTCTAAATGGAATGATTTTTGCAGTTTTTCAGGTGTCATTGGTGGGTCTTTAAAATACCTGTTACTGACAATTAACTTTGTACACAGGAATTCACTGAAAAGAAGACCTCATAGACTATGTTTCAGATTGAAAAGAATTTCACAAGAATAAAAGAGAGTGAGTCAAATGGATTTAAATGCCAGAGAATAATTACAAGCACATATTAAAACTGGCAATATTCCGAAGAGACATGCATTCAACTAAAGAGTTTAAAAAGACATTTCTCCTGCATTTCCAAGGCCAAATTGTCATGGCTCGATCAGGAATCGAATTATGCTAGGTAATTCAGAAAGCTGAATACAGAAAAAGCTTTATCTAAATTCAGTCCCAGCTATATTCCAAGTGGAAAGAAACTGCACTGCCTTTCAGAGTGTAAATCACACAACCCTCAAGAGGGAGGTGCCCTCAGGAGAAGAGCTCTTACAGTGACATTCAGGAGATCTACAACATCCCTTCACACTCTCCACAGGTACAGCTTTTGGAAAACACTTAGCAAGTTTTACAGCTGCCTCATCACAGCGAAAACCTCTGGAGAGAATAGGCAGCAGTAGAGCCACTTGCCCATCTTCAGGGTGAACAGCCCTTAAGGATGCAAGATGCAAAGCTGGTGCAAGGGGTAAAATTTATTCATCTTTGTACTAGCATCATTCAATTTGGCATACTCTGCTGAAAGGACAGTCAGCATGTTTCTTAGTAAGAACAAACAAATCTTGTACAAATTTTAATCGGGGTGACATAACAAGCTCAGACACTGTAATATTATTTTTTAGAATACCATTCTTATGAAAGCTGTGTGGTTGAGGGACTTGCTTTTAATATTTTCCTGCACTCCTAAGTATCTGCACAGAACGTTAAAGTAGATCTTAGCCTTCAGGTTCTTTATTTCAAATAAAGGAAAATTTAAATACTTATAGGTGCAAGTGTTTTTAGGGAAAATTAACTCAGCTTTGGAAAGAATGATATAGAATCTTCAGTGCAGATTCACATTAAAAAGTCTTTGGAGTGTTCAAACAAAATTCCTCAAGTTTATTTCCTAAATAGAAAAAAAGAAACAAAGAAAAGCTTATTTTCTATTCAGTACCCTCCCCAAAATATTGAACAATAGTGTTGGACCTTAGAAGTGTGTTTATGATAAGGCCTCACCACACGAATGCACTACAGAATCACATTGCATTTGAAAAACATTTTATGACACCTCCATCGCCATTTCTGAAAGATGCCAATGAAATCTGCATGATAGCAATGAAATACCCTCTGAATTTTAAGTATATATATTTATTTTCTCTGTGTAGTTTTGTGATGCATAACATCACTCTACCGCAGTGTTAGTATGATTCTAAATATACGTGACACTGACCATTACCATAGGTTTCAAGCACTGGCATTAGTCAAATGTACAACTCTATATTGTCTGACCCTGCTTTGACTCCAGAACTGCCTCCATCCCTTCCCCAGAGCTTTCTCCAGAGCTTTTGTGATCCAGGAATAGGGGGAGCAGGTGCAAAGGGACTGGACCCTGTCCTTTCCTTTCCTGCGGTGCTGCTTGTCTCTTACGCTAGTAGGCAAGGACTGTCCATGCTGAGCTGCTGTGCATGTGAGAAAATGGAACACCAGCACTTCCATCAAGTGAAGATATCAAACATGGGGAAGGAGCATCTCCTGCAGTGATGGAAGTCACCTGCAGGGAGAGAAGTCACTTTCTCCAGATTTTCCAGGAGAAAAAGGAAGGATTCTTAGAGGTAGTTTGCAAAAAGCCTGCCCTGTCCTGACTTGATAGACTTCGGGACAGATTCCAGCCTCCTACAACACAACTGCCAAAAGAAGGAGGTTAGTAAGTTGGAGGTCAAACGCACACTCACTTGAATTCCCAATGAATTTTATCCTGAAGTTTTAATGGGTTCTTTTCACTATTATTACTTGTTGCACACATCAGAGCTGTGAAAGATTCATATAGTACTGTACATCACTAATATGAATATAGTTAATGAACATGTAAACCGAATTTTTTAAAGTTTGTTTGTCTCTGGACACACCAGCATTCTCCAATGCTGGCATCTTTCTAAGATTGCTTATAGAGAAGAACAAAGAGATTTTTTAAAAAATAAGTTGTTGTTGAAGCCCTTCTTAATATTGTCAGAGGACTGATTCCCAGAGAACGTTGAATCCCCTCTTTCCAAAATTGTTAAATGTCTACAGTCTCATAAATCAGGCTTTCAAAAAATGAACATGCTAGTTAATTATTAGTACCTTGAAATACATCGTAAGGTAAAATGACTTCGGTCTTCTCTGTGACATGTCATGGTCAGTCTGTTAGAGCCATTGCTCAGATAATTTTGTTAAACCATTTCAAACTGGGAAATAAAATTCTTGATAAAATATTGGGAAGGATCTAAATCACGCTCTGACTTGAATTATTTTCTGATTTAAAACAGAAAGACTATTAAAACTACTAACACTAGGACTAGGTTTAAAAATAACAATAAATTATGCTATGGTCTAGCTACTAATATCTCCCTGCCATATCATTCCTGCTAACCTGAAAATGTGTAAGGTGAGAGAGGTATTCTCACATCAATTACTGATATTCAAAGTGTCAACTCCCAATGCATGCACTCAGAATCTAGACCAAACAGAATTAGGTTAATAATTATACACAGATCAGGAGATCTAGGCATTAAACAATTTTACTATGGTTTCAAAAAAGCTAGTGGTTCCATCTGTGTGACGGAAATTGTTCCTCCTCTCATCCTTCTATTCAACTTTTTTTTTTTTTTATTTCTACATAAAATAATGATTTAAAAAATCTACTTATGGTTTTTAGAGGAAACTAGAACACATTTATTCCTTTTTTACCTACTGTCAAAATAAAAGAGTGCCTAGACATAGGATAGACTACTCCAAGGGTAAGCTTATCTGGACCTGGACACAGGTTGTTTCTGGCAGTTTTTGTGGTACTGATGTTAGTCTTTAAGTTCTAACATCATAAATTCAGAGAACATTTATTTCCCATACTGCTTGCTTGCCTATGTTTATTTTGTCACTGACAGAAAATTGACAATCTGAGATTAAAAAGAGCACAAGTTTTCTTATAAAGATAAGTATAGTTGGAGATGGAAGTCTACAGGCTTCAGTGAACCAATATGGCCTGAAATATAATGTCATTTGCTGCATTACTACCCTGTTCAGTATACATATTCTTAAATCTTATATCTAAGTGCCTGTCAGCAGTGCATTTACTGAAATGGCTGATGTTTTTCAAATTTTCAATGCACTTTGAATCCCTCTCCAAAGGGAGACCAGTGCATTACACAAAGTGTTTTGTTCTGGTAGGAATTTCTTCGCTGTCATTTTGTTTTTTAACCTGCCTTTCAATGTACTTTTCAGGAAAGTAACCCTGAAATGGAATGCAGTGCTGTGATCAGGGCTGTGTCTCCAACTCATACTGCCTCCCAGGAAAGGTCTACTTTTCACAAAAATAATTTCTATCTTTTGGTATTTGCTATCCACTAGTTCTTCCCACTAAATAAAAAATTATGGTTAAACCACTTTCTATGTAATGTGCAATAATTATCAACTCACAGTCACATGAGGTTAAATACTAGGTGCACAAAATCAGTGGGAGAATACTTAATGGAGGAATGTATAATGATAACTAAGTAACATTTTGTAAAATAAATGAAAATAATTTTCTGAGAGGTCTCATTTTGAACACTTGACAGTTGCTGGTTTGCATAGACCTTGCTATGTCCTGTTTGAAGTAATTGTCAAAAGTATAAAAGTCTAACAGTTGAAGTTGATTTTAATGGCAAAACCAATATACTGTGTTTTAAAAAGGTTCCTTTTTCCATTCTTGGAAATACCAAAATCTCATGTGACAAATTTTCTTCCTTCAGGTAACAGTGGAAAGCACAGTCTAGAATGAGTCATTTAGCTGGTATATTTGGAAGTTTTTCCTTGTTTAGAATCTACATAACTTCTGTGAATTTATTGATTATACATAACCAGCCAATCTTTTTTACTTTTTTTAATGACTCCAAATTGAATACTGAAATGCTTAATATCAAATAATTGAAAACATGGATTGACTCAGCAAAGCATTTAAGTATGGTCTTAAATCTTTACAATTTCGAAAGGGTTTAACCTTGATGCTGAATACTGAGCAAGTGCCAAATTCTTGGCTGAATGAAGTCAATGCATTTGAATTTCTTGCTGTCTTTTCTACATGTAAATATTTATTTCTATTATTGTTTCTCAATATTTGGTGTCTGCTACTTTTGACCAGCTGATTGATGATTTTTTAGTCAGATAACTGTTACAGAATGATATAAATGTACATTCTCAAGGATATGAACATGTTCAGCTCTAGATTCTACAAATGCTGCATGTGTAATTTTGAAATCCGATTTTTGAGCCACTTCTTAATTCCAGTGTAAAAAAAGAACAATATATATCAAATATAATTAAATATATATTACATAATATAACTATGTAAATAATTGTCTATATTTAATCTAACTTTTTTCACTGTGGCACTAATTTCAGTATACTGTGTGAATGGGATACTACCTTGAAGTATGTGAATGCTCCTATTGAAGATGTGTGTTTAAAGTTAAGCATGCACATTAGTATTAGCTGCCTGTTCTACTACAGCTTCCCAAAGTCCGTGTCCTGGTTTCAGCTGGGATAGGGCTAATTTTCTTTCTGGTAGCTGGTATAGTGCTGTGTTTTGGATTTAGTGTGAGAATAATGTTGATAACACACTGATGTTTTAGTTGTTGCTAAGTAGTGCTTACACTAGTCAAGGACTTTTCCAGCCTCCCATGCTCTGCCAGGTGCACAAGAAGCTGGGAGGGGAGGGCACGCAGCCAAAACAGTTGATCCAAACTGGCCAAAGGGCTACTCCATACCATATGATGTCATGCTCAGTATATTAATGGTGGGGAGCTGGCCGGGGGGCAGCGATCGCTGCTTGGGGACTGGCTGGGCATTGGTCAGCAGGTGGTGAGCCAGTGTATCACTTGGTGTTTTTTTCCCTGGGTTTTTCCTTCTCTCTCTCTCTCATTGTTTTCCTTTCATTACATTTTTTTTTTTAATTTTTACCATTTTATTTTAATTATTAAGCTGTTCTTATCTCAACCCACAAGTTTTCTTACTTTTGCTGTTCCAATTCTCTCCCCCATCCCACTGTGGGGGGGGGGGGGTGTGGGGGGGTGAGCAAGCGATTGTGTGGTGTCTAGCTGCCTGCCAGGTTAAACCACAACAGTCCAGAACTCTTTCTGAAATTGCATTTTAATCACCATAATATGCAGAAGCTCATTCACTGTAGTGTTACTGAGAGCTGTGATAGGTAACCTCTCCATCCACTTGAATATACATTGTTTCCCAGTGGTATCTTAGCCCTTAAAGTTTATCACTGTCAAATGTTTACCACTATCATACTGCACAAATGGCTTCTGTGTCCTTTATGCAAATGCCAAGCTTTACAAATGTTCATTACTTTCAGATATCAGAGAAAAAATAAACCTACAAAGCACAATACTACATCATAGAATATGACATAATGCCATTATAGCCTGGGAAAAGCACATTGCTGATCTCTCTGGATATGAATTAGTCTTCCTGACTTAGTTAAAGTACCTCTGTATGATGCTGCATGTTGATGAGTGGAAAAAAAACATGAAGGAGGATGATGCTAAAAGAAGAAATCTCACATTTTTTATCTCAGTAACTTCAGTGGAATACCTCTTTCAGCCAATAACACCAATACCTAGGTGGGCTGCTTTTGGCTGGGGTAGAGTTAATTTTCTTCATAGTAGCTAGTATGGAGCTATGCTTTGGATTTGTGCTGGAAACAGTGTTGATATAACACAGGGATGGTTTAGTTACTGCTGAGCAGTGCTTGCACAGAGTCGAGGCCTTTTCTGCTTCTCACGCTGCCCCACCAGCGAGTAGGCTGGGGATGCACAAGAAGCTGGGAGGGGACACAGCTGGGACAGCTGACCCCAACTCACCAAAGGGATATTCCATACCATATGAGGTCATGCTCAGTGTATAAAGCTGGGGAAGAAGAAGGAAGGGGGGGACGTCTGGAGTGATGGCATTTTGTCTTCCCAAGTAACTGTTATGCATGATGGAGCCCTGCTTTCCTGGAGATGGCTGAACACCTGCCTGCCGATGGGAAGTGGTGAATGAATTCCTTCTTTTGCTTTGCTTGTGCATGCAGCTTTTGCTTTACCTATTAAACTGTCTTTATCTCAGCCCCCGAGTTTTCTCACTTTTGCTCTTCTGATTCTCTCCCCCATCCCACTGGGGGGGAGTGAGTGAGCGGCTGTGTGGTGCTTAGTTGCCGGCTGGGGTTAAACCACGACACTAGGTCAGTAGCCAGCAAGTTCGGAAGTACAAGTTCTGTTCACAACACTGCAATTAACCTGCCCACCAACAAGAAGAAATCCCATCAGCTCCCAGCTGCTTATTTCTAAATGACATTATTTTTTGTAGAGTGCTTTGATAAATGCAAAGCACTGTAAAAACCAACTGCTGTTAGGATTTTTGGGGGAACTACATATAACTATCTTCAATAGAACAAATGTGAGAAAATATAGGAATTATGGACTTTTCTTTTTTATACATAATTGCTGACAATAATGTGCATCTCATCCATCATACTAAGCTATGACTGCATTCGATTAACTTAATATGGTTAATGCAATATGGGGGAGGTAGCACTCATTCATCATATTGTATTATAGCAGTAATATAGTAGTATTGTATTAGACTGATGTAATAAAGTTCTTAATAGAAGGCAATAAAGCTATTATCAGAAAACTGTCATTAATACCTGGGATTTTTAAAGGCCATTTCTGTTGTGCTTGTAAATCTTTCACTTGCCAAGATGCAATAAGAAAGATCCTCTGAGACTGCAGAAACACTTCAGTATGTGACATTATGAATGTGCTATTTTTGGCTTTGCAATGGTGGAACACATCTCATAGTACCTCATAAATTTATGCTGGGAGTTAAAAAGCATATTTTTCTGCTGAACAGGAGGCTCTAATACAGTAGAGATATATAAAAGGTCATGTTCTAAATATTTATTCCTTTGTCTATGACATCAAGACCAATTCCTTTTGTTCTCTATTAGGAACAAAAGGAGATTTTTTTTTTTCCTCTTTAATTATTATTTAATGGATAAGACATACTAGATTAATTAAAAATCTTTACAAGATCTGTGACTTCATTCCAGAAAGAAAGAGCCTATGTTAGAGATTGCACATGCTTTCTGTTTGTTAAATAAACTTGGATTAAACAAATGAGGTTTATATTCAGGGCACCAAAACCAACTGATTGCTTTCATTATCAAAATACTCTGTAAAGATGGCATTTCAAATCATTCCTCATTTGTCTTCAGTAAGACACAGATTATCCTCATCCTCCTGGTTGTTTTTGTTTGGTTTTGTTGGGGTTTTTTTCCCCATGCCACTTGACAGAGATTTATTGTGCAACATAAGCTTGTGCAGGTGAGAAATTTTTGTCAAATCATATTGCTTTTATTCAAAAACCTAAATTTCTGGCATGACTATATTAACTTTACGTATAATAGTCTCACATGACAGTATGTAATATACAAAATTTATATTAATTTTATCAAGAGTATGAATACTGGACTGCTACGTTAAGAACATGCAGAACAATATTCAACTACATATTTCAGTTTCAGCTAATGCAACAACGATCACTTTAAAAATGCATTAAATTTGGTGTTCCAGATAGAGCAACTGCCTATGCATGGTGTTGAATCAGGGCTGATTGAATGCCAATTAAAAAAGGGAATATTTTTAGAGTGTTGGCCAATTCCTATCTCTGCCTCCCAGCCCAGGTTTTCTTTCCTCACAGTGATGGTACCATAATGTTGTGTTTGCATTCCTCACTAGGTTTGTAGGTCTAGATAGCACTGTTGTGCAAAATGATATTATTTCAATTTTGTTTTGCTAAGAAGCTTCATACAAAGGAAAACGGGCACTACCTATATTCTGTTCCCACTAGCTTGGATTATTGCAAGTACATGTAAAACTAAATGCCCAGGCTCCCTGTAGGAGAGTGCTGCTGTCTGTGTCCTCCACATCTCAGACCTTTTGCTGGCTCCAAATGAATTTCTGTTACATTTTAAGTTTCTGGTTCCAATTTTCCAAGTAAATAATAATTACATCAGATCATGTGAATTGTTATAACGACAAAAGTGTGTTGGCAAAAAAAATGCAAGTTTCAGTGTAAAAATAAAGATGTGGAAGTCTTCTTTGAGCTATTCCATAGCGCCCCACAAACAAACAAACAAACACTTTCCAAAGAAATCTGGCAAATCCAGAAATTAAGCAAATAAACAAAATTGCATTTCACTTCTTTAAGAAAGTCTTTCTAACATTACATAATGGTCATATTCTATTTATTCTCAATCCCCCCCCCCCAAAATATAACAATATATATCCCACCTGAATCACATTTCTAGCATAAAAAAGATATAAATTCTAGAGTCTCTATAAATCTGTCTAAAAGTTAAACTTGTGATATTGAGCTGATAAGTACTGTAGAGAAAAAATGTATTTGCATTGTGACAGAGGATCTTTTCTGAATGTATTTATCATAAAAATAGAGAATTGGATAAATATGCAAGACAACAATATTCAGCAGAATCCTTTGTCTATTCTCTTCACTGGTTGCAAAAGTTCACGTAGCTGGAATACCAAATATGTGCTCATGCTTTCTTATTATGTGAGATATGTTTATGAAAGCAGTTTTGCATATTGATTCAGAAATACCCTAGCTACATGAAGCAGATACCAAATTCATTGAATGCAGTAGTACATCCTGCTTTCTGCACTGGGAAAGTAATAGCATCAGTGTTTACTCTCTTGCCTTTCTATGGAGCAACTCTTGGAAAAAATCTGGAAGATTGTAAATGGTCCTTTCATTACCTGTTGAATCTGTTGAATAAAACAATTTATAAGTGTAGAAAGATATCTCCAAGTATTTCATCTAAGATCCTGATGCGCAGGTCTTCAAGGTCAGCAGCATGCATGTGTATTTGCTTATGTGTGCACTCACACATACATTTTACATTTTGAGAATTATTGCACTGAAATCTTTCAGCGTGAGACCAAAGAAAAAAACTCAGCATCCTTGGCCTTGATTCAGGAATGCATTTAAGTTCATATCTATTCATGGAGGGGACACAAGCATGCACTTAACCTTCAGGAAGTACCTCAGTTCTTCCTAAATAGGTTTGGGATTTGAGTCAAGATTAAGTGTTATCTGGAATCAGAGCCAAATATATCAATCTGCAGTATCCAGGCCAGCCTGAAACATATGAACTGCATATAAAGAAAGTGGGCAAAAAAGTAAATGTAAAAGTAAAGAATGTAATACACTTTGACAGAAATGGGATTCCAGGTTTATATTGCTTTTTATTTACTACAGTTAAGAGTAAGCTGACAATGGAAAATCTACTGCCATCCCAACTTGTTTGATGGTGGTTGGTTGAGAGAAGAGAAAAAGAAAATAAATAAACAAACAAATAAATAATCATTTCAAGACCTATAGGCTTTGATTTACTTCTGAAAATTGCACCATTCAGCGCTGGAAACTACTAACAGTAAGGAAGAATCTTAGGATTTTGGGTTTTTTTCTCATAGCTAGAAATAACAGGTAACTTCATAGATAATGAAATTTCATCAAACCAAAGGTTTTTTTCTTTACAGTCCATCTTTAAAGTAATTCAAATATTTCTTTCTCACCTACGTAACTTTTAGGTGGTTGATAAGAAAAGTGGTTAAATAGCCCAAAGAGAAATGGCTTGATACAAAAGTGCCTTTTGCTGTACTGAAAATCAAGCGGTTCTCTAAGCAACTCTTTTCTTCTATACTCTTTATAATCATGAAGATGACTATCATCTCATGATAAACTATTCACAACAACTTAGCTTTTTGTACTCCTGTTTATATGTTCTGTATGTTCTCACAGTAAAATAACGTAACACTACCATAATGTGATATTCTTGTAAAAGCACGGGCTTCACTGAAAACCATTCTTTTTGTGAAACAAGGCTTTATTCACTTAACTTTCTGATTCATTTCACAATTCACAACTTGTACCTTCTTTAAGTGCATGCACTGTGTCTACTGATAAACTAATGCTAGCTCAGGTGCCATTTTTCTTTTCTTGCATCTTAATTGCACTGTTTTAAACAAAGAGTCTCTCCTCTTCTGCATTGCATTCTGTAACAGCTGCAGAGGTACCTTTGCAATTAATCATCCTCTCTTTTTTCATTCTATTTGATGCTACTGGAGCTCAAGCCAAATGCTGTGCTGTTCAGCAGAATAGGCTTTAATATGTTTTGGATCAGTCCTAGAACAATCCTACTATTTCAGGTATTACTGGCTCCCAGACTTGTCATTGTTTTCAGAGATACTTCATGGCTTAGATTATATATTGGTATTCTTCTGAATCTGAGTAGCAGAGTATATACAGAAGAGGAAATTTGCAAACACCACTCCCTGCCTCAGACTCAGAATATTATTAATGTAAACCAATCTGTTTCATAATATAAAAAACTATGCTTTGTTAATTGTTTAAAAAAAATTCTTGCACACAAGAATTACTAAATCCATGCTTATGTTGTATAAACATGAAATAAACCAAATAAGTAAATTATTCATCTTGCTATTAGATGCAGATCTCCCATCTCCTGCCTAGTTTCTCTCACATTTTAGCTTCTTAGATCTCTTTATTTGATTTTTTTCCCAGTCTACCAGCCATTTTCCTCAGTTGCCCTTTTATTTTTCACCTTCACAATTTGTTCTCTACCTTGAACAATACTGCTCTTAGAGACCTTGATTTGGGAATCTTTCCCAACTCAGGGTCTGATCAAAAAGCGCATTGAAGTCAGCTGTAATAATCTTTGGACTGACTCCAGGCAGGTGATATAGAACAGGGTTAAAGATTAATATAGATGAACATTTCTGCCCAACCTCCATTACATAATGCATGTATTGGAAAAAAAAGCAGCTTTAAGGAAGTAAAATTGTTCCCAAATTAGGGTATGTACAGGTTTTAGAAGGGATAGAGTTAATTTTCTTCATAGTAGCTCATAGGATGCTATGTTTGGACCTGTGATCAAAACAGTGTTGATAACACAGGGATGTTTTAGTTACTGCTGAGCTGAGTTGAGGCCTTTTCTGCTTCTCACGCTGCCCCACCAGCAAGTGGGCTGGAGGTGCACAAGAAATTGGCAGGGAACGCAGCCGGGACAGCTGATCCCAACTGACCAAAGGGATATTCCATACCATGTGACGTCATGCTCAGCAATAAAAACTGTGGGGTAGAAGGAGGAAGGGGGGATGTTCGGAGTGATGGCGTTTGCCTTCCCAAGTGTCTGTTATGTGTGATGAAGCCCTGCTTTCCTGGAGGTGGCTGAAAACCTGCCTGCCAATGGGAAGTAGTGAATGAATTCCTTGTTTTACTTTTCTTGCATGCATGGCTTTTGCTTTATCTATTAAACTCTTTCTATCTCAATGCACAAGTTTTCCCACTTTTACTTGCCCAATTCTCTCCCCCATCCCGCTGCAGGACCAGTGAGTGAATGGCTGTGTGGTGCTTAGTTGCCTACTAGGGTTAACCCATGACAAAGTTATACCTACACATTAGCTGTCTTTTCAACAGTTAGTGTAATGATGCTGAAAGAAATAGTGATCCCCGTATAACTTTTTCTTGGTTTGCCAGACAGTACTAACATTATGCCATTCTTCCAGCTTTCTTCATTGGCTCACCAGTGCCTACTTGTCACGGAAGAGAAAAGCAGCAAACACTACAGGGCAGTAAGCTTCACTCAGCCAGGTTCAGTTAATGAAGTAGAAAACCCCATCTAAGTTTGCAGAAAGGAGACCCAAAAGGCTGGCTGTTACCAGTTTGTTCTTTTGTTGGTCACCTTTTTTTAGGCTGTTGGACTCTACGCTTGAATGTTGTTCTTGACCAGTAACCCATGGGAACAAGGCTCTATTGAATGATATTTTTCAAACAAAAAGACAGATAAACATTTGAAATTTGTTTGAAGTGACAAGTAATGAAGATAGTGTATCACAAAGAAATGAAATCCATAACCACTGCATGTAGAAGGTATAAGTAATGCACCTTTCTCTCTTTCTCTCTCTCTGTCTCTCTCAGCTACATCTATTTGTCCATCCCCTATCTATCTATCTATCTGTCTATCTATCTATCCATCCATCCATCCATCCATCCATTCATCCACGACGTGTTTATTATATCAAATCATGTGTCTGGTATTTTGATTCTTCTTTCCATCAGTAGACAGAGGTCAACAAATAATTGCTATGAATAATCTGTGTACCTAAGTTTTTGAAGAAGCATTGTCCAAACAAAACATAATGGTTTCTTTCCTTTTTGTAAGATTTTACTTTGTTGTTGTTATTGTTAAGGATTTGTCTTGTTGCCTGTCCAGACTTTATGTGCTCTTTGGGGATACACAGCCTTTTCAGCTGCATGATATGCTTGACAATTCAGAGCACCTGTAACAGGTAATGGTTTCTAAGCCAACAGAAAGTTTTACCTATGAAATAGGTTTTTTTCCCAGTGTTTACGTTTGGGAATAAATATCCAAGGTAGTATAGGCATTTTACTAATATACTAGTATAATATAAAGTATTTCCTATGGTTTGAACATTTCTGCAATTTCATGACATACTTTATAAAAGGAAAACTCCCATGAACTTCACTCTGCTGATATCTTTACAGACAGACCGTGGGAAACAGATATTTTAAAGTGTCTGATAAATATTTATGTACAATCTAATAATAACCATTTCTGTGACAGGCTGCCAGGGCCCAAACTGATGTCCTGAACTGGAGGTTTTCCACTGACCTCTGGGAAGAAATATCACCTTTAAGTTACTTCTTCACCTCTGTTTTATGTAAAAGTCACAAAGTGTTTGGTCCTGCTGCCCTCCAAATCATTCTGAAGCAAGGAGACAAGTCGTCCCTGGATTTCTTCTAGTTAAAGGCAACGTCAGTTAAGTACAGTATACTGCAACAGATTATAATTTCTGCTAGCAGAGCACAACATTTCAGTCACTATTCCATGTTTCAGCTAATTTGAAGTGCCACTGATATTACTTTTGATGAAGTGGGTTGAAGTAATAGTTGGTACAAAACTTGGCAGCATAGCTTAATTATACTTTTCAAAACATTTAACACATCCTTTGTGAGACTCTGCTTTGTGATCAATGTATTCCCCCAAACTAGCCATATGAGGCTTTACATAAGCCTTCATTAAAAAAATAATAATCCTAAACTGGTCTGAAAATACAGAGAAGCGAAATTGTTACAGAACAGTCTGTACCCAGGCCAGTGTCATGACAAAAATTTAAATGCACAATTAATAGCTTTATTTTCATTAACATCCTGCTTGTGAGACCTTAAGACTCTTGGTTTCGTGTTGTCAGGGTTTTTTTGTATTTAGTTAAGTGATCAAGTGAGTGACTTTTAATTTGGTGCAGCTGCAGTAGAGTACATAGCCAAGACCCCTGAACAGTTAATGTTACCTTTTATCCTTTATCATTTTCTTTTATGAGCTAAGGGATTGTTCGTTCAAATTCCTCTAATCCTCATAATATCTTGGCCATTATTACAAATCCTAGCTTTTCAGATAGCGTCTAATTTCTTATGAATCTCATGGGTACTGAAGGAATCTTGTTAAATGAAAATGGAGGCATCATTTTTTGCCTACAATTTCATTTGTAATTCAGTACTTTAAGTACCAAAATATAGAGATGATTAGCTGGAGATTCAGTCTGCATACTCTAGTTACAGGCTTTTTATTTTTGCAGATATGTGCCATATACTAATGCCCATAACAAGACGTGACAGGCAGCATGATATTACTTATTAAATAAACCTTTCTTCCTGGCAAAGGTACTCATGAAATAACAAATTATATTACAACACAGCAGTTAGTGTTATAAGCAACCTTCTTTATTATTTCCTTGTATTCACAATACAGAATGTTCAGTAGTATTTTTTTAGTAATTTTAACTTAACAATACCATTCCATACATTTTTTGCCACTAACCCCATTAGCTAATCTCCTGACATCACCCAAAATGAAAACCACACTAGACCTACTGCAGACACAACTCTTCATGACTACAGAGCCATCCATAGGAGTTCTCCCTAATACTGAGATGAAGGTCTCCCTTGCATATTTGTTTTGCACTACAGAAAGTTAATGGAGACGCTGTGAAATTAAAAATTTTTTGTTGTTTTGCTTTAACAGTAGTTGTATTTTTTTGTGTGTGGGTAGGGACTGATTTTCTGAAGATTGTTATGGAGAGACGTATGATGCAATGGCTAGTGCATTAGCATAGATCAGAAACCACCCATATTTAATTTTCTGTTTTGAAATTGTCTCTCTGTACCTCCATTGTTTCTGCCTAATGTTAATGACTGCAAGACTTTCAGATTTTGTCTACACAGTCTTGGGAATTGAATCCCATGCCATTCCTTGTGTAAAAACCTTGCCCATCCGTGACTGCACTTCTAAACTTGAAGGCATCCGGTTAAACTGACAGGTAAAAGTAAAGGACTGCAGTATTTCAAACACCCTGAGGTTATACCCATATGAAGCACGCAGTCCTGGGGTCCCACACTCGGAGCTCCCCAGTCTGAAAATGGCTATGCAAAACAGCCCCTATCTCTGAATTATTACAGACAGACTTTCCTGCTGTAAAAGAGACAGACACATGGCCCCACCATCTATAATGGTAAGTCAGTCCTCAGGCACTATTGTTTGATGAAAGGGTAAAGGGGAAGCAGGGGGTGGAGGTGCAGGGAGGGCTAGTACCAGTGTTAGGACCATCATCCTTGTGATGAGGAAACCAAGTGATCTGGGAGAAAACAGAAAGCACCTAGGTGTTGGGAACAAGGTGCTTCTATCCAGGTGATTCATTTTCCCACTTGCCTGTAAATCCCTCCTGCTCCTTCTAGCCATTTTCCAATCTCACAGGTCATTACTAGTGGTCAGGCTGAAATCTCCAAATGCATCGGTGGCCAGGAATCCAAATGGATAGCAGGCCAACATGACAATGTCACATGTCTGTTTATGCTACTATAAGATATGACCCTGAGAAGTGTAATTAGATAGTGCAATGAGCCTATTGGATGGGATGGCATTTTAGTAGTGGGGTTTTTGGGGGGATAATACTAACTCTTCACTTACCCTATTTTTCTCCGTTGGCCAGGAAGCTCTAAAATTTAAGTTTTATTCAGCTTCAGGTTGTATTTCACTCAATCACTCTTAATAAATAAATTAATAAATTTAAAATTTTTATCAACCCTTGTATTTTCCTCCATTGAAAAATTTTTGGAAGAGAAAGATAGGGTGAGGATTTTTTCCAGGAATTATCTGGAAAGCAAGCTGTTCTTGAGGCTTAGGCATATATGAAATCGTTAAGTCAGACACAGGAGAACACACTGCATGTTTGAAACACCTTTTCTAAATAATGAATTATGTAACTTACCAACAGAATAAGAACAAAAAAGAAAAATAAAGACATTTATTTTAAGATGTTCTGATACCATTTCAGAAAATAAAATCTCCAAAGAATTCTACTTCAGTCCATACGAAGCTACACATATTTCAGTATGAATCAATCTTCACTGAATGCACATATCCAGAGCTGTATACAATATTGCCAGTGAGAATTTCTTTATTACAATTAGTTTATCTGATAACACCCCTAAAGTTATGTCTAATTTCCAGAGTGTATAATAACCATCCCATGAAAGGCTATTATTATTATATTATTAGGATATTATTATCCAGAAATTTCCCTTCCTTTCTCGTTTACACTTGAGACACGTTTACATTTACTCTCTCTGTAAATGAGAACAGTTGAGAAAAGTGATTTTAGGCTGTAATAACATAACCTTACACTATAACCTAACCTTACACAGTAAATGATATTCCCGTTCATAATATAAAGTGATCCAGTTCTTTGAACACAATAATCCCATCCTCTGCTGTAGTTCTATTGCCTACCAAAGTCATTACCTATATTTTTACTCAGCAAGCTTCTACTACTTCTATTCATCACTTTGAATATCAAATACACCAAACCTCCATCCTTGATAATTTTGTCAAAAACATTCCTTCAATCCTATTGTTTCTGCAGTAGAGCAAAGCTTTATCTTCCCTAGAACCACTTTTTCACCTGCTTCGTAAGTCTTTAAGTCTAGATTTGCATGATCTTAATTTTTATTAATGCTTCCTCTGTGCAATATTATTTCAAATATTAAACTGAAACAGAATTATCTCCTATATTTTTCTTCCACAAAATAATTTATGTTATGAAAGAAATTAATGAGGTTGCAGGATTCATTTTTGCATATGTTCCTTCCACTTTTCATTAGATTGCCTGTTTTCTTGATCATTTCTTCAAAATTCATCCTAAAGCTTTGTACATCTTAGCTACCCAGGTTTTTATACAATTAGAAAATAGAAAAGATGGGATCTACAGCTTGGAAAATGTGTGATTGCTACCTCTTCTGATTTAATAGACTTATTAAAAATCCTTGCCATTACACTTGCAATTTCCTGTGACAGCTGTCACCCTATTTAGAAATGGAGATTATCCTTCCTTCCTCCACCTCTGCTGTCCTCACCTCCCGACCTGAAGACACTAAAGTCCTTGAGTTTTCCTTTTAAGTTGGGTGTAATAATTCAATTTCTACAGACTATTTTAAATTATGTCAACCCAGTTTTCAATTTTGCAGGCATACTTTTGTGCCTACAGGTAAATCCAAGAATATAGAGTTGCACAAATTGTAGCATGTAGATATCTATTTACATAAGTTGCAGGCTTAATTGCCTGCCAGTACAAAACTGCACCTAAAATGATTCTTATAAAAATATGGATCTTAATGAACCTCTGCAAGAGTAAAAAAACAAATCTATTATTTTATAAGAATTATCATTTTCCCTACATACCTAATGTTTCATTGACTTCTAACACATGACAATAATTTTCTTCTGTTGCTACAACAGACAGGTGGTGTATCAGTCGGATAAGGTAGACAGTCACAAGCAGAAACCCCCACAGGTTCATCTGTCAGAACTGTCAGTTATTCTCTGATATAACTTCAAGAGCAAAGGTTCGTGTAAAATAATCCTACTAAAGCTAACACACTCAGATTGCACTCAAGTCTTTTGATTAGCACTCTGGAATTTGTTTCCTGTTACCATAACGGAGACATCCCACCTGTCTAGAAAGGATCTTCTAGACACTAAACAATAACATTATATGTTTTAGAGCAATCCAGTACTAAAAAAATTATCTATGAGTGGAAAGTATAGAAAAGAAGATTTAGCTTTTGCAGAGAATAAAAAAATCTACTTTCTGCTGATGATGTTTGTGAATTACCTGCCAAAAATCAAATAACATGTCAGTAAGGAGGAACCTTCACCAGA
>WAAD01020100.1:0-22694 GCA_013389945.1 Fregata magnificens | reverse complement strand
TACAAGAAGGACACTGAGGTGCTGGAGCGTGTCCAGAGAAGGGCAATGAGGCTGGTGAAGGGTCTAGAAAACAAGTCTTATGAGGAGCAGCTGAGAGAACTGGGGCTGTTTAGTTTGGAGAAGAGGAGGCTGAGGGGAGACCTTATCGCTCTCTACAACTACCTGAAAGGAGGTTGTAGTGAAGCGGGTGTTGGACTCTTCTCCCAAGAAACTAGTGATAGGACGAGAGGGAATGGCCTCAAGTTGCATCAGGGGAGGTTTAGATTGGACATCAGGAAGAATTTCTTTACCAAAAGAGTGGTTAGGCATTGGAACAGGCTGCCCAGAGAGGTGGTGGGGTCGTCAACCCTGGAGGCGTTCAAAAAAGGTGTAGACGTGGCACTCCAGGGCCTGGTTTAGGAGTCATGGTGGTGTTCGTCGATGGTTGGACTTGATGATCTTAGATGTCTTTTCCAACCTTAATGATTCTATGATTCTATGATTCTATAGTATTCAAGGAACTGTCCCTAAAGATCTACTAAAAAATATGCATAAAACTTTGCTTTTGTTATTTTATTTTCTTTTTTCCTCTCACCGCCCAACACAGAGTGGAGTATTGTGCAGAGCAGTTACTGCATACCCACTGTCTCATTTGCCTTGCTGTCCAGGAGCCGGGGTCTGCTCCACAAGGGGAGCTGGGCTGTGGCCATGGCCCAGGCAGGGAATTATCCCACCAGACAGGGGACAGCACCACAGAACCTGAGCAGAGCCAGGGTGGGGACAGTGCCAGGGGCTGGGGACCATCACACAAGGTGAGGTTGGGTCAGGTCCAGGGGCAGTCTGGGACATCCAGTCAGGAAACCAGGATTGTTGGAGACAGAGTTACCTACCACAAAGCTCGGGCTCTATTTAAGCCCCTGGGCCGATGGGCAGGGGCCACCTGTTGGGAAGTCCTGGGTGAGGCTGGTCAGGGCAATGGAGGCTTGTTGGTGCCCTCAGGGCCCTGAGACTTGGCTTTGTGCTTAAATAAATCAGGTGTTATAGGTCATATATAGGTTTGTCTTTGCTGATTTACCCTTAAGCAACATTGAAATAATTCCATTTTTTTGCCTGAGATAAAGACAGTTTTAGACTATATTACTGTGACATATGACTAGTTTTTAATAAAATTTGTGGAAAGGGAGCACAAATAGGTGAATCTGTGGTTTTGTGTTAGCTTAGGACCGTCCTTGAGAGGCAGTGCCTTGAAACCATAAGATTTCTATAGATAACATGTATATGCACATGTATGTGCATACACACACACAAAGACACAGAAAGACACATTGAATTTATAAAAATATTTCTAAGGCCATTTTCTTCCAAGATACAAGCTGGTGGGTTAGGTACCTACTGTTTCAGCATCATGTAATAATAAGGAATACAAAATAGGACACTTTCTCTTTCTGTTCTCCTTTCAAAAAAGCTAGTAGTTAGCCATTGTTTACTTCAGTGAGACCAAAACTTCTGCACTAACAAAAAACACCTTTATTGTCAAGTTTCCAAGCAAAGTAACTACAGATGTTTCAGTGGATCAGTACAGAGAACATCTAGTGGTTTTCCAGTCTATTGCAGGTTAAAAGACAGTAATCTGGGAGATGCGCCTTAGTTAAAACTCTTTTAATTTGTTTTCGTAACTAAACTGTATAGACATGATTTTTTTGTTAGTTTCATAATTGAGATATTCTCTCGTGCATTTTGGCTGAGTGATTTCTCAGTGTGCTTCATTTACAACCACGCAGCCTCTAGAGTTTGCAGAAATCAGATGTTCATGCTTCTGTTTCATCATGTGTAGCCTGTAATTAACTTTTATTGTCAAAACCTGTCAGACTCATGACCATCTTCTTGAACCAAAAATTATATTTGACACCTGTAAACCAAAATGAATCCTTAAAGTGATTTGTATTAATCTGGCATAGGGCCAAATCCCCAACAGTTTAAAGTCAGGATAAAGCTGTTGACTTCAGTGAAGGGATGGCAATTTACATCAGCCAAGAATCCAACCCAGGTAGCCTGAGGGCACTATTTTGAAAATACTTGACTGGTTTGAAGTTTCCAGGCTCTTATGAGCATTTATTTTGCAACATACATGTTACATACATTCTGTAATAAAAATGTATGTGTGGTTTCTTTACTACTGGGAGTACATTTTATCACTGACTAACTTTGAATAGCTTAGACAAAAAGCAGACTTTGGATTCAGTCATTTATATTAAAGTGGAAGTCTGTGGATTTGAGTCTTCTGGCTCCAGAAATTACCTATTTGTTAACTGCAGCCACTCATGCCTGTAGTGTGTGATTCAACTCCTCATTCATTGATCACAAAGTAGTCGTTACACTTGAAAAGCCTAACTGTCCTGAATGAAGGGCTATTCACTGGGGATATCTGTGATGGAAAAAGAAAACTTCTCTAGCCTGATGTACAGCTGTGGTCATGTCTACCTGGTGTTTTTTGCTACAGTGACCTTAAAATGTCTCTTCTGTGTCCTAGAGAAAAGGAGCAGTAACTTTCCCTGCTGATATTCTGACACCTGGTGCACAAGCGAGAGTGGTAACAAAATAACCTTCAATTTTTTTTTGCTTTCCATATCAGGGTTTTTTGGAGGGGAAGAGGTTTGCATCATCTGCCAAAGGTGTTTCCTACCCACTTTGACAGTACCAGCAAGTGTTCATAAATTGTACTTACTATGATCAACCTGTTCTATTTCCCTTAAATTATTAGATGGTAAAAAGAACTAAAAAAAAAAAAAAGTGCATATAAATTTCTTTTTTAAATTTTAATTTTAAATTTAATTTTAAATTTTTAATTTTTACTTTAATTTTTAAACTTTTTTTAAATTTTATTTTTTATTCCCAGGGAATCAGGACAATGGTGACATGAAACTTTAGTAATATTTCTCTATCAAAACTGGCTGATCAAGAATTATAGGGTAGTCACTGCTTTAGAGTCTTTCCAAGAGATTTGTGTAAGTCTGTGGTTGAGTTCTTTCCTGTACCACCTGTGTGAAGAAACGAGTGTTTAACTACTGATTCTGGATTGCAAATAATGGATGTCAGCTATTATGGACAGGGAGAAGAAAAGATCAATTAGAAAGAGTCAAATGCAAAGGATACCACACATAGATAAGATTTGGAATCAAGGGCACGTTTCAAAATGTTGCTTAATTCAGAAATTCCCTCTCTAATCTTTTATCTAAACTTGTACGCTGAGGGAATTCTCTTGATTTGGGATTTCTGCTTATTTGTTGCTCCTTGACAGGTACTTACAACAGGTTTGAGGCTCTTAAAGAGACAGAGAAAACACCTTTCCTCTGATGGAAGAGCAAATGATTAAGGTCAGCGTGGTATGCAATACTGAGAAGAGTTTTGCGGAGAGCATTTACTGAGGTTTACTTCTATAGCAGATGAACAGTAATGCTACGAAGCAAACTCTTCAGATCATTACTGGTCTTCAGAAGCACCGATACGCTATATTTTTAATATGACATTTAAGAAGTATGCTTTGGGGTGGAGTATGATTATGTCCTCCCAAAACTAAGATTAAGAGAGAGATTTTTCACAAAATGTTGAATTGGTTTAAATGACACAATCCTTGCCTAACAAAGGAAAGCAACTTACTTTTTTCTACTAATTAATTTTTTGTACTGTACATTAGAATCGTGGTTGGAGAACAAAACATGTTAGACACTAGTCCAAACTCTTCTTTCTAGCAAGGTCATTATTATAAATCAAACAGAGAGCTCTTCAAAGTGTATGGAATTAATTATACAACTTTTTTTTTACTTTTTTTTTAAATTCAAACATCTCTCCATAGTAGGCAAGACTTTGAAAGCTTGTTTACTGTAGGAATAAATCTGTTAATTAAGCACTTCACTGAGGCACTGATGTTTCAAAATACATAGGATTTCTGTAAGGTAGAGAATGATCATTTAAATAGAAAAGATATAAATTGAAAAGCATCTTTTAAGTTTGCTGGTGGGTTGGTTTTTTTTTTTTCCTGATTGATTTATATTTTAATCCAAAATAATTTGTGAATACAGAGATGAATTCTTCAGGTTGTGCTGGTTTCTTTTCATACTAAAATATGGCTCGCCAGCTACCATGTAAGTAACCATCCAGAAAAAAAGGTATCTGAGTAAATAAGCACTGAAAATGTGTCATGTTTCACACAACGTCATCATTTAGTATGTGTGTTTCTAGAGAGATTGCTTTTCCACCACAACTAGTCCACTCAGAAGCCTTCTGCATTTTTCTGCTTCTACATCTTCTATGTCTACTTCTACACTTTTTCCAGCTATATCACTGAATGGTTAACTTATTCTGTACTCTCCCCTTTCTCTGTATTTATCTCACTGAAGCAGCTGTGATAGTTGCAGTCACCCTACAAGTGAAATGGCAGACAGACTCCTCTGAGATTGCATTACCACTCTGTAAGCAGCTGCTAGGGGAACACAAAGACACAGTGCACTCTATATATCTTTTCCCAGAGTCTCAGAATATTTTCTGTATGATAGCCCCTTTTCCAGCTGGCTTGAGAACTGAAAGTCCCAAGGCAGCTCCAATAACCATGCTTGTGGGCTGATAGACCTATTCATTGGACTATTAGCAGAAGCATTAATTTCTTTAACCAAGTGTTAGAAATGATAATAAATCTGACTGAGGCTACATCTAATAGTGATTTGTGAAACCTCTCATTTTGAATATATTAATCTAAACTGCATCTGATTAAATAAGAAGGAAGGAGAAGTAAAACCATCTTTATTTAAGAAAATATAAATATTTCACTCCAAATGTTGTCCTGCTTCTGGACAAAACGTGATTCAAAACACACACACACATGTATGCATGTATATAAAATTGCATCTCACAAGAACTGATAAAGACTTTGGTCTGTCAGTTTTACTTTAAAAGAGAGAATAATTGTGCATAATAGTGCTAAATAAGTTGTCTTCATTCTGGAAAGATAACTACTCAATTTCTACGTCTGAAGCAGAATATCAACTATGGACTCCAGGGGGGTGTTGTCTGCTTCTTTTCATCTTCAGCAGATGAATCTTGCCTATGGTGCTTGATTCATGACTCAAGGGAATATAAAATGCTACTATAAAATAAAAGATATCTACAATGAAAATACAGTTATAGATTATTGCACAGAACTATGATGCTCTTCAGAGGGCTTTATAGAATAGAATCTTCAAATTCCATCTTTTTTCCAGCAATGAAAAGCAAACTCATAAGAAGACTTTTAGCTGACTTATAAAAGAATCAATCATATTTGGAAAGTTTGTGTATGGGCTGTTCTGTCTTTTGTTCCCTTAACTTTATGCTTCTGAGAGACAGATCTTCAGATAGTTTTGAATAGTTTGATGGGAGTGGAAATATATAAGGCAGGATTACGAGACCAGAAAAATTTGATCAGATTTCAAATTCAGATCTAATTTCCTGTTCCTATGGGGGCTAGCAAAAGATGCTTCAGAGGAAGACTAAAGAAGCCTGTAGTAGACAGCATGAGACAACCTGTCCCTGCATTTAGTCTCATCCCACTGTTAAGCAGGAGATTTAAGCCTGAAAATTAACAGGAGACAGGAGATTTAAGTAAGAATATTTAGCAATCTTCGCCAATTAATGCTACCTGTATTACCATTAATTCTGTAGACAGTCCACATTCTTTATTTTTATTACAAATGTCTAGTTTCCAGTTTCTTTGTTTTGCTCACTTTCTCCAGCAATGGGTTCTGCAATTTTTGGAAAAGTATGTTTTACTAATTTCCTATTCTTTGCTTTTCAGGTCTATCATGTGGTCCCATTGCTCTTATGTCATTACAAATGAGAACAAACAATCTGTCTGCCTTTCACAGCTTCATATATTTTTGAATCATTTTCCTTCTTATGGACCTATTTCCTTGGCTAAGTCACTCTAATCTTTTGTCTCCATTTTCATATTAGTGTTTTGTCAATTTCTAGCTAACCTCTATTACTCACCTCTGGTGTGGAAATGATTTTCTTAATACAGGACAATTGGTCCTAAAACCCATATTACAGGTGAAATCTCATTATCGTTGAATTTAGTGTTACTGCAGCCATTTCCCTATTATTGACTACTGTTTTTCACATGCTCATTTCTGCACAGCGAGCACTGAGCGGTTTTTGTTGTTGTTTTTCAGTTAGGCCCTGCTTTTTTATTTGGAGTGGATGAGTGGATTAATATGCAATACTTCAAATTTATAAATATGAAATTTATTTTGCTCTGTATGTTGTACTCCTTTTGTTTTGAGATTTGAAGGAAGGCATGAAAGACCATCGATATGGTCTTGGTTAATTCCAGAAGCCCTGCTTCAGTCAGCCTTACAGCACAGTAATACCTCTGTCTCACAGGAGGGGCTGAGCACAATGTATTGTAGGTCTTCTGTCCAGGCAGTCGTTCCCAACAACAGGCAGCATCCAAAGAGACAAGGGCTGGTCAACACAAAGAAAGGACTGCTAAATCTGTGCAGTTTGTAGCAAGCCCTAAAGCAAGCTCTACTTTTTTTTTTTTTAATTTTGAGCTCTTTATTTTTTCTTCAATAACTATTCTTTAGCAACAGAAAGAGATTGTTGTCAGCTAGAAATGCTGATAACATAGCTTTGAATACTAATGACTTGCACTTGGTAAAATTTATATTACTGTTGAAAGTTTTGGCAAAGTCATCCAAACTGCTCAAAGTCATACATGATAAAAGAATAATTTGCTCATTGAGTAAGACTACAATGAGGCCTCCAAAATCCTCTTGCTCTGAGGTTGTCTCTATGAAAGAGATGAGTAGGGAATTTGTGACCCATGCTTGGAAAGATCCAGGAATCCAAACTCCCTTAAAATGACTGGTTTCAAACACCATTTCTGCCCTCTTTTTCCCACAGAGTCTAACCAAAATTTAATTGCTTTGATTAGTATAGGTAAGGTCAGGAGATATACCACTAAAGTGTTACACTTTAGGGTGATATGGTTTTCTACATCTGTCCCAATAATCCAGGCCACCTCTGTGGCAAGACAAAAGTGGTAGCAGCCAAAAAACAGCAAGACAGGTTGTTTGCTTACTGTCTTTAACCTCCTCACCCCAATCACTGCAGTTCCTCATCCTGTCTACCAGCTTCATACAGCAGCAGCAGCTACAGTGTCGCCTTCACCTGTGCCATGCCAGAATCCCAGACACCATTTAGGTCAATGCACAACATGAGCTGCTGAAACAGCCATTCCCTGATTTATTTAATTTGTGGAGTGTGGGGAGAGGGAACTGAGGGGTGGGGGTTAAATGAAATTTCCATGCACTCATATGTGGGAATTCTGGAAAGGAGGAGAGGGGAGATGTAAACAGACCGGAAACTTGGGACAGAATCTGAAAAAAAAAAGGCAAAATCAGCATATACATTTACATTTCTCTTAAAACTAAGAACTCAAAGTGAAACTCCAGAAAGGATAACATCTATATTCATATCTGTACACAGATAAATAAATAGACATACATATATATATATATAAACTTATAACAAATCAACAGTTATTTATTATATAGTGGATTGGTTTGTTAGGCAGTGTCCCTAGCATGCTTGAACTCCATAATTCATTTCACAGAGCTAATTAATAACTTCTTTACCTTTACATATGTCCAATAGTGTTTACAGGAAAAAAGACAGGTTTTTGGTTTTTGAGGTTTTTGAGGCAGAACATATTTTGCTTTCTGTTCCTGTGTAGTTTGACAGACACAAAATGAGTTGACACAATTTTTATTTTATGAATAATAAAATGATAGCTATAACTCCCTGGTGGAAGTTTATTTTTTAAATAAAATTGACTGAGAATACATTGATGGCGCAGTAATTATCAGCATTAATAATACTTATTATTCTTGGAGTATACTGAATAATGAGAGTGAGAGCAATTCTTTTTCCTAAAGTGATGCCTCCAAGTCAGGACGGATAAAGAGAGTTCTAATTAAAGACAAGTGAATGATGAGAATTTTTAAATCCCCCTTCATACTAATACAAGATAGTTTTTCAAGCCTAGTCAATTGTAATGAAACATGATAACACTAGTAACCATTATGACAACAGAACATCTATATGATAACTATTGACATTTTCAAACATATTACATTGTTATCAAGAAAATTGTGAAGTAAATCTGAGAAACATAAACCTATTTTCCCATAGTGTTATTCAGAGACGCATTTATTTAGACAGACATTATTGAAGTGTCTGTCCTTATGCCAAAAATTATCAAGCTAAGAGGAAAACCCTACAAAAAAACCCTCACATAGCCACAGTTACTGTCAGGCTGTCACTGAGCAAATAAACCGTGCTATTTAAAATATCTACCCCCACAGCTCAGCCACAGTCTATGGGTTTGGGAGCTTATCTAACGTTCATCATGCCAGTCAGTAGCACTAGTAAAGTTCAGTCACATATTCTTAGAAAAAAGGTCCATGTAGATATTTATCGTATAGATGTTCTTTATCTGCACAAAACCAAGGCAATTGCAAAACTAATTCTAAAGCCACCCTTCTATGCTTTTAGCCAGTAAGACTTTGTCAAAAGTATTGCTATCAGTTGGAGCTCAAGAATAGCTAGATGTATATTTCATGCCCAGCTGAAATCCCACTAAAAACTTATAGACTTTGTTATAGTTATAAACTTGTGCAAAAGATGCAAGTCGAAACATTTATGGTTTTAGTATCAATATTGCAGATTAAAAAGACTTTTGATAATGGTTGTGAAATTACAATTTTGTACCACCATAATGTTTTATAAATGCTAAGAAAGTTATCATCACCTTTCCTCCACAGTCTTAAACGATAAGTGACATGGTGATTCACAGACCATCAGAAAGTTTAAATACTCTTTGAATTAAAAAATACTCAAGAACCACTGATCTATACAAGGCAATTATTAAAAACTTAACTTTTTTTTCCTTTAGCAGAAACCAAATTTTATAATAGGTATGGTTTCCAATATAGTTTACAAAGAAAAAGGTATTGCCTCAGTCAATGGTAGAGGACCAGGTGGCTGCATCTTGCAGGTCAACATATGTCTTCATGGCTGATGTTGAGGTTAAAGGACTTCTTCTAAGAAAGGAGGACTGTTGGGGAGAGATTGAATCCAACTTAAAAAAAAAAAGAGGAAGAGAGCATCTTTGTCAGCAGGTTTGCTAAGCCAGTGTTGAGGCTTTTAAACCAGGCTGCTGGAAGGTGGAGACCAAAGCTTCAGAGAAGTTGAGGAATAGGAAGCAAGGAGGAACTGCCCAGAGGACAACATGATGGAGAAGGCTCTCACACTTGTTCTGGGAAAGTAGCACAACTGGGGCCCCAGCTCTAGTGCCTGCACACAAATAAAGTCACACACAACAGGAAAAAACCCAAAACATAACAGGAATTAAGAGCTCATGCACAGTCATAGAGACATGATAATGGAAACTGATAATATGGTGGGAACAGGATAGTATGGTGGGACAACCTGCATGGCTGCAGTGCTTGGATGGATACAATGTCTTTAAAAGGAGAGAAGATATGGGGGTAGCTGTGAGCTGCTCACTTGCCCAGAGCTTCACTATGGAATGGGTTATGAGCTGGTCAAGAATTTACAGTCAGGATCAGAAGGAAGGCCAATGAGGAAAGTGTAATAGTGGATGTCTCTGGTGGACACTGAGACAGAAGAGGAAGTGGGTGAAGTCTTTATTAAACAGCTGGCTACCAGTGGTGTTCCTCAAGAGTTGGTAATGGAGTTTATACAGTAGAACATGTTCATTAATGATTTGGATTGTGGGACAAAATACATCCTCAACAAATTTGTGGGTGACAACAAACTGGGGGGAGTGCTGATATCCATTAGGGTTGGTCTGCCATTCAGATCGATGTCAACAAGCTGGAGAAATTAGGTGAACCTCAACAGGGACGAATGTGAAGTCCTGCACCAGAGGTTGAATAACCCCATGTGGCAATAGAGGCTGGGCACCAGCTGGCTAAGCAGAAGTTGTGCAGCAAAGGACAAGGGGGTCCTGGTAGACAGTAAGTAAAACACAAGCCAGCTGTGTGCCCTTGCAGCAGTGAAGGTTAACTGCTTATTGGGCTGCATTAGTAAAAGTGCACCCAGCAGGCTGAGAGAAGGAATTAATCACCTGTATTTGGCACTTAGGAGACCGCATCTAGAGCCCCATGTTCAGAGTTGCTACTCTTACCACCCAATATAAAAGAGAGAAACTGGAGAGAGCTCAGTGCATGGCCACTAAGATGTTCAGAGCTGGAGAAAATTATGTAAAAGGAGGAGGTGAGGGAGCTGCGTCTGATGAGTTTGGAGGGGGGCAGGTTGAGGAGGAACTTAATGCTGTCTTCAACTGGCTAATGGGCAGCTACAGAGAAGAGAGAGACATTATTTCCAAGTTGCACAGTGAAAGGACGAGACGCAACGGCCGCCTTTTGCAGCAAGGGAAAATTTCTTCATCCATAAGTGTGGTCAAGCACTGAACAGGTGCCCAGAGCAGCTCTGAAACCTCCATCTTTAGGGATATTCAAAACTCAGCTGGACAAAGCCCTTTAGTTAGCCCTGTTTCAAGCAAGTGTTTTGACCACCTGACCCCCCAAAGTCTTTTCCAGTCTAAATTATTCTACAAACGTATATAAAAATAACACCTAAACAAAAGATACAATCGGATTGGGGAGGGGTGAAGACGCACTGTTTGTAACTGCCATACTTTAAAGATATGACAGATAATCTTATTTATTCTTTTCTCCCCATGAGATTAAAACTATCTGTAAACAAAGTCCCTGTCACTGGATTTCATTTAACTCACTGTTTATAGTTCTTAACTAGTCATCAGCAACTCTTCAAATTTAATTAGTTCCCTTGTTCTCCTCATGAAATCAAATTGCAGTCTTCACAAAATATTTTTTTATTATTCTAAACAATATTTTCCTTTATTCTGAAATTCTAATATATGGGAAGTTTCCATTCTAACAAGTCCCAGCAATAATTGTACAGGAGTGAAGTTTAAATTACCTAATTTTACTGTCTCACTAGATAATTTCTGGCATTTGATCCAAGCAAGACTGTCTGTAGCCAAAGGACAAACCTTGTGAATTAGACACCTGTTGTAGGGTTGGATTAAATACTCTCAGGGAATGGGTGTTCACTGATCGTTATAGAGGGATCATGAATGACGAGCTAATAAATATCAAATTTCTACACAGATACAGTTAAATGAAATGATTTTCATGTTTACTCCCTAATTGTTTCTTAGTGATGCACTTGTAATCTTGTTGGCCTAAAGCAACACAAAACCAAGGTAAGAATATGTCCTTGCATTGTGTAGAGTCCTTCAGTGGAAACTATGAACCAACTGGCAAGTACTAGATTGCATTAAGCATTTGCTTGTGTTTGCAGGTTTGTTTTTTTAATTTTGTATCTCTAAGGGCCTGTTATAGTGTGGAGACAGCAGATCTGGCGTGGAGGCACCTGCATGGCCTTTCCTTGAATCCTGAAGTCTGCCAGAGAGGCATACGTGGTGTTAGTGACAGCTGCCCCATGTCACCAGCATGGGAGCCCTTCCCCAGTCCCCAGCCGGGTGGTACACGGGTGCTGCCACCCAGGGTCTCTGATGGCTGGAAAGGTGACGACTATGCAGTGAAGGGTCAATTAATGTGTTAAGGTGACTGCATGTGACTGTGTGTTATTGTGAGTGTTAGGCTAGATAATGTTTGCATACAACTAAAGCATTATTAATAAGATTAGAAATCATAGTTTTAATACTGTTTTTTATGTGGAAAAGGGATAGTAGAACTCAATATTCCTTGTGCTGATTCAAACACCACTTTCTGCGCAAACTGATCTTTTGGCTTCAGAGCTTTAATTGCCCTGCAACAAGCAGGTATCAAGGGCAAGGAACTTATCAGATGACTTAATGAGTCCAGGTAGCACTGTGCAGCTTGAGTCTCAAAAGCAGTATAAATGCATTAATTTGGCATAATACCAGAGTGAGGACAGTTTCAGACAGCTCCTCATACTGAGGCTTTTTAACCAGTTCTAGGCTGACTAGCTAGTGCAATTACTGCCAAACCGGGACTCTATATGGTCACTTTACTAACCTGCAGTGCAGAGACANAGGAGCATTTCCTTCCTCAAAATGGGCACATTTACATCAAATTACACATAATTGTTTCCCTCCCTTGTTTTAGAATTTCCTATTCCTAATAAATTTTGCTGAGCAAGATGGGTTGCTGCCAAACTGTAACACCATGATCACACTGAACTGCAAATTCCTCAGTGTAATGCCAGAAAGAATGACTTCAGGTAGATGACTTAGATGAAGGCATTGTAGTAATTTGGCTTAGATCCAGGGAAAATCTCAAGGGCTTCATAATGTCTGGTTGGCCTGATTCCTTGTTGTGATTACACATTTATTGCTTTTTTTCCAGATTGCTCTTAGTTTTGTTTGTTTATGCAAATGAATCCTCTTATTTGTACATGAGATTTTATTTCACTGGTTCAGTACACCACTAGCCAATATGACAGCTAGGTCCACATGAAGCACTTGGCAAGGAAAGTTATCTAAGCAGTAAGTCCATTCACACATTTGGTGAATAATAGTTACATATCAAAACTCAATGCGCTGACATGCTGTGGTTACGGGCATCGAGCAAAATACACATATAGAGGAATACAGCAAGAAAGTATGAGAAAAAATATATTTAAAGTATTTGCATATGTCTGAATAAGAACAGGATTTAATGTTTTTTCCCATTTAGAAATACGGGTATTTTCACATATCAGTTCGTGAATTCATGTGGCAGCCCTGTATATTGACAGTAGTTGCTGTTGGTACATTTAGGTTTTATATGTCTATGAGCACAGGAAAGTAAAGGCATTTCTTGCTGCATGAGTGCAGAATATGCCTATTGCAACTGACCTAATTTGTTAGTGAAAACCGAAGCTTTGTGTTCGGTGTTCTCTAAACTCACTAGGGCCAGCAATGATGTCAGAAGGGTGCATACACAAAGAAGGAGCAGGAGGTATTTAGCATAATACAAGATAACATTTCAAAGAATAATAATAATAATAAATATATTAGAAATATAGTCTGGATAGCAGCAAAATTGTCTTGGCATAGAATATTCACCTACAGTAAGTTTTGGAAAACATATTGCCTGGCAAATTTTAAAAACAAGGAAGAGAAGAAAAAGCATCTTGGTAAATGTACTACTGCAGGAAAAAGTTGTTTGCAGGAAGAAATCATTAGGTCCTTTCCATCACTGAATTTCACTTTCCTAAACATGAAGATCTATCAGGATGTTTTCTGCAAATCATGGAAACAATAGGCTGCAAGAAATTAACATTTTTCAGATGTACTTTTGACACACGTTTTCTAAGCTGGTGAAAGAAACTGTGGGAGATGGACTGAAACTTGACAGTTGCAGTGTAACTGTCAAGATCTAACCAAAAAACCACAGACGAATACACTAATAGCTGTGAACCGCACTCCTCAGAGCAGCTTCAGCCAGTCTGTGCTGATAACAGAGCACTTACCCCTCGGTGATGACACTATGCTTAATTTATTGAGCATCTACCACATGTAATATGTTACCACCATCACCTGCAATAGTGGAATCAAAACATCTAGGCTGACATAGACAGATTTGTATCGCCCCCTCTTTATAAATAGCAGCCAAAAGAGCTATAAACAGCTGTCAACATGAATCTTATTCATCTGTCCAACAGCTAGCACTTTTCATGCCACTGAATATCTAAATGGGCAGGTTCTGCTCCTATGAAGCATTTAAAAGAATTTAAAGAGGCTGTCATTCTGACACTTTAAATCAGAACATACCTGTTATTTTATACTGTTTGCATTACTGCTTGTGTATGTGTGTGCATTTAGCCCTATATAAACACAGGCATACTTTTTACCTCACTCAGCTTTCCTTGAGTTTCTTTTCACTGAATAGATTATAAACTGCTCCCTGGCCAACTTTGTGGGCCAGTTTCACTCCACAGGCAAAATTTATGACTAACTTACAAACCCAAGAAAACTGAGATTTAAGGAAGAAATGTTTATGAACCATTAACTAATGCATTCTGCCAGTACCTGGCTCAGTACTGAGGTGGAAAGAGGTGGGAGAAAGGTGTTATAGCCTTAGTTTAGTCATTCACATATTAAAGAAATGGACAGCAGGAAGACCAAGGTCTCCAGGTATCTTTTTTGAAGGACCAATTCTGTTTCCACTGAAATCAATGTGAATAGAAGTAAAAGGATAGAAAAGCATGGGGACTCATTTCAAATGTGGAAAACTGCATATTTACTTTTTGAAGTTTATTTATTAATTTTCTATGAAACAATGAATATATTCAGGAGCTCCAGCATATCCAGTACCTGATAATTGGTTAAGGATATCGTATTCGCAATAGGCTATGAAGATTTCAACAAATGGATTGTCACAGTCTCTTTTATGCAGTGCAAGGAAGTCAATGTGCAACTCCTTCCTCTTCTTTTTCCCCAGCTGGATGGTCTGACAGTGAGGATGGGATCAGGGTTGCACTTACACAACTTTGAACAACGTTGTGCTTCCTCCTTCTAATCCCATGTGTCTTGGATATCGGGCTACAGAGGGACTTACATTCAATGGGAAGTGTAGCAAAAACTCTTCTTTCTTCTCTCAGGAGTCTCTGATGGTAACACTCCCCTTTTTGTGGCAGTTCTCTAATGCTCATGCACCGTAGTCCATCTTCAATATTCAGGTGGGCCACTGAAGAAACTAAGATATACTTTTTTAAGTAAAGGTACATAGTCTTGAACGCAGTGAGTTTATTATTAAATATGTGTTTGAACTGGACTCTGTTCATTCAAGCACGTGCAGATGTGTGTGCACAGACAGCCTCAGTTGAGTATACAGCTAAAGCAAAGGTGCAACACTAAGATTTGGATAACAGATTCGAATGGACTGTGATGTAGGCACGGAGGATCTTTTTGCCTACATGCTGCAAAGATGTATAAATGAAGGTTAGGAGTGCAAGGCAAGTTATTTTAATTTCAAAGGGTGGTTGAGAGGTTTGCAGCGTATGAAAAAATAGCTGAAAATTGTGCTTTACTATTTCTGCAAAAGAATGGTATATCTAATTATTGAGGATCTTCTAAAACTGCATTGAAGTATACATTGTGGGAGAAAGAAAATGGGTGCAGTTTCAAAGAGGAAGGGTAAGGGGAAATCAACAAAGCAGTGGTATCTTCTTCAGGCTAGAATTTTTGCTAGTGTCATGACAATAAAATCAGGCTTTGGTGTGAATCGTCAGAATCCTTTTAATGAGGCTACAGGAGTGTTCCCTTCCAAACTGTACTGCGATGGTGCAATTGTGTAGTCATGCAATAGTGGTGCTAACATTTTAAAGGGAATTTTAAGATAAGCTGCAGTCAACCCTGGTTCAGCTGGTTGTACAGCTCCACTGATATTAGTGTTTCAGGGACCAAAAATTTAACATGAGATTCTAAGCAGCTGCGTGTCACAGGAACTCTGTGTAGATGGAGGATGCAAGAACAATCTTGTTCCCTCTGATAATATGAAGAAAAGCCTGATGATTAAATGCCTCAAGCCTTTTCTTGCAGAATGTTTTTCCCAGGCTGTTATAAAGAGAACAGTAGTCGCTTACAGTTGTTATGGTAGCGTAAAAATTAAGGTGAGGTTCAAAGAAGTATTTAAACCTTTTTAGAGTGTGATTAGTCATGCTTTGAATATAGTGCAGCTAATTATTTGCTTAAAGGTAGACACATGCCTTAAATGCCTTGATACGATGGGAAAATAATTAAACTTAATTCAAAGATTATTAGTAAACTAAATTGAACAGAATTACTTACAAAAGCGTTGGTGGTAGTAACAGGAGGACCAGTCAGCTCTGTCCTGGTCCACCAAATGAGACTCAGGCAGCAAACCATGTGCTGTGAATAGGGGTAAGACATAGATGCACGCACTGCTAGTCATGAAAGCGAACTCACCACTTACTCCCACAATACTTCTTCCCCTTTTGTGTATGGGTGTCCATATGGAAGACTGAGTCTTTGAATACAGAGAAGCTCCACAGACTCTCTACTGCTCTTGACAGCAGATGATAGATCAGTCAACTGCATCTCATGTGTGAAAACCAGGAGCAGAGAGGAGGCCTTGTTGCTTGTGACTTGTTACTGTATGCATATTTTCAGCACAGAGGATAAACTGTGGGGACATATATATGATACAGGTGTCAAACCATTGTGACTAATGCTCAGGGCACAAGAGTTGACAGTTTTGAAGAGAAGTGGAATAATCTGGAAGTGGGTGTGATAAAACAACGAGATGATGGCATACAAAGGCACACGATGTCTCCACTGGAAGTGAGAAGCATTAGTTTTCAGTGGGGATGCTGGATGAATGATTAGTGGACGGATTGTCAGATAGGACAAAAGAGTGAGTGTGATGTAAATTAAAAAAGAATATCAGAAACCCCTAAGAAATTGTAAAATTCTATTGTTACTATTCCAGATGACTACAAATGCAAATATGTCATATTACTACACTTCCTTTAATTATTCTCCATTGAAAATTATTTTAAGTCTGAAGGGAACAAGAGTTTAAAATTTTCATAGAAACTATGAAATCCATTTTCTACTAACTTCACAGTTATCTTCTGCCAGATGGATTTCTCACTGTTACTGCACACATTGACAAGTGAGAATGTTGTCATTTTCGAAAACGCTGATGTGAGCCCTCCTACTTAGCCTGCAACCTGTGTGTGAAGTTGCTTTTCCTGCAAATCAAATTGATTTCTTGCCTACCACGGTAGTGAAAAAGACAGCATACATGAAATATACACTACAGTAAAGATAGTGTTTAGCATTCCTACAGAAATGTTCTCAATTTCCATGTTTTTCCCAGTTTATATTAGAGTGAAATAATGGACTGTTACTTCTTCTTAGAGGGAGAAAGCTCTCAGCCCCTGGTTCTGCAGCCATCTGAATAAGACAGCATAGGGTACTAAACACGTCCTCCACTTCCCAGACACAATCCTAAAGTATTACTCTGTAGACCAATAAAAGTACTGTCAAAAAATGGCATATCTCCAATAAGGATCATTAAGAGAGACTTTTAAAACTCTTGGAGACTAAGGAATAACCTGAACCAGGCAAAGCAGTGACCCGTACCTTCAGCCTGTTGTCTCCCTAGCAAGAACCTTGCAAATCACTCCATGGTCCAAAAGGTACTTCATAAAGAAACGTATTTAATTAAAATGTTCCTAACTCAATCCAGCATTTAGTATGGACCACATCTGTGTTTCAGCTATGTTTTTAAAAACCTACTAACAATTATGTCAGTTATATTTCTGAGATGATTGCAGAGGTTTGGAGAGATATTTTAAACACAATATTGTGTATCTACTATGAGCTGCACAAGCTGGTACAGAATATTTCTCAGTACAGTAAATTTTGGGGAAAAAATGTGCATTGCTGTAATTCAGTCAGACTAACCCTTGATTTTTTCAATTTGTCAAGAAAATATCTGTAATATAATTTGACACTAAACAATTCAGATGGCTTATCAGTAGATGAATGAGCTTGGTGGCACAATATGCAGGATGTTGCTTGCCTTAAAATTTGATGTACAGCATTTCATTGATATTGGACACCACATGTAACAATCCCACTGTAACTTAGAGTGAAAAAGCAAACAAAATCCTTTTTTTCTTTTCTTTTTTTTGTGTGTGTGAAACCTATCTATGTGCAAAGGGCCAAGTAAATGGGAATAAAAACAATCTAGTAGGAAGAACAGATGTTCTGCTTTCCAGTCTTGACTCTCTCTCCCACAGGTTGTGGTCAGTCACTTCTGCCCGCCTGCTCCAAATACCCCGTTGCACTACAAAACCTCTGTCAGGTTTGTCTCTGTGTTCCTGTCCTCCTTTCTTTTATGGCCTGGCCTTTTTCTTTCTTCTTGCTGGAGGACCACATCCCACTATTTCCATCTCTAACCTATAACCTTTTACAGTAACTATAATCAGAGCCAAACCACATTCACAGCCGCTTAGGTAAAAATCTTTTTGAGTGTGTTCTTCTACACAAGACAACCCGTAAAGGAAGTAAAAAAATAACATTTACAGAAAATATTTTGTGTAAACTCACTTCCCCAGTAATAACAATTTACTAATGTTTTTATGATTTTCTGTTTCTAAGTTCTGGTGAACTTAATTGGAACTTGTTCTAAGGCTATGCATACACTTTATCATTTACATTGGAACTTTACTGCATTAAATCCAAGGAATATAATTTGAGATTTGGAAGATAACTTTCTCAAAGCCGATGATTTTTATTTTGGGATATCTGTTCAATCAAAGCTAGTATCAAAAATGTCAAGGCACATCAGAACACATTTATGTGGTGCACAAATCTGCATGAACAACTATATTTTTGTTTGGCTCAGTGAGATTAAATTACTGTATTTGTTTTTCTTTCAACACAACTCAACAGTGCCTTCTGAACTCACTCCTAAAGAAAAGTAATAAGTGGAATATAGTAAGTGGCTGGTACTGCATGTAGACCAAAAGTCACGTTTACATAATTTCTGATTCAATTTCACTGAAGTTAAATTCAGCCTGACTGTTGTGATGCAAGAATTTCCAGCTCTGTTTTGGCCTGATAGATTCAGGATGATTTTATGCAGTTTGCACCTTATGCCTTGGGACAGTTAGAAAACAGTTGTCCCGGTAGATGTGTGCTGTATTTCCAGTTTAGGTTCTTTTTACCATTGGATTTCTCCTTCTGTTTTAGATCACAAGCCTAAAATGTAGTAATCACCACTTGTGAAACTATCAGCAGTTTTGGTAGCCTTCTAATTTAAAGGTGTGGAGAGCTAAAAAGGTTTACTCTATTTAACTGTAAGTGATTTACCTATGTCATAGTTTAACTTGCATCGCCTCTGTCCTTACCACCCAAGAGACAGAGTTTGCCATATCCCAGGTGCCGAACAAGAGCTGACCAGGCATCTCCATGACAGAGATCGCAGCTTCTGCTGCTCTGTGCCAAGGAAAAGAGTCAGGGCTGCAACTGCCCTGCCACTGCTTCTCCCCTTGGGTTTGAATCTGAATCCCTCCTGTGCTGTCAGAAGAAACCAAAAAAGGGCACAAGAAAGGTTTCATGCTCCTATCTTCCCCTCTTCTTTGTATGTCTTCCATGTTATAAAGTCTCATATGGGTTCCCTGTGAGCAGCTCTTCCAGCCAGACACACCTGTGCATTCCCACAGACACTGTATGGCCTCCTGGCTGTTGATTAGTAGCCATCCTGCCACAGCAGATACTTGAGCTCTGTTTTTACCACAATATCACATATAGTTATTCTCTTTTCAACCTAACTTTAGAGGTAAGGAGTTGTTGACCTCTCTGATGGCTGTTGGCATTTGTTAGAAATCCATTCCATTTTAATACTTCATGCTTTCCTCAGGCATTTGCTTCAAAAGGCCTTTAGACATCTGCTTGTGCCTTTGGTGGATTTCCAACTTCAAATCCATATGCTGAGACAGAAATAGTGCTAGAGCTGAAATTGACAGGAGTTGGGTGCATTATGAGACTCCCACTTTCGGCATTGTTAGTTTCTAAAATAAAGTTTAGATCCCCTGCCTCTCAAGGCTGAACCGAATCAGTACAGACTGATGGAAATCAAGTATCTAAGCACCTTAATTGCAACAAGTTTTCATCAAGGACTGGGTATTTCAGTCTATGAAGTGGCTTTGAACACTCAACTACTGTCTCACAAGCCTGCTTTAAGGGTTGACAACAGTCATGGGAAAAAAGTCATTGGAACCACACTGGCACATGTACAACATGTCTCATTGCCAGCATGTACTACACAAAGATGAAAAAATATCATTCTCAAAATTTAAAAACAGAGCATAAATTAATTAAGGCAAAAATTTCTGCATATGAAGACTAATGGACCTGAGAATAAGGACCTGTGTGCATTTAATTGATAGCCAGGGAAACGGGTTGCTTTGTCAATATGTAAGTTCTAATTTACATTATTAGCTTTTTAATAATGTAGGCTGTGATTTACATTGCTAGCTTTTTAATAAGATTTTGCCGAATCCTGAAATACACTGCTGACAAATCAATCCACAAAATTTGTATCTCTGTGAGTGCTTGCAGGGGACTAAATGCCTAAGTAGAAATTCTATTTAAGTACTGCAAAAGCAAAGTGGATGGAATACTTCATACCTGGTTCTTATAAGCAGTTACTTCTCTGCTTGTCAGTATCAAAGGGTAGAAACCTACAACGGAATCTGTGTTTGATTTTGGGTGAGAAGTGATCAGTAACCACTCTGATCAGCAGCAGTGTCAAAATCTAAAAAAAAATGAAACAATAAGGGCAGTCAAGACATTGCCCCATTTGTCTGACAGCCTCCCCTCCTCTGAATGCATATTGAAATACTTCGTCCAAGTGATGGAAACTTAAAATGAACAAGAAGAGATCTTAGCTATGTTCAGCATTCAGTGAAAGTCTCTGACTGCAGAAAAGTTGTTGAGTTCTCAATTTAATAAACACCTTATCCTTGATTTATCTTGACAATTTTCTTATTCATTATTCCATCAACATTTCATATTTGCTCTACCAGTCACTCCTGTGCATAAGTGGCAATGGGAAGAGAACCTGAAGAAACTTCTCCCATGATCGTGAGACTCCGATGTTACAGAATTCCACCGATTCCATTTATATTCACTACGTGAGTATCACTGAAGTTATTTCTAATGAGTATCTTCTCCAAAATTCCCTAACAAGAAACTAAATAATTCTTACCCTCTATGAGTTATTTACATTCTATACATTGTATCCCTATAGCACATTCATAGCAGTGATACATTTCTTAAAATATCTTCTACCTTTGTGAGTTGCGTTTGCTAGAACAGAAAGAGACATCAGTGGGAAAAGCAATGTCTCGATACTGGCATTTCAAACTTAAAATATTTTTAAAAAGCAAATACCATTTACGCAAATTGTCAACACTTTATAACCACTTTTGAACACTAAAGCAACCTTATCATAGTCTCTTTTGCTAATAAACTTGCCATTTTTCCTTTCTGCTTGTGATGACAGAATATAATTACTAGGATTTCTGATAGCAAACACTGCATGCCAAAGTTTTTTGTTTTTTTTTTTTTCTTGAAGGATGATCTGTTTCTATGAAAATATGACACTGTCTGTCATAGAAAGGTTTACAGTCAATAACAAACGCACCACACTGAAATCAACACTTGCTGTGAAATTTTGAAAAAGTGCCTGACTTTGTTTATTTGTTTGCTTCCTAAAATCACATAACGTCTTATTTCAAATTCAGTTCCATGTTGATATTGGCTTTCCAAAAAGTGTGTTCAAAACTAGTTTTCAAATACAGAAAGAGCAAAAGGACTGATAAATTATAATTACCTACAAATATGGTGAGGCATAAGTGTCCTGGTTTCAGCTGGGATAGTTAATTTTCTTCCTAGTAGCTGGTATAGTGCTGTGTTTTGGATTTAGTATGAGAATAGTGTTGATAACACACTGATGTTTTAGTTGTTGCTAAGTCATGCTTACACTAAGTCAAGGATTTTTCAGTTTCCCATGCTCTGCCAGGTGCACAAGAAGCTGGGAGGGAGCATAGCCAGCACAGCTTACCCAAACCGGCCAAAGGGATATTCCATACTGTATGATGTCACGCTCAGTATATAAACCGTGGGGAGTTGGCTGGGGGGCAGCAATTGCTGCTTGGGGACAGGCTGGGCATCAGTGAGTGGGTGGTGAGCAGTTACATTTACATCACTTGTTTTGTATATTCTTTTATCATTATCATTATTATAATTTTCTCTTCCTCTGCTGTCCTATTAAACTGTCTTTATCTCGACCCATGGGTTTTACTTTTTTGTTTCCAATTCTCTACCCCCACTGAGGGGGTGGGAGGGTGAGCGAGCGGCTGTGTGGTGCTTGGTTGCTGACTGGGGTTAAATGACGATGAGTGAAGTGTGTAGAAAAGAAGTACTAGAAAATACAAAGTCCTTGAATTCACCAAATTACCTTCACAATTAAAGCAAAGCTGATGATATGAAATGCCTGTACACCAACACACGCAGCATGGGGAATAAACGGGAGGAACTAGGGGTCTGTGTGCGGTCGCAGGGCCATGATCTCATTGCAATTACAGAGACATGGTGGGATAGCTCGCATGAGTGGAATACTGTCATGAATGGCTACATGCTTTTTACGAAAGACAGGCCAGCAAAGCGAGGTGGGGGAGTTGCTCTTTATGTGAGGGAGCAACTGGAATGCATCGAGCTCTGCCTAGGGGTGAAGGAAGATCGCGTCGAGAGCTTATGATTAAAAATTAAGGGGCAGGCAAATATGGGTGACACTGTTGTGGGCATTTACTACAGGCCACCTGATCAGGAAGAGGAAGTTGATGAAGCCTTCTACAGACAGCTAGAAGTTGCCGCGCAATCACAGGCCCTGGTTCTCATGGGGGACTTCAACCACCCAGATACTTGCTGGAAAAGCAACACGGCGAGGCACGCACAATCCAGGAGGTTCCGGCAGAACATCGAGGATAAATTCTTGACGTAGGTGGTGGAGGAGGGGACAGGGCGAGATGTGCTGCTGGACCTTATACTAACAAAC
>WAAD01020099.1:2958-14474 GCA_013389945.1 Fregata magnificens | reverse complement strand
CTCTTTTTGCTGTTAATGTACTTGTAAAAACATTTTTTACTATCTCGTACAGCAGTGGCCAGATTGAGCTCTAGCTGGGCTTTTGCCTTCCTAATTTCATCTCTGCATGACCTAACGAGCTCCCTGTACGCTTCTTGAGTAGCCTGCCCCTTCTTCCAAGCATGATAGACTCGATATATATATATATATATATAATTTATAAAAAGATATATCCTATATCAGATATATAGGATATATATGGTATATATACATGCATATGTGTCCTCAGATACAGGAAGGAGGTATGGATATACCAGAGAAAGTTTTATAAAAAAAGGTCAGTGGACAATTTTGTTTTTCACCTGTTAAATTTATACGCAGAAAGCTAATGACAGTTCAATGATTGACTTTTCTAGGCAGCTACAGAAAGGTCTTCCCCAAAGGCTCTCTATGTGAAGATCTCACAGGACTGTCTTTCTCGTAGTGTCAAGGCAGGAACTGTAAATCTGAAGCATTTGGGAAGGTAATCCATTCCCTTAAATTTTAGGTTCCAATTAAAACCGGTTCAAATATTGTTGAATATAATCCAAAATGATGAGTGTCTGGATAGAGTGGCCTCTCAGCAACAGTTGCTCAAATAATATACAGGCAGATTTAACCTACTCTTGTCATACTAAGCTCCAATTACAGTCAAGGAAGCAAGAAAGCATTTTTAGGGTGCAAGTCGTCTGAACTACCTTCGATATCTAGCCTGGCATTAGAGTAATCAAACTCTAAAAATGCTTCCATGAACCATAAAGGATAGAGGACCAGTTCCCATGCAGAAGTCTGCATTTCTCCCCTGATGCCAACATGTTAAGAAAACCATTGATCCACCCAAACCCCTTTAATTTCTTTGTTGTTCTAGTGCGAACTGCAATAAGCTGTTGGAAGGAAGCCAAGCAAAATGTTAAAAAGTCAGGGATAATACCAGTAGGCAATGAAAGAGTTTGGAAAGGTCTATAGTGACTCCTGTAGTTAAGCAAGCGCTTGTCCCAAGTACACTCCTCAGACATGCTGGCAATCCTAAAACCCAAGACTCTCCGTGGTTTCCGTTTTTGCACTTACATGCACACCATAGCGGAAGAAATGGAAGAACATATTAGAGAACTTTTTTTTTCTACTTTTAGAAAATGTGCATTCTCATATGCATAAGCTGGAAGAAATAGGACAGACGCTACATAACAAATAAAACGGTATAAGATTCATATGCCGGAGACACAACAATTTTCTTGAAATAGTACATGCATTAAACATATAGCCATTGTTCAACTTACAATATCTGGGTGTAAGGAAACAAACTTTAAGGTCAGATGTAGATTTTCTCATTATTTAACCTGTTACTCTGGCATTAAAGAGAATGGAAGACTTCACCTGGCAGCTACTGGAAAAGGGCTGTAACTTTTGAGCCAGCTTGGGCGAGCTGAAGGGAACTCCAGAAAATGTAGGAAACATCTAGAAAATGGTTCTTACCTGTTAAATTGTTCATGAGAAATTTAGTTCTTCTGAAGTATTTCGCAGAAGACTTCTGAGAAATAATGTAAGTGCCATTACCTCAGTTGGGGAAAGAGTATCGCAAATTTTGATGTAGGTTTTACAAATTGGGAACTGGGATTTAAGGTGGAATGCACTCCCAGGTTTAAAGTATTAAAATGAAGTTAATTTTGTCTTCATTTCAAACATATATTTTCAATAAAGAGTGTATCTTTTATTTTATTGCAAATAATTAATATGAGGGAATGAGACCTTTAAATATAACAAGAAGAACTTGGAGATAGAAATTCCAGGAGTATCTTGTCTACGCCATCTACAGAAGGAGATTTAGTTCCTTGATTGTTGCTCAGTCTGTAAATTGGGATGTATTTGACATCTCTCATTCCATCTGCAAGGGCCCCCACAGCCCTCGGCTGACCCTCCGAGGCATTGCAGCAAGTACGCCCCAGGCAGAGCTGGAAGGCGCCTTCTGAAGCATGGGGTAACATGCACAACTGGCTGAGGACTGCCGCTCAGCCCATGGCATCTACCTCTCGTGGGCAACCCCGCGGGATGGGCTCTCTGCAGCTTCTTCTGCAGAGAGGGGAAATGTGACCAGGGTGTGGTGGCTCCCAAAAGCCATCTGGGCTTACAAAGTTTAATTTCTATCACAAGGTTTCTACACAGAGTTGTTCCAGAGCTGATCGACACCATAAGTATAATCATATCATTTTGTCCTCAAGTGAAAGTATGTCTCTTTAAAAAAGCTGTTACTGATTTAATAAATTGTTGCAACTGTTTTCTATAACAGAGAATTTGAAAAATGTTTACACCTAATTTTATTTCCATATGATTTATTTTTCCTCATCGAGAGGAACTAAATATGGGTGTTTTCTGCACTGTTCTTTCTAGCAGTTCTAATAATTAAACTATGTTAACAAACTTAACAGCATACAAATTATTATTGCAATGGAAAATTTCATACCAATATTAAGAAATCTCTTAAAAAATCATCAAAGGTAACATAAAAAGCATTATGCTTTCTTTTTAAAATATTTCAACCACAAACTGTGCCCTGACCCTTCTGATCTGTAGGAAAAATACAGAAAGACCACCTTCAAAACTCCTGGGTTACGTCAGATATGTAGTATCTGGTAGAAGAATATATACAATATCTATTTATTTATGTAAAAATGCACATATAGAGATATATAATGTATACATACAATTACAATACGGATTCAAAACTCTCTCTCTATTTTTTATACATATATATGTTATATACACACACACACACATACACATGGATTTACATACACAAAGGTATGTCCACACCAATACATATATATGTAATTCTAACTTGAAACTTGTATAGAGGGTGGAAACCACTAACTTGATCTTAGGGACGTGATATCAGGAAGATATTCTACTATTTGATTTTTTTTAAATGGTCTGCTGCAAGCACATAGTCTGATATGCAAAAGGAGACAGCAAATTATCAGAAAGGACGACTTGACTGGTGGAAAAGAACCTCTGCTATAAAACCAAATATGTGTGAAGTGTCAGGCTATGTAACTTTTTTTTTAAAAAGAAGCATCTTAGTGCTACTTTTTTAAAACAAAAATCTTACTGGTGACCCCATTTACCTAAATTAAGTACCATTTTCATTTTGTGAAACTCTTAAAACAGGAGATTTACAAGGACAAGATAAGAGGACTGGCAGATGTTCTTTGATTCATTCATTTGAAGGGAAGGGCATTTGGAAATGGCACTGGCACAGAATGACATTTGGAATAATGGCCTGTGATTCTGTTGGCACTTTTAGTGTTAAGCAAGTGATCTGCAAGGTAAAGTGGATTCACAGTTAGAGTCAGCACCAGTGCACAGGTCGCCCGTAAAAATAGAAGATTCCATTATTCTTCAGGCTCCCTAGAGGGAGCAAGGTCTCCAGCATCATTACCAGGACTAAATCTGACTTTTCTACCTCCCCTAATTTCCTCCTAGTAATTATAGGTCAAGCACTCTTTTGTAAATTATAAAACCTTTGTTCTTATCAAAAATGAATAGCTGAGGAAAAAAATTATAAAGAGAGTCCTAGGAAAAAAATTTCAATTAGAAAACCAAGCTAATTTGGTATGACCAAAGACTGTCAGGCATACTGACAGTGCTCTATTATGCAGTCATTTGGGCTCTTTCAAATTAGTTATGTTAATGTCCTGTGAGTGAATGTAACACTTGGATGGGACAAGATTTCTGCAATTAATTTCTGCAGTCAGTGGAGAGACAAGCAAATTTATTTTCCCCCTCTCTGGGAATTGGTAGTGGAGGGTGTGAGGTAGAGAAAGTGCATTTAGGAAAGAGTACAAGCTAAACACAAGCCCTAAATAAAGCAGAAACAATGGGAGCCAATGCCTCCTCATTCATTCAATTGACAATGTTTTGCAGCTTAAACCTGTTTTATTAATTATGTTTGACATTTCCTTAATTAGTTTCATTTACACCAAATCAATCCCTACTGCTGTATGGCATCATTTATCATTTTGAAAAATTTGCATACTGAGTGCTGACTTTTTCTACTTAATTATACATTAAAAGTGTCAAGCGTGCTTGCTGCCTGGCATTATCTGCGCCAGAAAGGTTTGTGGCTGGACTGTGATGGTATTAATCATTAAGAGCCCCCAAGTGCTGCTGGGTAATATCTGGGGAGTAGAGTGGCTCTCATTTTAACGCTAGAGAGCAGAAGTGCTTCTGTAAAATGACCCAAAGCAAAAACAAAATAAATGACCTAAAACATCCGGTCTACTGTAATGCTTCGCTCTTTCGGTGGAAATATGCTCTGGGAAAAAAAAAATGTTTACTGTTAACTATTAGCCTCCTGCATATCGAAGCTGCAGAGACAGCTCTTCAGGATAGCCGATGCTTTGTCTGAATGGGAAATGTGACATGTCAGTTAAATGTATATTGATGGCTGAGTAACAGACCAACCAAAGCATGTCCATAGCAGCTTTTTCTGATTTTTACAGTTTGGGCTTTTTTTTTCACTATAAAGGATTAAAGATAAAGAACAACCAGGAATTAACATCTCCTTTCATAAAACCCCTAACTTACATGAAATCTCTTAAGAAATAATCAACCATTTTTAAAATAAATGGTTATGCCACATTCTCCAGGTTGTTAGGAAAGAACATGGCTCCAGCCACAAGTCGTTCCCAAACAGAGAAGTAAAAGCACGGAGAGCATACAGCACCGCATTGCTAATCTGTCTGTAAGTATCTATAATCCAGTTTTTAAAAATCCAGGTATTTCAGTGGCAAATTAGCTGTGAGTCTGACAACTCACAGGTGCACTTCCACATTCAGAGCAGCAGCTGCTTTTGAGCAGCTTTAACTACTTATCAGCAGTAGCTTTCAGAAATGCTCTTTCTCTCCCAACAGTCGTGCTCACCATTTAACTCCTTCTGAGACCCCGTGAAGACCTTTAGCCAGGCTGACCATTGATTTCAGGAAAAATTGAATCCATTACATTTATCACATGTTCTCCCTTCTTCCATATGTCTAGTTAGGACCTGGGCCAAAATTAACATTTTTGGCTAGCCCAAGGTGATCAACAGCCAGTTTAGTTCCTGCCTTCGACAACCGGTTGCAAGAACAGTTTTGATGCCCCACCAAAGCAAATTGCAAAAACCTCAGAGCTGGAGTAACTGTCAATAAACATTTCTAAAGCCATGTTTGATATCTCTTCTTAGTAAATTCTTAGCTATGTTAGAGTTTTTAGCAGTATCACATAAAGCAGCATGTTTTGCAAAATGACCCAAAGCACATTTTGCCAGCTGCGCCCTCCTGCCTGCCCTTCCCAAATCTTTATCCACACCAGCTGAAACAGCAGCTACTGAGCAGCTAAATATATTCATAAAAATGCAATTCTGTACACTTTTTGATCTACCACGATGCCTGCTCAGAAGGCCACCAACTCTGCCAAGCAGGAAAGCAAAATCACCACAAAGATGGAAGGACCTACCATGCACGAACATGCAATTTTCAGTGGGAAAGCTCAGAAATACATGAAAGCATCTTCTGTCAGCTGGCAAACACAGGTTCAAAAGCACCCTATCGCTGTCTGTCATGGGATTCATTGTTCCTTTCTGTCCTCCTGTCCTTCTCATCACCTCTGAGCAGAATCCAGCTCAAGTGGAGTCGAGTCGGAGCTTGGTGCGGGCAAGAGGTGAAAAGGTTTACCCTCGGCCCATATGGTACACACCACCAAGTGAACCTGCTTTGGACATCTAACCATTCTCAGTTTTCCATTCCTGTAGTTAAACAGATTGTTTGCAGAGGCTGTGACGCTGACAAGAAGACTGCCATTACTCTGCCTAGCAACAAACTATGTGCCATGCATGTCCATTACTAGTCCAAATCAGCAGAATTTAGCTTATATCTTATCTCTGATTTTTTTCTCTCTAGCACACGCGCACACATGTCAGTAGCAGCACTTGTAGACACTCCCAGGCACATCTGCTTTCCCTGTGCCTGACATTCAGGGATGTCAAGGATATGGAAGACCATGAAAAAAATTTATATTTTTAAACAGGATGCTTCTCTTTCATATGAGAAGAGCTAGAGGTAAGGGAAAGGCTCAGTCATGCGCCTATATTGTAAGGAAAAGAAGCAAATCTCTGCAGAGGAGCACAGAAGTTACCTGTGGTCTATGAACCAGTGTCTCATAACCCAGTGCCTGCTCAGAGAATTAAGAAGGAGGAGCATAGATATAGCTGTTTAGAGGACTAGAGGGATATGTACACAGGTGTTGTGGTCTCACACAGCCACAAGAGGGGATCACCTTAATTCTTGTGTTTGCCTCCTATGATCCACTCCCATGCAACTCAATTCCATTGCATGTGGGGCTAGGGAAGGATGATGAAGCATGTGACTTTCTGTGTGCTTCTACGTGCAAGGTTTGGTGATAGTTTCACTAGCATTCTGCAGGACAAAATGAGAAACAAAGTGCCATGTTAAGATAACATGGTCCCTGTCACTTCAGTGCTCTGCACACCATGGTTTCTAAAGGCACAAGTATTGACATACCCAGTGGTGCTCACAGGCATAGAAGCATGCAGTAATTTTATTTGCAGGGGTCTCTGGAGGTCATCTGGTCTAATCTCCTGTGCAAACCAGGGCCAACTCCAAAGGCACATGGGGTTGCTCCGGGCCCCATGCAGTCTAGCTTTGAGGACCTCCAGGGATGGGCACCGTAGTGCCCTCCCAGTGCAATGTGCAGTGTAACTTCTCAGGGTGACCAGTCGGCCCTTGAGGAAGGCTAGAGTCCCATTTGTTTCTTGTAATTCTAATCACTTTTGGCTGAAGCCAAATAAAATGGCTAAGCATGTGTCTACCCCTATTATACAGTTCAGAAACTGCTTAAAAACTGGCCAAAAGCCGATGACACGTCTGACATACTGAAGATGGGAGTACATAATGTGCTTGTTAGTCTTTCACATCTCAGTCATGATTACAGCTGTGATAGATGCCTCCACCACAAACTGAGCAATCACCAGTGAACCATATGCAACTCGTGTGGCCAATTTCCAGAGAGCGGTGCTCACCATTTCTGCACATATCCTGAAGGATATGTGGGGCTGCTGCAAAGGCAGAAGCAGCTCATCTCCTAGGATTATCAGCAGCAAAGTCTGCTGCATTTGAGCTTCTTTTAGCCAACAGAGCACAACACAACTGGCTTAGAAATGCACTGATGTGGAGGAACACAGGATGAGCTGTGGGATTTGATATGACAGGGACTAGACTTTAATAGCAATACAGATGGTCGTCTGATATTTCACTTACAATTATATGTATTTTGAAATAGACAATATCTTACTCTGTAAGAGACCTGAAAGGGTTAAAAAAGAATCTATTTTCTATGCTATACACCAACCATGCCTGCATTCATGTCAGAACCCAAACTTACTGTGTTTAATATTCAAGTTCATTTTCAAATTCTTGCCCATTAACATAATATATGCCATTTTGCAAGCCTGGTCAGAGAAATCTGTAACTAAATAATTTTCAAGTTTCCTTCATATCCAATGCATTATATGCAGTGTGAAATTATTTCCCCACTCTGTCCTTCATAGCAGAGCAGAAAGGCAATACACAATATACATGATATTGTTGAAAAATATATTACAGACTTCAAAAGTTACTATATGCGTATGCACAATCATAATAACTAATCCTAAATGACTATTTAATTGTCTATTTTAAGTTATACTTGATATGGCATTACAAGATAAGCATTCAAAACTCACAAGACAAGAAATAGATGAATGTTAAAATTATTTTTATAAAAACCTTCTCTTTCTTTCTTACAGTACTGCAGTATAACGCTTCTTCGTCCAAATCCTCTTGTGTGTATATCCACAGTATGTCAAAATTGTGAGAAGCATAAACATAAAAGAAGCTAAGAATTTAGGCCATGCCTAATTCATAAGTATTTTTTGTTTACACAAAAATTTCTAATAAAAATTTAATGAGAAAATCAAAGATGGAGAGTCTGAGAAATTCGTGCAACAAAACTAGGAGTCACTCGATCATGTGTGGGGTGGATTAGAAACTCTAAACTCAGATGGGCTTATCAAAGAGTTCACCAGGTTCAAAGAACCCTTTTCAGCATAACCAGCCACTGCTCTCAGCAGACCTGCCTGTGTATGGAAACCGAGCAGACAATCTCCTGGTTTTACTGAATTAGCTTTGAGATTTCAAGAGCTTCCAAACTAAAAATTCAAGGTAGATAACTGGCGATGCTGTGGTATGCAAGCACGTAAAAATGAATCGGTCTGATCCTCTAAATATAAGTCTCTAGACTTCAAAGTTATGCCTATTTATATCAATACTGATTTTGAACCTCTATTGAACTTCTGAGATAGGAAACAGAATTCGACACACAAAAAATACAAATACCACTACTGAAAATACTGTAATAAAGTATTACTTACTAAAGCCAGTAAGAATTTACACTCAAATCCACAGAGATTAAGATTTTAAATTTCTGAATATTCCATTTTCAAAAATGGTGAATTTTGTTTGTTTATCAGTTCATCAGATTTTTTTTTTTTACAATGAGATTCAAATGAACTAAAGATACCACAGTAAACTTATAATAAATATATTGCGGGTATTTTTTGATCACACTGGGATAACCACAACAGCACTTACATTCAGTGTATGGTATTTCAGATATGCACATTACTGAGCTCAGATAGAGTGTACAGGCAAACATTATAAAATTCTATTCATAGTAATAAACGCACACTGATTTTGAAACTAAAATATAGTCCTAGATACGGATCCTGCTACATAGTTAAACTCTAGATTAATTTAAAGAATTTTAGTAATTCCACCATACTGTTACACAGGTCTTTAAATGTAAAAACATATAGTATACTATACTTCAGTAGAGCTACTCACAATGGTAAGCCTTCACAAGATCAGTCTCTAAAATTCTTTAAATACATTAAACCATTTGTCCCCACTGAGCATTAAATCTCTTGTCAGTTGAGTATTTTTTAATGAATATACTTTTGAGTTTTGTCATCATTTGAATGACTCAATTAACAGAAAGTCACCTCCCCCACTTTTACCTACCAGTAAATTCCAAAGATGTCCAGAGAAATAATCTTGCCAGATCTTTCTAATAAATCCCCAAGACTGGAATGAGCACAGGAATTTTGATGGAAATTTATTTTCTTCAGAAATATATAAGCAAGTGTACTTCATAATTTTCCACAAACAACCATTTCAAAAAAGTTAGTTGAGATTGTAGTTGAAATAATTTTTGCTCCATAGTTTATTCTTACAAAGCTTATTACCAAAACACAGGAATTCAAATTTAAAATATAAGTCAATTAGTCACACAAATTTCTGTATTTTCTTTTTGGACAACTTTTTTCTCTAAAAATCAATGCTATCTAAAAATAAAAATCAGTTTATAACTATTTTTAAACATGTTTTACAAGGATGCCTCCTAGCTCTCCTCTTGCATCAGTCCTATGTGATTTCAGTAACTGAGTTTTTTCCAATTTTTCCTAAAAATGTAAATAACAAGAAAGACAAGCTGATACTTTTCAATATGTATGTGAAATGTTCAATGCTTGTGATTTCTTCTTTTAGTAGTTTTGTTGCCTTACAACTTTATTAAAAATGAATTCTTTCATAAATCCCTCCTGTTTTAATTTCTAGCAGTATTCATCCATCTCTGGATGCATAATTCCTCAAGCATAAGTGCTACAGATATTTCTCACCTAATGCAATCAAATTATATATGGAACGAGCTTCTCAGAGTCCTTATATCACCTCTACAGTTGTACCATAAGCATCACCATTTTGTGTTTTAATAGCAAAACTTCACATATTTCCACTTGCATTTTACGGTGTCCATCAACATAATGACAAACTCATAAGTACCCTATATAAAAGGCTATTATGTAAAAGTATTGAGAGGATGGTTTTGACAAAGGCGGGAATTCTTCTGAAAAACAAGTGCAGCCACATGTCTTTCCTTCCAGGGCTATAAATCTTCAGCAAGGAAGTGTCCCTCTATAGTGCTGGGCAAAGTACCTTGGAGAAACTGAATGTCCTTCACGACTCCAGGCAATGTTCTCGCCGGTGGGGCATCATGAGAGAGGGAGATGGTGGCAGTGCGTGGGCAGGCAATTCAGGGGACACCTTCACAGAAGATGTAAGCTAGATATATGCTCAAGACTGTCAAGGATATCTGTTAAGCACCAGGATGAAACATCACACCTTTTAGATGCTACAAGCTACAATATAATGTGGTTGCATGATTCAGATAAAAAAATAAACAAATATGAAGGACAGAGCTGTCACAATACAATAGTTGTTTTCAGAGGGTTAAGGAGAATGCTGAATTCCCAGGTCTGCAAGACACAGACAGTAGTGCTTTCTAAAAGTGTATAATGAACTCGGTATCTCACGAGGCAGGACTGACCTGAGGCTGGCTGCTGTCATTTGTTCTGCTCTAGGAGAATGATCCTTTTTCTGACTTTCATGCGACAGTCCTGCCAAAAAAGTAACAATATGAAATGCAGAAAGACAACCATTTTAGCAAAGTTATTTTTGCGTAACTTGTTGGCTTAAAATAAGTATATAAATAAAGCTAATACAAAGAGTATAAATAGCCTATTGAATAAGGTTTTCCTCTATTGCAGATAGGGAAGAAATGAAGGGAATTTTAAGTATTGCTTAAGAAATAAGACTTCACAGAAATAAAAGAGCCAAATCCTTTTTGCTTTGCTAAAGTGAATTCTCCCACTGACAATGGAACTACTTATGGATGAAATTTTTTTACTGTTCAAGGAGAAGACACAAAGTCTAAGCACCAAATATGCTCCTCTTCAGTCTTCAAAACAAGGGCTAGTGAACCTCCCCGCAAGGGTAGAATTCAGTCTGCATGAAAGGGAACTGGAAGTTGATGCTGGATCCCCAGCCTTGCAAAGCCCTTCATGACTTTTGTGGATCAAGATCCATGAAGGAAGGGGATAAAACTGGAAACATACAAGGAAAAATAAAAAAAAAAGAAAGCTTCGAAAGAATTCTCTTCATCTTTAAAGGGGCACTTGACATAATTTTGGTTTAAGGATTCTACCATTAATCAAATTCTCTTAGACCAATAATATTGTTCTCAAGTAGGTGAAATCTTGCTTAAAGAAAAAAAAAAAATCACTTAGAGTTTTGAATTTTAAATGAAGCATGATTATGTTTTATTAGATTGTAAGATCACTGGCTCATTTTTAAACTGGATAGTTAAAAGAAAGCTACTAAATCTGTATTTGCACACTTAAGCAAGTGGGCCAGTTTTGTAAGGTGCTCTCATTGGTTTGAATTCAGCAGGAAGTTCAACCAGACCTAGGTAATTACCTGGCCTAATGACTCTGTTTGCAGATATCTTGCTTTTGTGCGAAACATTGGGGTTTTTTCCACCTGCACGATAGGGGTATTAACTCAACAATCTTT
>WAAD01020096.1:18488-44044 GCA_013389945.1 Fregata magnificens | reverse complement strand
TTTTTTTTTTTTTTTTTTTTAATTATCATTTGTTAATGGAGCACTGCTGGCAGTTTTTTCATTTGGTTTCATCATGCCAAAAAGGCATGTTAATCATTTTGTTTTATGTGCCTGATTTCTGTGTCAGAGTGAAGAGCTAAATGACTGTCACTGAAACAGACATGGATGGGTCCTCAGAGCCCAAGACGTTTAGTATCAGTGATAAGCATCGTGTCACACTGAGAAAAAGTATATAATATTCTCAGCTACTCATGGCTGAGATCCTATTATTTCTGACCGTGCCTGACAGCTCTAATGTTAAACAGTGAAGGGTCATAGAAAATTAGTGTAATTTCAATGGCCGCTTTAGTGCAGCAAACATTAAGTCAGTTCCCAAGAACAGTTCCCTGGTGCAACCCTTAATAAATTCAAACTTTATTTTTAGTGATGACCTTTAGTAATGCGAGCCTTGATCCATTGAGATGCTGTTCACTTTTGATGCATCTCCAAATCCCTTTTTTATGCATTTTAAATCAACACACACTTATTCTGAATGTATGCGTGTGGATAGACGGAGAGATGTAATTTAAACACATCTGTTCAAATATGCATTTCAGATCAACTTGGTGCCGGTTCTCATAATACGGCTGAGTTTTTGACGGGTATTATATCCCTAAAGTACACAGCAGATGGTATTTATTAGAGATTGAATGGAAATGAAGTTTAAGGATGTTGAGCTTTTTGTCTTAAGTCGCTCATTTTTTAATCATAAAACAATAATGATCTGAAGTTATAAATCTGTAATGAAGTTCTGTAAAATGTTTCATATTTATGGGAAGAGTAGAACACCTTATATTTGAATAAAGTTAGTCCAAGCCTTAACTGCTTGGTTTTTTTAAGAAAATTGATGATGGAAAGTATTAAAACGTTTCTTATAAAACATTTGGGCTGCATCTAGTAGGAACTCTAGCAACCTTCACTATAATTGTTTCAAGAGAGTAAAACTGTGTGTACCCTTTCATCCTCAGGCAAGTGAGCCATGCTAATTATGAAATATACTTTTTATCTAGGTCACTATTCCCTGACAACGAGGACAGACCCAGTCTGTACTTATACTGAGTCCTCCAGACCTACACCTTCTCAAGTTGAGTTCTGGAAATCAGGTCTCCTAGCTGCCTCCAGATGTCGTTCAGCCCAGTTTCTGAAAGAGCTCTTCTGGGAGCAGGAGGTGGGCTTGGAAAAGAACAGTCATAAAAAATAAGCGTTCTCACTCTCAGTTAAACTCTGAGAGCTGTTAGGTTTTGCGTCTTGATCACAGCTACTATTCTACAACCTTTGTAAGGTGACTTGCATCAAAACCACTAATGACTCTGAAGTTCAAAACCAACCTCTTAAGCTGCCCTTGCAAATCAGTTGGAAGTTACTGCAGATCACAAAGCTTGGGTGTAATGTGTTCCCTGTGGGAATCACCAGCATGAGCAGCCTTCAGTGCTCTGTAAGGTGTGGAATGCAAAAAGCAGAATGCATGCAGTGACTCTGTAGCTGTCAGGCTAGGCTTAATATGTAGTTTCTGCTACCCTTGAAATCTGAAGTGTTTCATGAATCACCTCCAAATTAAATGGTGGGATTTATGGTCTTGCCAATTATTCTCCCATGTGTGTATGTGCTTACACCTTCTTCAGGGAAATCTGCAAGGATACTCTGAAGAAATACTCTAGGGGTTTCTCTGTGGTCATGTCTGGGTTTTGTTTGTCTGTTTTGTTATTTAAAAAAAAAAAACAACATATAAACAATAAGGCATTACAATTTCTTTGTCTGGTTTGTTGTGTCTTAGGCATCAGTTCCAGAGAGATAGGATCCAAGCTGTGTGTGTGTGGGGGGGGGGAGGGAAGTCTTAAAATTATGCAATTTACACACATAAACAAAATATGACTTACTTAACCCTCTGCTAGTATTTAGTGTTTCAGTTGAGTGAAAGTAAACAAGTGAGTTGACTTATAAATGAAGCCATTATAGGCTTTTACAAACAAACCCAACGTAAAGTTATCTTCACTTTAATGCAGGCAAAGTGCGAGGTGAAGAAGAACTGATTTGTGAGACAACCTGGAGTTGTGTTAGGCAGTAATAGAGAACATTTTAAAATATTTGAAATTGCTTTGCAGTGGAAACATGTACATGAATAAAAGATGTTAGTAGGTGTCCTGCCAGGGTGGAATCTCATGCTATAGTATTTAATAGAAATATATACACCGTAAAGAGGTCTAAATTTGGTAACAGTAATCAAACCAGAAGGTCTGAATAACTAATATGCAGCACAGTTTAAAAATAATTAAGTTTAAACATGATAGTTTATTAAATAACTTTTTTCTTGCACTGAATATAAGCAGCTTTCTTTTTTAGAGAGTGAGGCCACAGCTTTCACCCATTTCTCTCAGTATATGGTTGTATCTGGCACTGTTGGATGTAGTATACATTTAGGTCTTTTCCAATACAGTTTATTACACATTTAATATAATTCAATCAAGATGCAGTAAATTCATCTTTTCAATTGGCTTGATCTGATGGACAGTTTGATAGAAGCAAACATAAGGTCCCTCAGACTTAAAGCTTGAAGTCAAAGATACTAACTATAGAAGAGTGGAAGTGGATACTACTTTTACATTATTTATGTTTATTTTATTGTGGTCTGAGTCCCTGGCCATGTTCACTCCAAGATCTTGCCACCTCTCTCTTTTAGATTGTATTGCAGTCTGTAAAATGTCTGTCCTGTCTTGCCATTTATACTTTTATTGCTAAGTTCTATAGTAGTATTTTACATATCTTTCCCTACATATCCTACATTCAGTTGCAAAATCTGCCACTATTTGTCCTGATAATTTTGATGATGTCATTATGTGTCTAGAGCAACTGGACACTGGGAAAGGAAATGGCAGCATTAAATAGAATTTCATATAAGAACTAATAACATAAGTTCTGTGGTGAACTTGATAGTACTGCTTGTTTTCTTAGATCATTTTCTTAAATATTAATGTTCGTGATATATATATATAGTTGCATTTGGATAAGCAGTCTTACCAAATGATAGTTTATATCAAGCCGTAAGGCTCGGTCTGTTATCATTTAAAAGGCTTCCCACATAAATGTTAATGAAATGTCTATTGTCATTGAACCAAGGTACTTTCAAGTTTCACTCCATGTATAAATCAGTTGAGCAACTGATATGAGGGTTTAAAAGAGCTCTTTTTTCTGCCCCAGAGGTTTTGAACTTGGTACATCCTGGACTACTTTTAAACACATATGGAAAAGATTACTAAGAAAAACATTGTCAGTGGATATCCATTTATTAGAAGTCTGTTCATCCATTTCATAATTCAGGGTAAATCATGAACTCCAAAAGATGAAAACCCCCTGCTTCAGAAGTTATGTTCAGGTTTACTCCCCTAACTCCAGACACTTAAATTTGGAGTATGTTGTGCTGTGCTCCATTCATAGTCCATGGAGAGAGAGAGAAGAGCAGGAGGATTTCAGATCAGAAATAGGCTGAATCCCTTTCTAAAAGTGTGGGGATCTTTCAATGGCTTAACTCTCAGGTTAATCTCCGTATAGTGAAGAGAGAGGCAGGGTGAAGTTTCATGTTGTTACTTGCCTTTGAAAGAGGCAGTGCTTCCAGCTGAGCAGTCTGTTTCTCTTGTGCTAGCTCCAGCTCGTGTGACTCCTAGGTGAGCAATTCAAGTTTAAGTCAGAAATCCCATAAGTCTAGGCCTTGTAGAGAAAAAAGAAAGAGTGGGGGAAAGGGCTTCTGGAGGACTGTGCGTGGTCATGGGGAAGATGCAAACATCTCCTTCAGCTCCAACACAAAATGGCGCGGTGAGATGCCTGTTAGGTTCTGTAAATATGCTTGAAAGACCAGCTCTCAGATACCTTCAAATTATTTCATCCATTAACTTCATTTCATTTGCAGGTTCCTTAAATGGGCATATACTGCAGAAAGGCTCTAAAATATAAAATAACCTATGAGGCTGAAATAACATTTCAGAGAAGACTGGTTTTATTTTCATAAGAATTCCACTTTTTTTTTTTTTTCTAACACTTTTTCAGTGCGAATTCCTGATTTATGAATCAAGAAGTTGCTAGGTCATCACGTTTTTTATTTTGACCTTAATTACTCTAGATTTCCCAGGCAGTTCTTGTACCCTTCTGTAAGAACATATAGTGTTTTAAATTTATTCTTACAGCTATTTATTCTAATCCAGTATTTTGTTATACTGGGAGGGGTAGAGGTGGGGGATCTTGGTTAAGAACAAGTTGGTGGCTTTAAGTCATTGTTGGATTTAAATGTTAATTGCTGAAAGGGAAGTGGGAAGAATATGTGATCATGCAAAAGAATTTCAGGTGGTCACATGGGTAGATGAAGGTGCAGATGAATTTTAGCTCCTTTACATAATTTCACTCCCAGCTTACCTTCCATCAAGAGTTCTCTAACTTCCCTCGGTTGGTGAATTGGTCTGTGGTAACTGTCACTGTAATATCTGCTATACTTTCCTGTTACTGCTACTCCAGTTTCTGTTTTCTCGAACATTGGTAACTAAGTCCCCTGGGCAGAAGAGAGCAGAAAACTTGTCACTGTGAGGGTATGCCTGCACTGCCTGCTGGTTAGTAATATGCAACAGAGATACCTGAGCAAACAGAGCTCCAGGAACTACCTAGCTGTAGTAGCACAGAGCTCACCTCAGACTGATTTATTCTTCCGGGCTTGTTTAGAGCCAACTGAGATACCTGTGAGCTGTGAGGAGGCAATTCTCAGGGCAGCAGTTACCCACAGCACATTCTTTACTTACCCATGACTTTACTTCCAGGCATCAGCCACTCCTTTGGGAGGTAGAATACTTTTTTTTCTCTGACCCAAGAGGCTGACTTGGTTCCTCTTCAGATAGAGGGTATGATGTTGCATTTATTCTGCGTCCTTTCAGACACATTTGTTCCTCCTTTCTGTGAGGTTTTGGATATCTGTCCTCTCAGCGCTTGTTCACGACCATTTCTAGATGTGCTGGTCCTTCAGCATCACACTAAAGTGGGCACTTCTTTACTGTAAGATGAAGTAGTTGCATCTTTTGAGATGGTCAGAACTGCCCAAGATGATGGCGACTGTATTGCTGGTCTGGTTCAGGATGACAGAGCATAATCTGCTTGAGTAGATGGAAGGGATTTATCTATGTAGAGGGACATAAAGGAGAGAATGTTGAGGAACCCTAAGTATTAGGGCTGTATTATCTTATACATGGCATTGATTATTCCTCAAATTCATCTTTTTCTGAAATTCCACAATTTTATTGTAAAATGTTCCAATTGAGAGTCTACTTGGGACTCTTTTTTCTTGGTTTCTAAAGTTGAGTGAATGGAGATGATAGGATGTCTTCAGAGAAAAAAATCTTGCAAGATTTATGGTTGCCAGATAAAATGATTGCACACAATCTTTCTAGGCATTTGTCAGGATTATGATGGTGTAAAATGGCTGGGAGAGTTTAAGTCATTTTATGCTTAGAAGTATTGAAACAGACTGACCATCTCCATTAGCTAGGCTATAAGGAGCATCCACACTTCTGTATGTTTGAAGCAACTTTCTGCTCTTTTAAAATAATTTTATCTTTTATAAGGACTGCTGTGTATTCTTGGTTCACTGAACAATCTGTTGTGGAGCTTCTCTACTGACCCTAGAATATATTTGCTGCAATTGAATTTTTATACTTACTGTAAATGCATTTATGTAATAAATGTTACAGAATGCTTACTGGGGATGTTCAGCAGCTTTTTCTTTGTTTACTTCAGAATAGATAAACTGCATTTCATTTCAAAAAACAATTTAATATTGGCTGATGCACAAGAAATTCGTTCTTGTGTAATTTTGCATCGTATTTCATAGCTGGGACAGTTTTTTAAACATCATCTGAGTCTATGCAATAAGAAATTTTGTCTTGATTTCTTTCAGACTATCAGAGCAAAGGTCACTTTAATTTTCAAGTGTATATGTGTTTTATATTTTTGCGCAATTATATCTTTTTTTCCCCCCCCTCTTTTTTCATTAAGAAATGATGTTTCGTGTGTGGAACTAATTGTACTTATTTTTGTTCATCAATGCTTTGAGAAAGGCTAAGAGCTTGATTTTGGTCAGTAACTGGATTTTATTCTGAGTGAAATCTCATGCTTTTCTCCTCTTTTAAAACTACATTTTAAACAATATAATCGACAGTGGTGTAAAAATGCACTATGCAATGTCATACTTTAGGCAGTCATACTAGATAAAACTGTAATTAATTGCTGTTGCTGAATACACTGGTCCTTATTCTCTTTTCATATCCTAGCTTTTCTTTGTGTGTAATAATTCCATCCAGGAAGAAATCTAATTACTAAGATAATTAACACCTTATCACCAAATGGAGTTCAGACATTTGTAGAGTTTATGAATTTTTAAAATATGTAATTTCCTTTTAACTGAATGACAACTGGTGTTATGGAGAAAAAGAGCATATTTTATTGTATCTAGCTTGATTGGACCTTATAATTCATGTTGCTATAGAAACAACCAAACCTTTATAAAGGATGGTATTACTACTACCATTGGTAATAAATGCTTTGACTGTTGCCAATAGTGTCATTAAAATGGTTAAAATAACTTCATTATAATGGTTTTGTCAAATGTAATGAATGTTCTGTTCATGTTCTGAGAAATGGCAGCTGATGTTCTGTGATACTGATTTATAAATAATGTACTTTTTATTCCATAAGCTTACTATTACTGCACAAGATATTTGCTATATGAACAAAATCATGTTGCAGAATACAGTCCTTAAAGCTAACGAATTTTATTGTTACTTGATATCAAGCAGAACTTCATGTCTTGCAGTTTGTCAGTCTTAAGAAAGCAATGGTAATTGAGGCTGTTTAGCCAACAGCTCTGGGGATTTTTGCTGTTCTGTGCAATATTCAGCTTGTGTTTCCCACTTATGATTATTGGACCAAGTCCTCGAAAATGTTCAGTTTTATACTGGTTTTAATTTGGCATTCAAATGCCATGTTTTAACTTCATCTCAAATGATGGAGTCTCAACTCCTGAACTCAAAAAGGAATTGAAACAGTTTGGTTTCTTTTGTGGGGATTTTTCATAAGGAAAAGGTGAAACAAGATTCTAATAATATAATGTCTAATAAGTTCCTGTGCAGCTAACTATATATACAGACATGTGTGAAAAGGAGGCCAAGACATTTGCTTTTATATAAGCTCATTGCCAATACTTAAAAAAAAAAAATGTATTTAAGTTAAAAAAAAAAAAAGTCACAAGATATTTACTACCATATACTGTTTGTATGAAGGCCACTGTGGTGAATATAAGCTATGCATGCTCTAATATTGCACCTAATCAAATTACAATGAACAATATTCTCTGCTTCCCCTTTCTTGGGTCTTTTGCCAACAGATTCTCCTGTTCCAGTAGAGCTCGTTGCTGCAGGAAGTTCTTCTTTCAGCTATTCAAACTCAAGTTTCTTCACCCACTGTAACCACAACATTATTTTTTCTGTGGTGATGTACTGTCTAATAAGAAATGATAGTTCTCTTTGGCCATTCAAATGCTTTATAAATGTCATTTGTGTTACATGCATTTCTATTTAGTTCTGCTGTCTCGTGTCCTGATGAGGGGAAGAGAAGTGTTCGAGCCATTTCTTTAGGTTGGAGACAGTCTTGGGCACCCCTTCTTAGGCTCAGGTGTGAACTTCGCTTGTGACAGTGGTCTTTTTGCCATTCACCCCCGAAAGAATCTGTCTCAATTGTTCCCGTGCCTGTAGCCTACTTAAGAACTGTAGAATTATTTAGGTTGGAAGGGGCCTCTGGAAGCCATCTCATCTATTTCGCCCACTTGAAACAGGGCTAGCTTTAGGTCAGATACCAGCAATATCTTTATAGGGTTCTTACTTTTCCTCATAAATCGTAATTTCTCCAGTTCATCATTGTTACTGATAGTGTAGAATCAACTCGGTGTTGCAGAAACAGTCTTGTCTGTGTCAGTAGGGAGCACTGAGCACTTCTGAGCACTACACATTTCTGCCTCTCTGCAGAAGAGGTTTATCATTATTCCCACTTCACATAAGCAGGCTGAATACAAAACAGTGCTGTGGTTTCACAGTTTCTTATAGGGCAGTGGTCATCCAGCTGGCTAGTGTCAGATTTGGAAAACTGAGTTGGTATCTCCTGGGTCCCGTAGAGTGCTCTGTAAATATCATGCAGTGATCTCTTGGTTGTAGGACTCATTTTTCTGGACCATGTCACAGAATCACAGAAGGGTTGAGATTGGAAGGGACCTCTGGAGGTAATTTTGTCCAACCCCCCCTGCTCAAGCAGGGCCACCTAGAGCTGATTGCCCAGAACCGTGTCCAGACAGCTTTTGAATATCTCCAAGGAGGGAGACTCCACAACTTCCCTGGGCAATGTGTGCCAGTGGTTAGTCATCCTTAGTAAAAAAAGTGTTTCCTGGTGAGTAGCATGCCCCCTGACCCCCATGCCCTTGACTGCTGCCCCCCAGAGCTCTGTAGTCACTTTTAATACTGTCCAGATTTCCACTCGCAGTATCATTTGTGCCCACATGAAATAACAGCAGGGAGTAGTAGTCAGGAGGCCAGATGAGCCCCACAACATCCCGGATCCTGGCCCCTGGCAGACAGCAAACCTCTCTAGATGGTTCGTCAGGTCAACAGGTGGGTGCCTGTGTCCCCCACAGCAGGGAGTCACCCATTACAATGACTCACTGCTTCTTCCTGGTAGTCTTGCGTGGTTTAGGGGTTGGGTGGACCAGATGCTGTGCTTGTCAGCACATCTGGCTTCTCTTCAACTTTGAGGGTGATGAACCTATTTTGCAGTTGTAAGCCCTTAGGTGGGGCAAGATCCTTCCTCTTGGTGTCAGAAGTCACGAGCTTCCATCCTTCCCCTTCCCCAGAGGTTTTGCTTCCCTTGGTAGTGGGGGTTGACACTACCTGCTTCTCTACTGCAGATGGGGGCTGAGGCTCTTCAAGCTGTTGAGTTGCGATGAACATCCTGTCTATCTCCCTTTCACTTTCTCTGATGCTGTGCAGCCTGCTCACTTCCTCCCATAACTCCTCCACTTGGAGGCACAGCTTCTTCAAGACAGCACAGCTCCTGCAGGGCAGAGGGCCATCTCTCCTGGCATCAGGGAGAGCCCCCGGGGACTCCCTGCAGCCTGGGACTTGGAGGGCTGCATCCACCCTCTGAAGCTCGGTCTGGGTGCAAGCTTCAACCCTAGCAGGGACGGCTACTCCAATGTCTACTGGGGAAAATGCTCAGTGACACATTACCACCGTGTCTAAGACTGTTACTGTGGTGCAATTTCAACCAAGGCCCCCTTACTTCACCCCCTTCTGTGCACCCTGCTGTGCTAACTGCTGCATCTGTTGGCTGCCTCTGTTAGCTGCGCTCTCTTAAGCTGCTGTGTGTAAGGGTTCTGCATATGCAGCCCAAGGGGAACAGTTAGGAAATGTTGACTTTGCTAAATAACAAGAGAGCTCAGTGCCTGTGCATTTGTAAACTTAAGTATTTTGTTTTCCTTTTAAAGCAAGACATAGGCTGATTTTATGGAGTACTGAGTTAGAAATTAACTTGTGACTAAGAGATGTCTTATTGGCTCCAAAGCCAATTTTGCTCAAAATTGCTAGGTTATATGGCATGCCAGTCCCTTCTTTTGGATATCCTGTTCTACTTGGATAGCAGCATTATAAAACATGAAATAGTTTGCGAATTCTGGTGGCTAAGTCTCAGAAGTTATAAATTTTGTGGATTAAGCAATCAGAATTCAAGAAATTTATAAGCTCTGCTGATCACCTATAATTTCAAATGAAGGAGGAGTTGGTCCAGATGTTTTCGCTCTTCTGTCACAATCCTAATCCAATATTTGCTGCGATATCTTTCTTCTATTCCATATGCTCTCAGCTGAGTACCAAATGCATTTTTCATTACCAAGCAATGGTATTAAAATCTCTCTCTCTTTTTTTTTTTTTTTTTTTTTTCCCCTCCAAAGATCATTTTAGGTCTCAATTTCTGTAGATAAAGTTGAAGAGTTATAAGTCTATGTACACTAGCTTTTAAGGGAGCAAGACTTTTACAGGCCCTTAGTTCAGCGTTGCTTTCTACTTTCTTTACAGAGTGCCTGGAATAACAATCGCTACAGACATCATCTGTGGTTTTCCAGGAGAGACAGATGAAGATTTTCAAGAAACAATGAAACTTGTAGAACAGTACAGGTTTCCGAGCTTGTTTATTAATCAATTTTACCCACGCCCAGGAACCCCGGCTGCAAAAATGCATCAAGTTCCAGCTGCAGTGGTAAGATCCATTTTCGTGTGCCACTGTACACGATGTACTCAGATGTCGTTAAATACCTCAAGTATGTACATGAAAATGTAGATTTTCTGCAGAACTATGCTACAATTCAATTAAAGCTTTTTTTTCAGTCCAGTAGGTGAAATGATTGTTGAATGCCTTTAGAGGTTAGCTAGATCACTGAGCACAGTTTCATATATAAATTACTGTTCAGATTGTTAGGAAGGGTAAAATAGTGGTTATACTGAAGTCATGTCTTCTTTCTATCAAGTTTTGGCTGAATGAGTACCAAAAGGGGTAGCTGATTGATTACGCATATTCATTTTTTTCCATTTTAAGACTTTTGTGACTCCAGCAATCACAAGCTTATTGTGAATAATTATGCAAAATATTAATAATAGAGCAATGATAATCTCTGATTTATTTGTCAAATATCAAATTTTCAGGCAACTTCTTCTCGAGACTCTTCTCATACAGTGCTTAAACTCTGCTTCCTTCAGCCTGCATATTAAAGGCCATTAATAAAATTGGCATTTAGTCTTTCAGTTTTCAGCTTTTTTTCTTTCTTTCTTTCTATTTTTGAGTGAGAAGTGTAACCCTTCCTGACTACCAACGTTCTCATCTCAAATTCCCATGAGGATAACTGCCTCCTTTGATATAGAAGTTAGATCGCTATTGACTGTATTTTGCTTGATATAAATAGCTATTTATAAGCAATAATAACAGTAATCACATCTGAAGGCATGGTTTGATTTATTTTTTAAAAAAAGAATTTGTAATTTTTGTAATCTCAATCTCAGAATGAGAAAGTATACAAAACTGATGCCTGTACAATAATTCAACTCGTTATTATCTTATTATAGGCATAAATAACATTTATATTTCCTTTCAGTGTAAGAATGAAAGTCAGCCAACAATGTAAATCAGTTTAAATAAAAAAAAGTTTCTTTCAATTTATGTATCCTGATACACCAACACAAAGTCAAAACTATATATCAGTACTTGTATCCCTTCGCTTATACATCTGAAAGCTAAACAAAGTATTTCTGCTTACTCTCAGTATATATCACAAATTCCATAGGATGTGTCAGCTGCTGAAGACATAAAATGAGATTATATTTGGCTTCTTCAGTTTGTTGTTTAGAGAAGTACAGCTTGAGCAATGACTGCTCATTTATTGTAGGCTATCTCATAATGGGAAATACTGAGTTTTCAAATATAAATAGCTGCTGATGAAAGTATACTTAGTGTAACCAACTCACACTGTTGAATTATTTTTATTAGTTTCAAATGCTTTTTACAAACTTTTGTAAATGAAAAAAATGCAAAAATGTAGTTTTTGGAAGTTAGGAAGCCTAAAAATCAAAACATTGATTTACGTTTCTGTTTTGCATTCTTTCATCCACAAGTTTTTAAGCACGCTATTTTCACAGGGGGTGCAAAGAGCTTAAGTTAATTTACCCTCTTCTATTTAACTGGGTGCCATGGTAAGACAGTATGTGAAGAGCTAAATTGTTAAAAGAACATTAGCTGTTCTGTGGTCAGGAGTGTTACTTGGAAAATGGTAATGTCATTTTAACTCAGTTTTACATTCTTCTTATTTGTAGCACTAGTACTTATTGCTTTCAGTGAATTAGAACCTTCAAAGAAGATGGGGCCTCTAATCCAGAGCTGANCCCGCCCCTTCCTGTAGTGCTTAAAAAAATCCTGTGTTATGAGATCCTTTTGTTCTTTTATTGTAGAAATGGAGAGTAACTAGTCAAACAGAGCAGGAAGAGCTTCTGCTAATCTCTTATGTTTTATATTCACATTACTTCTAGGCAGAAGCTGATGGTCTTTCCTGCATTACCAAGAATGGACAGGCATTTCATTTGTCATTCCTTGCCTAGAGTAACTTATGTATGTTTCTCTGCTAGGAGAAGGAAGTAGCACATTACCATCCACGTTATGCACTCTCACCCCTTCATCCTTTAATAAAATATTATTCATGTCATCTTACTGTTAATGAATTTATTTTATTGCATTTGCATAGGGAAACAAATAGCACATAAAGTGGCATAAAACTGTTAGGTCCAGGCATCTGAGCGTACATGTAGTATGTTGTATTACCAGCCTGAACTTGTGAGCTAGTGCTTTTACAGGATGTTCATAACATTATCCTCTGCAGTGGATCTGTTGGTAGGATCTCTTTCTATGAAAAGAGTTTTGGCTGTATTAACTATAGATGCTGAACCAGTGAGCAAGTTATTTGACAATTGTTATTCTTGTCTTTTTTTTCTGAAGACTGGGTATATTTGCTGTTATTTCAGCTTTGCAGTACTTCTGCAATGGACAGATCTATTACTATTTGCAAACTGCTCCACTTTAGTGAGTTCCACTTCTCCAACTCTGGTTCAAGACAGCCTCGGTGATTCTGCCCAAGTATCACAGCTGCAATAATAATGTATTTGCCTTGTCAGTTCCTTTTTAGTAAGACCTTATGACTTTTAGGGACAGTCTGTGGAGTATTAAGCATAGTAACCTTTAGTTCTTTCAAATTTTTAGTGGATAGTTTTGATGGAAATCATAAATATAATTGCCTTTTGGGAGAAAACCCTCATTTGAGTTTATCTTAATATAAAAAAAAAAATCAGTAGGTCAACATGGAATCTTCCCGTCATGTAGATAATTTATATTTGAAAGCCTTACAGGCACTGATATTTTTCTAAAAGGGCAGATGACACTAATCCAGATGGACAGTTCTGCCACCATAAATTCAGAAAAGACAGTTAAGGCTGCAGGCCTTTCTTGTTTCTCCTGGAGAAAAAATGTCCATGGAGAATCAGACATCTGTCTAAATGGTCTCATCATTTCATAACCATCAATTAGATATGCTTACCATAAATGCTGTCTCCAGCTTAGAGAAAAGTTAGAGCACAGTTAAGCAAAACTAGTCATGATTTTTTTTTATAAGCAATTGTAGTGATGCTGAGTCATGTACACGAAAAACGAGTCAAGATGATGTTCAGAACTTAAATGCTGCCTCAAAATTCTGTTTTTCTTGGCTTTTGCCCCCATTTTATCCACCTACTGCTAAATACATTGTTTCAGAGATGAGTCTGGATGCTTGTTATCCCCAGTGGGCTGTCTGTAGAAAATTCTCATTCTATTATTATTATTGTTTTGGATCTGGATTTCTCCATTTTCCCATTGCAATCAATCGTAAAAGTGATAGTGCTGATAGTCCCATAACCCAAATTACAGATTCTAGTCAGGTAAATATTTTAATCAGCAGTGTAAGAGAACATGATTTAGACATGTCTGGTAGGGATTTTATATTTAGCTGCATTGCAAAGGATCAGAATGCTGTAATTCTAAGTGTAAAAATTACTCTTTTTCTCTAAAGAGGGATTTTTCTCTAAAATTAAGGATCTGTAACACCTTATGTTCCTGATAATCTTTACTTCTCTGTCCTTTATTTTTTCAAGGTAGCTATTACTTGTCTGGGGACTTGCAAGGAGATTTCTCTCTCTGTCCTTGAGATTTGGTCCATCACAATTTCTGAAAGTAGTAGGGGACATCATCACCTCAGGATCAGCTTGATTTCCATCACATGGAAACAACGTGAGGAAATTGCCATTTTGAAAACAGTAGTAAGGTACAATTAGGTTCATCTCTACTGAGAATAGATGACAGCTGTTTTGAGAGCAGTAATGTGACTGCAGCTTCATGATTACACTGCCCTCAACTGCAGTGTGGTTTCCAGTCTTTCCATGTGTATTTTCAATAGTGTAAGCAATTCAGTTTCAATTATTGGTGTAATTATTAGATTTTTTCAAAAAAAGGCATTGTGATGTCTAGATAAAAGACCCTATATTCACTTTCTCTTACAATCTCTTTCCTTCTCTCTTTCTGTATATCATCAAATAATTACCTTGCTCCCAGCTAGAAACTTTTATGTCAGTCAGCTACTGAGCTTTTCCTTTAACTCCTCTGAAGAGCGTCTCCTTAAATTTTTCTTTCTGTATTAGTTGTATTCAGCACTGTGCTTACTATACTGAGGTTGAATAAGTTACAAACTTTGTAACTAAACTACTATTTGATCTCAAAAATAATTTGCTTCAGAAATAGAGGTAGGTACAGGATATTTTCTGTTATGGTGTATAGCAGGGAGTTACTAAAGTCTTTCAGTACATGAAGGAAATGGTGGGCATGCCATGTCCACGGTGGACAGAGACACTGAAAGTGTCTACCCAGTCTCCGAAAGCTCAGTTTTCAGCAGCCTTCATCCAAAGCGGTACTTGCACTAGGCTAGCAGTTGCTTTTGGTTCAAGGACAGCCAGGCCTACATTCTGTTTCTCCTCTGTAGGAACGTGCCATGTCCATCCAACCACACTGCAGGTCGTTTGCCCCTCTGCCATCCATCCATCCCCAAATATTGTGTCCAGGCAAAACTCCTTCTGAGTCTAAAACCTCATCCGTCTATATACTGGGCATTTAATTTGTTAAATATACCCATCATTACTAGGGGAAAAAAAAAAATCTCTGATCAGACATTGTATCCCCCTCCGTTTAATCAAACCATCACTTAGATCTGTCACTATATTTGCCAATTGTACGAGCAGTACATAATGCACTAGATTTTTTTTCTATAAGGATAACATAATGCCATATGCACTTTTTCAGTGTTGTCTACCAGATAAGTTGTATTTGACCATTTCTCTGGGAGCAAACCAACCATCTTGTGTTTTATGCATTTATTCTATGATGGCTACCTATTTTTTCTTAGACTGCTTTGCTTTTGCTTCCCTCTAAGAGGTCTCCAAGTAGTTTCCTGACACCCTTTCACCACCGAGTGGCTGCAGATCCCCCGTATCTCTCTTCACTGATTAAAATTCTGCAAGGCACTTGCACTGGGTACCAGCAGATACAGTATGATGTCTAATTCTTCCTTTGCTGGATGGATATAGGTTTTGTAGTTCTGAATCTCCACGCACAAACAGCTGAATCTTCTGTGGTAGCTCATGCGCTTTTACCTGTTCAAAATAAATAATTGTTTATATGTCACCAAACTGTCCCTGGCTGATTGAGAAATAACCACATTCCTGCATCAGGCAATATTAGCTGTCCTCTCCTTCAGCACTTTTTAACTCCAAGCAGCAGGACAGCAACTGGAATAGCATTGCTTGTGCAATGGACACCTTTTGCTCTGTTCACAACTCTAAAGGAAAGGGAACATAGCTGAACCTGGCAGTTGTATCATCAAAGAAAAGGCTAGTAAGCTCCCCATTGAGCAGACAATAAGGAGAGATGACAATTGAGGGCTGCTCTTGCCTTTGAGAAGTTTCCTGTACTCTCTGATATGTGAGAGAACCAATTGCATTGTTAAGCACTTGCAGGTGAAAGAGTGGAACTTTGGATGGTGTTGGTTAGTTAATGTGATTTAAATGCCCAGAAAGGAAGGGACCATCTCCCTTGTTTATAATACTCACAGGCACAGCAGAATCAGTAATACTTCTTGCCTTAGCTTAATGGTGGCCAATCCAAAGATCATACAATGGGAATATGTAGGGATATTCTTCTTCTAAAATTAAGGAAGAGAGCTGAGGAGATCAGGAGGTGGGAGAAAAGGAAAGAAAAAGGAAAGAAAAGTGAGTAGGAAAAGGAACAATGCCACTTATTCAACAGTACCGCTACTCTGGTCTAGCATTACTGCCTTTGAGCTCCCTTGTTAAGTGNGAGTGTACTTCATGTGCAAGAGAAGCCAAGACTGATTAATGACTGAGTTTGACTGCTGAACCTCTGTACTACACTACTTTGTTTTCTCAGCAGTACACTTTTATTTACTGCTTGCTCTGCTGCCAGAATAAGGACCTGAGTGAAGACTTTTACGGCAAGTTTGGGACCAGAGAGTTAAAAATGTGAAAGCTGGAGGAGGAGGCAGACCATGAAGGAAAAATCAATATCTAATCCTTCAGATTTGTCAGTGAACTATTGAAGTATTCCAAGGTAACGTTTTCCAGCAAGTTTTGCACTTGCTCTCTGGTAGTTTTATTTACACCATGTTTCCTTACATTTTTTATGAGAACAACGTGTGAGGTACTGCAGAAAGCCTTACAAACCATCAAGATAGCTGTGATTTCTCTTATCTATGAGGCCAGTTATTCTCTGGTGGGATTCATTTTGATTGATATAGCTGTTGGTTACTGGCAAATCAGTGTTGGCTCTTTGTGTTACTTTCTGGATGCTTACAAACAGTTTTGAATATGTTCCTCCCTGTTTTTCCAGGAACTGTATAAACTGACTGACCTCTGAAAGCCTCCTTTTTCTCTGTTTTAAAGATGGTCAAAATGTTTGACTTATTTTATGCTGTATCTTTAAATCTACCACAGTGCTCACCATTCTATGTGCAGCCAGAACTGCGGGTTGGTGTGGTGAATTCAAAGGAAGGTAATTACCTGTGAATAGGGGTTTTTTTTGTGGTTAGACAAAGCTACTGAATAGAATTTTACAAAAGTTTAAAGGCAGTTTTATTTTAGAGCTAGATTCAGCTCAAGTTCAAACCACTTTAAGTTATTTGACCAGGTCTTGAAATGAAAATCTGTTTTTGTTGTTGTGGGAGCCAGTTGAGCCGGTAGGTTTTAAAATGGGTTGTACCCCTTTGGAAAGCTATAAATGATCTGCCTATGGAGCTGCTGAAAATTCGCTTCATAGCTGAATCTGGGGAATGAGTTAAACTGCACAGTCACAGCTGGGCTGTGCAGAGTCAGACCCCTGAGAAAGGACAAGAATATTTTGACTCTAGCCAGGAGCCGTGGCTCTTCCGTCTTGCACTGATGTACTTCAGGCACCTGGTAGAATAGAAGTCTTACACTTTCAAGGAGCATGACTGTCTTGCTTGTGAAAGCAAGTTAAAATTCAAAGCTAGACTGGAAATCCACTTGGGAAACCAAGTTGGTGTTCTACTTTTTTGAATTTTGCTTTGTCGTTACGGCAGAAACTGATTGGAATGAAAATTACCAACAGCTTCCTCATAAACTTTATACAAATTCAGTTGGAAAATTTGAGCATCTTAAAGTAAATGTACAGCTATGGGTTCAATCTAGGCCACATTGTTAAGAAAAAGAATTTGCAAGGATTCTGAAACCACCACTAACGTGGTATAATTTTGTGGGCTGATACTTGTAGCCATGTACAGTCCACATGTTGACTGTCCAATATAAAAAAATTAGTTTTAGGAAAGTGTAGTCCTGTAAGATTTGTAATGGCCATGAGCATTCGTTACCCATCCTCCTTCCCCTGCGAGTCTGTCTGGAAACCCTGATGGAATTTTGAGATTTTAGTTGCAAGGAAGCTGAAATAGCATCAGGAGTTTTGTATACCACATAATCCTGCACTGAATAGAAGGGAAGGAAGGTACTCTCTACAGATAAGGTGAAATAGTCTTTGATTTTAAGGGAGGAAACAATTTTTACCTCCAATATAAATATATATGTGATCAGCATCTCAGGTAAATTTCTCCTACCACTATAAATCTTTTTCTCAGAAAAAATTCAAAAGTCAAAAAATGGAAATGTAGTTTAGTGAAATGAGTTTAGTGGTGTCACGGAGTTTTTTCTTTTTTTATAGGCTTTTATGGTTTAGCATCCATTGTAATTGCTTATGAAAAAGCAGAAGAGTATATAATTCTTCTGTATTTCCTACCTAAACTTAGTTCACTGAAATTTTCAAGATTATAACATTGTTCTTCAAAAGAGGTTTATATAAAATAACATCAGGATAAACTCAATATATAAATTTATTTTACTACTTTTACATTTAAATCACACTACAAACTGCATGAATATGCACATACATGGAGTATATTGCAAGCCTCTGCCATTAACTACAAAGATTGAGATAGGTGTCATGAGGGCAATAAAAGCTGAAAATTGTGCATCTTTTTCCTTTACCAGTGATTATGAATTATGTACTCTGATCTGGGGCTTCAAGAGTGTTACAGGAAGTTTAAGGGCTGTTTGTAAATTCCCTCTTCCCTGATAGGGGATTGAAGTGAGGCAGAGAGAGAAACAAAATTTCTTCAAACACCTTTTACTCATTAAGCTCTTGTTATTAGTAGAACCAGGCCATTTTTATTAAAAGTGCGTAACTATTTGCACAACACGCTCATTCAGTCACTGGCATTCACTGGCATGCTCACCTGTGGTTACCTGTGGAGCAGCAGCTAGGAGGCCAGCCCCAGCTGTGTGCTCAGATGTGGAGGGTCAACCTGTGGCTTTGAGGTGGGTGCTTGGAAAGTCCCTCAGAGCGATCTTTGTTCCTTTAGATATAAAAATGTAATCCTGCAGTCTTCATCCGCATATAGGAGTCACTAACCCTCTTGGATGTGGTTAGGGTCTTTGTCTGTTGTTGATCGTACTGGCCTTGGGCAGATTGAACAGACTGTTGGTGTCCTGAGTTTGTTAGTTATTGCAGATTCAGCATGAGTATTAGTCTTCAGAGCTTATTAGTCCTTGGAAAATTCTCATATGCTACATTTTCAGCAGGTAATGTTACCATCTTTGGCCTGCTGTTTTCTGTTACAACTCCATCCAAATCCATAGATGCCTATAGAACCCATTCACAGAAGCTCATACAGAAGGGACCTCTGTGGCAACTGGATGTTATGTTTATGTCTTCTTTGTTCTTCTGTCCTCTTAATTGGCTCATAATGAAGTGAAAGAACAATGGAAGAAGTTTTAACTGTGTCTTTTTTTAACTTTTACTTGAATTGCTGTCAGGTAACTTCTGTAATACTGGAAATTTTTCTCTTTTTTAATTCAGATTTTTAATAGACTTTATGAGCCAGTCTGCTCAGAGCTGGAAACAGTGCCACCAGTTGTAGACATAAGGGACTATGGCCCATAACTTAATCCCTGAAATTGAATGTATGCAGCAGAACAGAAAAATCTATTAGTTTCAGAAAAAACCTTCTTGGCTTTGGCAATTCCAGACTTCCTCAAATGAGAACATGGTTTAGATTTAATAGTTTGTGACTTAACACAGATAGCAAATTAAGAACCTATCCAGCTCTGATATAGTGTTACTGAAATTGTTTAAGCTTTACTACTTTACTATCTTTGTTGCCTAGCATAAATAGGCTCCGGTTGAGTGTATTAGTTTTGTGGCTATCTGTAACTGTTATTTTGGACTCCAGGAACAGAATTTGCCAGTGCCGTAAGTCCGGTTTAGAATTTATTTCTTTTTTAAAAAACACTACAGACTTATCAATATAATTCTCTTACTTTTTTAAACCTGCAGTTTGCCTTTAAAGTTTTTTAATGTGCATTTGATTTCATTAATTTTTTTTGTATCATGGAGGTGACTAAGCCTGTCCATCATTTGCAAATCATGGGACATTTATGATGGCCCATAAATTGTGCTTTGGAAGAAAAGGACACTGAAATATCCTGAGGTGGGTTCTTGGTGACCCTTTCCTGAACTTCATCTGTCTTTGATAATCCAAGCACACTCCTTCAAAGCCATCACAGTCAATCAGGTCACTGAGTGCTTTGGAACTCGTATCTTCCGCTGTTCTCATTGCTGTGCCTGCACCTCCGGTCACTGTGCTAGAAATCCACATGAAACTTGGAATAGCTGAAAAACTGGAAGTAGAGTGGAGGACTGAATAATAGATTAAGGTAAAACAATGAGGGCAATTTTTCTGTGTCTAGTGAATTTTGTGTGTTGTGGGTACACGAGTGGTCTCTCCCACACAGCAAGCACTTGAGTGCTGTTTACCACTCACTGTTTTTACCACACTGTACCTTCTGGAGCACCTCTGCTCTTTTTGTTCTTTCTGGAATGCTGGAAAAACGTGGTGCTTTCAAGGCTGCTGTTGTGCAATAGAGCACACAGATGTTTCATCAGATTATAAAAAGGAAAAGAGTGCACTGCAGACAGGTCAGTCCTGGGTTTATATGTAAGCCCATATATGTCCTGGGCTTAACATATATATATATAAAAATTACATTTCATTACTAAAATGTAGTTTGCAGTTCATTCTGGTTTATATTATTGCATAACTGGGCGCAATAACTATATATATTCAAAATCAATCTGTCCCTCATGACCAATCACTTTATTTCTGATTTAGTGTCAATCTAATTTGAAATATGGCTGATACCCCAGGCCAAGTTTCTGTTGGATTCTTTTGTTCTACAAAATGTTTTTGAGCTAAACAGTCTTCCTAATTAGTTACAGTGGCATCCTTAGAAAATACCCACCTCATATAGATTATGAAATTTCAGTATGAATTTCAGACATAAAAATCTGCCAGAAGTGAGACAGAGCATTTACAAACTATACCCAATTTAAGGACCCTCAAGATGAACGAGTGTGGAAGGCCTTTTTTGAAATTAAGGATTTCTTTGTGAAAGTATTCAGAATAAATTTTGCATAATTTATCCTCTGCTAAGGGGGAGATTTTATTATGAAAAATGACAGGAATAACAAACATTAATCCTAAACTAAATTAAAGAACTAAAATGTACCAGAAGGAATAGAATTCAGTAATACTTGTAAAATATGTGAGTTTGAAGGGTCTTTATTACATAGCTGAAATTATATGTGAGGTAAGAAGGAAGAAATTGAAATGACCATAGTTTAACTGAAAATGGATCCTTCAAGAAATTGTTTTCGAATAGGTTGACAGGTGATCTTATGAAGATCCTATGCTGTTTTCTGAAAATGTTTGTATTTTTCCATAAATAAAAAACTCTACGTAAAATGTAAAATAGACTAAACCATGACTGTTTGTGTTGCCATTATCCTGAAGAAAGGATCACTTTAACATTTGCGATCATTTTCTAGATTAACACGGTTAGTAAAGGTGCGTAAAGTTTTATATTTTTTTCCTCCTTTAGACAAAAAACGCATTGTATGGGCTGATAAAACTTTGTTCTAAGTTTTTTAGAAAGTATCACTGAGTATACAAAAGACTAAAGAGTATATAAAATATGAATTATGAATGTATAATTCTGTTGTTAATGGGAGTTGAAAAAAGTGTCCACCATCCTGGAACATTGAGGAAAACTGCTGAATATAACACATTGTACACTAAGCGACGTTTTCCATGTATGCATCAAAAATTATTAGAAAGTAATTTCTTAAACCAAGCTAAATAATGAAAAGTACATGTGTCAATAGTTAAAATAGAACAGTGAGTCTATTTTAACACAGTAATTCAGGTAGGTTAGGTCAAAAAGACTAGCTAATCCCCAAATGATTTTGTATGCTTCATTATAGATGTGGTCAGAAAGACAGGAATAATATCACTAGAAGTGAGTTAGCTATAGCAAGTAGAAAACTTGTGAAGTCTGTATTGTCACTTCTGCCCTTTCAGACCTTACAGGGCACGGACACAAGAGCATAATGAACACCAGTTATGATTTTATCAAGAAATCTGGCTGGGGCACAACATATTTTTTTCAGGATCATTTCTAAGAGGGTGATGTACTGAATAACTCAAGGTCAAAGAGAAGGGTTCACTGGTTTCTGGTCACTTATTTTTAAAAATTGTTTTGCAGAACAAAAAGCAATCTGTAAACTTTGATAACATGACAGTTTCACTGGCTTGGCTCATATCTGTATTGTGGTTATAGGTACATAGATTTAGGGCTTTATGGATTGAATCTCCAAGCAAGGGTTTTAAATGTACCTTGGTTGGAGTAGTTGCTACATCTCTTTCTGATGTTTTGCCAAGTAACTCTCTGGAGATTAAAGTTAGGCCAGTCAGTGTCTTTAGATAGGGTGCTCTGAACTTCATTCTGTTTTATAAAAGTTTGGAGTTTGGAACTACCCAAGGCCTTTGTAGTTTCGAGATCACAGGTGGGGGAAAAGGGGAAAAGAAAGACAGGGGGAAAAGAAAGACACAGCTTTGTTATTGCTCAGAAAACACGTTACTGAAGTTAGAGAATGACATAACACAAAATGAGTTAGGCGTGCTGTTTCAGAAAAGAAAGCTCCAATCTCGTGTTTTTTGCTCTTGCAATCGTCCATTACACTGGAGCCTCTGTGCTTTTGGTGATACTGGGGAAGAAAACCGTAAAAATACTTGCAAAGCTGCTTCATGCTTCTCCCAAAGTCTGTCCAAGTTGTAGTTAAATTCTACCTTGGCTTACAAAGTTTTATGTGGCTTTAACTCTAAATTATGTAATCCATTAGATACTACACAAGCAGGTAATGTGGTTTTCCAGAATTGTTTGGAAAAAAACCAATGTTGCTGTTGGTTGGTAGCATGCTCAAGTGTGTGAGATGCTTTATAAGGTCTAAATTAAATAACATTCCTGTGGAAAAATAAAATTGTATTTTAATTCTGATCATCAGTATGTAAAAGAGAAATGGGGGAGAAGATGGTAGGTGAGGGAAGAGAACTGAAATAAAGACATTCATCTGGTTGCCTTAACCCATGTTACTATTCACTGTGATCATGAAGGAAAAGAAGAATATTTGAACGGAAACTGATATGGATCCCTGTTACTGAAGGCAGCCCAGTATACTGGAGGGGTTTTAAAATATGGAAGCAGAAAAACAAAAGGAGGAGAACTTTGCTGATGATATATTGAGGATGACACCTTCAATGGAACTGGTAGAATCTGCAGATCTGTCGCGGTATTAGGCTGGAATTAAGAACCTTGAAGGTGAAAATAGATTTTTTTTTTTTCAAACTGAAAGTCAAGTCTAAAGGAAACCAGAGATACCTTCATATTCAGAAGTAATTTTGTCACTTCTATTCCTAGGTGAAAAAACAAGAATATTCCACTTAAGCTGCTTCTAAGTAATCTGTAATAAAAATATCTCAGTGATATTGTAATTCTCCTTCACAATAAACATCGTAGACCTACGATACCATGCTTGAAAGGAAAACAAACAATTTTTAGGCTACATTAATATCATCTGAAAATGGGTAATTATCACTTGAGTATGAAAAGAGGATCACCAGAGAAGTGCAATATACATGTGTGAGCCTACGATGTTTAGTATTTGGTATAGTTATTTCATTTTTAAACTTACTTTTCTAAAGTATTTTCTGTTTATAAAAATGTATTGTTAGGAGACCCTTACCTTTACCCTATTTTCACACTATTATTTGAAAAAAAAAAAAAAAAAATTTAAGTTCAGCTTTACTTTTCTGGAGTAGTTGACACAAAATTCTGTGCCGGTTAACGTGTGCAGAAAATATTTTAAACAGTTTTAGAGATTCATCCTGTATGGGGGGGTGGTTTGTTGTTTGGTTGTTTCTTTACATTCTACCTATTTGTTCTTTAAGTGATCTTTCCTGATCAAAAGTAGGATAATAATTCATAGTTTAGTCCACTTAAAGCATTAGAAAATGTTTCATTGTTGCTAAAAATCAACGCACAAGAAAAAAGAGTAAAAACACCAAGAAGGTCACTAACTCTTGGCTTTATTGGTTTATAATTCTGGATGTGTTGTAAAAGGATCCTTTATTGTTACTGTACTTTAAGCACATAATATGCATCTCAGATAACCAGTGTCCCTTTAAAAAACTCTCAATAGTTAAAAATAAGACCTTGAAAATCTGAGGCCCAGTCCTGCAGCAGCACTTTAATCCATTCTTCATCAGGCTTTCACATACTTTTCCAGCTAAAGATAGAAATAAAAAGTGTCTCCATTGTATCTCCCACATAATGTGGGATTTTTAAAACTTACTGAAACAGAAAAGTGAAAATTGTTTGCACAGTCTTATGCATGTATTTTAGTGGCCCACATTAGCATAAGTATCTGAATGCATCTCTTTATCTATCTCATCTCCCTAAACTTGTTTAAGTGCTACAAACTAAGGACTATGGGTTTAAAATTTAAATCAGTGCATGACTGAGTCGTCAGAATTTTGTAACCCAGCAAAATCTCTGCCCCTGTAAAGTGCATACGCACACACACATGTACATACATACCTATATTAGGGAACCTTCTGTCCAGAGTCTTGCTTGTTGTAGATTTAGGAGGAACTTGCTGGGCTTCCACAGACTCTAGCATGTGAACAGTTGTACACAGCAGTAGTGCAGGCAGCACCCTCCACCCAGGGAACGCCCTTCCTTCTCTATTAATAGGGTACTGTTCTGCAGTTCCCCCGATGGCCTGCTACTGGTGCTTCAAAAAATTCCCACTTCATACACCACTGCTTGCTTCGATGCACGAGTAGGAAATTGTGCACAGTTCTCAGGCTGAGGCTTTACTGGTCTTGTTAGTCATGTGTTATTTATCTCAAGTGATACATGAATCTGACTGTCCTGTTCGCAACCCAATTGTATTGGGTTTGCATGGCAAGGTTTTGGTAGCGGGGGGGGCTACAGGGGTGGCTTCTTTGAGAAGCTCCTAGAAGCCTCCCCCATGTCTGTTAGAGCCAATGCCAGCTGCCTCCAAGACGGACCCGCCACTGCCCAAGGCCGAGCCCATCAGCGACGGTGGTAGTGCCTCTGTGATAACATATCTAAGAAGGGGGAACGAAAAAAAAAAAAACAAACCTGTGCAATTGCAGCTGGAGAGAGGAGTAAGAATATGTGAGAGCAACAACCCTGCAGACACCAAGGTCAGTGAAGAAGGAGGGGGAGGAGGTGCTCCAGGCACCGGAGCAGAGATTCCCCTGCAGCCCGTGGTGAAGACCATGGTGAGGCAGGCTGTCCCCCTGCAGCCCGTGGAGGTCCATGGTGGAGCAGATGTCCCCCTGCAGCTCGTGGAAGACCCCACGCCAGAGCAGGTGGATGCCCGAAGGAGGCTGTGACCCTGTGGGAAGCCCGCACTGGAGCAGGCTCCTGGCAGGACCTGTGGACCCGTGGAGAGAGGAGCCCATGCTGGAGCAGGTTTGCTGGCAGGACTTGTGACCCCGCGGGGGACCCATGCTGGAGCAGTCTGTTCCTGAAGGACTGCACCCCGTGGAAGGGACCCACACTGGGGCAGTTCACAAAGAACTGTAGCCCGTGGGAAGGACGCAGGTTGGAGCAGTTTGTGGAGGACTGTCTCCTGTGGGAGGGACCCTATGCTGTAGCCATGGAAGAGTGTGAGGATTCCTCCCTCTGATGAGGAAGTTGTGGCAGAAACAACATGTGATGAGCTGACCACAACCCCCATTCCCCATCCCCCTGCGCCACTCGCGGCGAGGAGGTAGAGAAAAATCGGGAGTGAAGTTAAGCCTGGGAAGAAGGGAGGGGTGGGGG
>WAAD01020096.1:1907-16731 GCA_013389945.1 Fregata magnificens | reverse complement strand
CTGTGGGAAGCCCGCACTGGAGCAGGCTCCTGGCAGGACCTGTGGACCCGTGGAGAGAGGAGCCCATGCTGGAGCAGGTTTGCTGGCAGGACTTGTGACCCCGCGGGGGACCCATGCTGGAGCAGTCTGTTCCTGAAGGACTGCACCCCGTGGAAGGGACCCACACTGGGGCAGTTCACAAAGAACTGTAGCCCGTGGGAAGGACGCAGGTTGGAGCAGTTTGTGGAGGACTGTCTCCTGTGGGAGGGACCCTATGCTGTAGCCATGGAAGAGTGTGAGGATTCCTCCCTCTGATGAGGAAGTTGTGGCAGAAACAACATGTGATGAGCTGACCACAACCCCCATTCCCCATCCCCCTGCGCCACTCGCGGCGAGGAGGTAGAGAAAAATCGGGAGTGAAGTTAAGCCTGGGAAGAAGGGAGGGGTGGGGGAAAGGTGTTTTAAGACTTGGTTTTATTTCTTGTTACCCTACTCTGATTTCCCCAAGTTGACTCTGTTTTGCTCGTGACAGTAACTGCTGAGTGATCTCTCCCTGTCCTTATCTCGACCCGTAAGCCTTTTGTTATATTTTCTCTCCCCTGTCCAGTGAGGAGGGGGAGTGATAGAGCGGCTTTGGTGGGTACCTGGCATCCAGCCAGGGTCAACCCACCGCACCAGTACTGGAAAAGTTTGTGGAGGGGTAGTGTATCTCTGGCTTGTTACGTGTCAAATGCTCTTGCACCAAAATGATATACAGCCAGACTGAGTAAGAGTATTGCAAATAACCCACTGCCAAGAGTAACTTGGTTGAAGGAAATGTTCTGTGGTCACTGAACATAGGGTGTATCAACAGATGGCAAGTCTGAGAGAAGTACAGAAATAAGCTACAAGTCTGATGCTGCTATCAGACTCCTAAGAGGTCTTTTCATTTTTGGAGATACCCTATACTAATTTGTATGGTGACTTTGGAAAGACTCTTGAATTTTTCCAGAAAGATAATAAATCTAAATATATCCTATGCAGATCTGTGAGGATGTTTGAAAGCAATACTGCTGCTGTACGTGGAACAGTACGATGGGACAGTACCTTTGCCTAAATTCAGAAGGGGTTTTTGAGTGTCTTTTTACCATGTGATTTTTGACAGCATTATTGGTACAGAACAAAGCAGTGGGGAATCAGAACACTAAAGCTGCGTCAAGGAAAGAGTTTAGGGACTGAAATGGTCCACTGGAGGCAATGAAGAAAGAGCTTTTGGGCTCCTTGTTTTCTTCTGTCATGTCTAGACATGGAGAGGCGTGCTTTACTCTGTGCTTTACACTGCTTACAGATGAGCTGGGAACTGTGCCTTTTCTTCATGTAAAAAACTTAGTATTAATACCATGTGGCTAATGTGTGCTGTAGGAGTTGAAGGGGTTACCATTATAGCAGCATGAATTCCTTGTCCTTTTCTTAGTCTCTGTGTTTTGAAATGTTCTATATTTCTGTTTTTTAGAGATCTGGATTAAGCTGAACTCAGTGTTCTAGAAAGACACAAATTATCACTGAGCAACCTTGACTCTGTGCTTAAGACATTTTTGTCTCTGTGTGTTCAGAGTTCCTACAAAATAGTCAAGTGCTGTTTAGATGTAGATCAGCTAAGCATACAGGGCATCCTGAGGGCAGCATTTTTTTCATGTGCATCTCCAGAAGTTCCATTCCATGTTCCTCGTGTGTCATGAATTTCCAGCATTTCCCCAGTCAGGAGCATTTTGGTTTTGTACAAAAAGCAAAACTTCTGCCTTTTGTGGAAAGGTAGGAAAGAAACCATAATTTCTTATAATAAAAAGTGGAAGACTATGTCAGTGGGTTGTGTAAGGGAAGCCACCTTCATTCTTCACCTTGTCTACCTGAGTGTGTTAATGGCACTTTGGCCAGAGTCTGAGGGTGAAGGATAGGAGGGTTTCTGTCATATAATTTTATTGAGTGTTATTAAAGCTATTGCAAAAAAAAAAAATACTCAAAAGTACTTTGTGTGCAGTCAGAATGGATTCAAGAGAAATAGTCTTCAGTAAGAAGAAGCAAGAATTACACTTTGTCTGGATTTTGGGGACGGAGGTTTCCTAGAAAGTTTAGTGGAGGTCTCCAGATTAAAAACTAAAATACTTTTGTCTACTTCTTGCATGATTCTACATTAAATTAGGTTTTTTAAGCAACCTTTTTATGTAATCATTTTGATATCTCTTTTCAATTTATTATCACATTTCTCCAAATCCTTTTTATAGTATTTTAAGCACTTTCACTGTGTATAACTGTACTACCAGGAATGGAGTCATTGTAGGATGGTGATGAAATTTGGGTTGTGCTACCTGATGCTTTCATTTGAGTGGATTTTTTCCCATTGGAAATAAGAGGTATTAATGGGCAGTAGAGGGTGAAGGTTCCTCTACTAAGGGAGATCTTTTCTTTGGCAAAGGCGTGTTCGATTGCTCAAAAAGTCTATACTAGCAGAAATGTCTTTTTTAGTATCACTTCTGTTAGTTTTAAAGCCCCTTAGGAAACTCAGAGAAACAAGTCCTGTTAGGTATTACTTATGGTAATTGAATAGAATTGTCTATGACAGAACTAACCTTCTCATACTGAAAACAAAATTTACCGTTCTTGTTTGAAGAGGGACGGTGAGTAAAAAATTATTTTCTTGACTCTCTAGCGGTCATAACTAAAGCATAGGTAGGGACCTCACAGAAGTAGTAGTATTAGTCTGATGCCTTTAATGACTCAGAAATATCCAGCTGTCATAAATTTGTACTAGTAACTAAAGTTATAGCTTTTATGACTAAGTTGCTGCATCTGAACATTTCACTGAAAATAAAAACTGTGTAAAGAAAGGAAATACGTAGTTCCTTTTGCATAATCAGAAATTATTAAATTGTCCTATAGTTTCCAGAAGTTAAAATAAATACTGCAGTCCTGCAGCTGTCTAGCAGCTGGAAACACGAACAGATCCTACCAGTTTAGTTGGAAAACTGCTTTCACAGAAATGATGGCTAAAATGAGACAACGGTACAAGACTACAAGCAAGGAGTTCTTGAAGTTATCTCTCCTTTACACACTTTCCAACACACAATGCTCTGCCTTCCGAGCTATGAGATGTCAGTGTTGATTTTGACATAATAAAACTTTGAATTTATTGGTGACTCATCCCTGCATTAAAGAGGAAGGGTGTTTTCCTCCTCTCCCTGCCCTCCCCTCCGTAGGATGCAGCTGAGAGATTCTATTTAACATCTGCTGAAATCACTGAAAGCTCTTTCATTGATTTCAGCAGAAGATGGATTAAGCAGGTTTTGTCTTTGAACTTTGCTCTTAACAGAAGGAGTTTTTTTTTCCTTTGCCTTGGCATTAAATGGCATACCACCTATTAATTTTCCACAATCAAGGCAATGAGAGTATTAGCATCAAAGAAATCGAAAAATACTAAATGATTCTTCTTTAAACTGACTTCCTTTAAACCTAATCTGCTATAAAGCAAGACTGCATGTACATGCTAGAATAGTAGACAAGTCTTTGCAAGATAGGAGCCTAATCTTCAAGTTTTGCTATCTGTATTCTAAAACATTATTTGTGATTTATTGTGCAGAAATTAAAACAAATCTGAATTGTTTACACATTCCACTGATGTTCCATAGATTAGTGTTTATTATTTATTAAGGATATGTTCTTAACATTGTTAATATATATGTTAATTATTTCCTGTGATATTTAATATCCTTAATCTGCATACACTGCTCTTCATACCTACAGTTGCATTAACAAAGTGGGGAGAGAATGTGTTTGTACCTGCATACAGCTTTTTAAATCAGTAGTCTCTTTCTTTTTCCTTTAACTTTTCTGATACAGTTTCTTTATTAATATTACTTTTCAGAAAAAACAGAGAACAAAGGATCTGTCCCAGCTGTTTCATTCATACAATCCATATGATCATAAGGTAAGAAAAAATATACTACCTACTTTTGTTGTTAAGAATCATTCTAAATATTTGTGATAACTATATTTCATGCTTAATGCAAAAATCAGAGGAAATTATAAAATTGAAAGCACTATGGTATTCATGTTACTTAAATTGTGCTATCATAATTGTTTTTCCAAGCCAAGCTTGAAAAGCTGCATTTTCTGATTTGAGAAACCAATGACTCACATTAACCTCATAGAAGTATAATTTATAGACTGACACTAAATCCTGCAAAGTGACCATATGTGTTATCGGATTCCCCTCTTTTTCTCTCTCTATTTAGAAACTGTGTTACCCTTGAGTATGTTGCTTAGCCTGTTGTGTCAGTTAGGCCCTGAGATACATGATACTAATGAATTATCTATTGATTCTGGAAGCATCATTGGAAGAGGCTGCTTTGCTAACAAGCCTGATGGTTGTCTGGGGGAAGAAGAAGAAATACACATCATCATTATAACTTGATCCTTATTTGTAAAGTCTGGGAACACTGGTAAAAAAACTCCCTTGTTTATTATATCCCATACTATAGGCTAAGAAAAAAAGATCACTTCCCTAAAGACATTGCAATGTGAAATAAAAAATTAAAGCTGTTACAAGAAGATTTTGGAGAACCAGGACACAGAGATCACAGCATTTCTGTGCTATAACTATTTGTCATGCGGTTTTTGTAGACATCATGCACAGGAGAGCATTAAGCACCAGATCGAAGGAGAGTTCAGTAGGTTTGTAAATATTTTCGGGGAGTTCCTCCTGTCTTGGATGCATCTGTGGTCATGTTTTTTTAAGCGAGTGCACTAAATCCTTTAACAATGTCAGCAGTATGAGGTCTTTGCTGCTTCTGCTTTGCAAAGTGCATGTGATTTTGCAAGTATCCATTTCAAAAAAGAAAGATTTGAAACATTTTTTTGTTTAGACATTTCAGAGGAAAGTTCTGAACTCTACCCCTTCTTTTGCTGGCCATGTACCAAATAGCTATATATTGGAAAAATTAGCTAGGTTTTATATTTGGGGGAAGAAGGTGGCAGAAGTGTGTATGTATGTGCACCTATCTGTATGTATGAACACATGTGTGTATGTATGGATTAAATTTATCAGGTTGGTTGTTGCTATGAGAGTTCCATAGTGACCAGCAACTTGAAAATTTACACTTTAAAAAACCATTGTCAAACAGTAGGTAAATTCTATAATTTTAATAGTTATATATAATTTCAAGTTAAATTTGTCACTTCAAAGTTTTTTTTTTATAGATAGACTTGCATTATTTACAAGGATTGGTAAAGCAGATATTAAGGGCCTGTGAAAACTGAGAAACATGAAGAATAAAGGAAATTAGTGTGACAAGATTTTGAATGGGATCATTGCTTTTTTGAGTTGAAGCATTTTAAGGTAAATGTAATAGTAAGTTAATTAAGATCTAATAAGGAGATGCAACTGATGAACCAGCAGCTTTGATATTCCTCTCTGTGCCTAAATTCTCCTGTGCCAAACACTTTTTATTCATAGTACAAGGAAATTCCATTATTCTTTTATTAGCACTTCTAATGGAGCTTGGCCATTTGTAACTCCTGCTGCCTTCCTGCTCATATCCTTTGTGGCATTATATCAAAGTATCCTCAAATGATTTTGGCTTCAGTTGTGAAGACTTGTGCACTCTTTACAAATTAGTCATCAGGCGATGTGGAATTGAATATAAATGCTTAGATATATTCCCTTTTGATCTTTGTTTTAGGACCTTTAATAAATTATTAAAAGTAGCACAATTGTTTGATGAGAGATTTTTGAAGCTCCACTCTTTTGCTGCTTCCAAGCACATTCTGCATATATATCTGAGAGTAAAAGGGGGGAAAAAGGACAAAAGAAAGTTTATTGAAAAGATGGTCTTCCCTTATTTTCCATTTGATAGTGAAGGTTTTCCTTCTGCTAACTACTTCCTATTTGTAGTGGCTGCAACAAATTCGTTGCAGATTTCTTGCTCTGTGCTTTTAGTTTCCACCTCAGCTGTCAATTTCACAATTGTTGCAGTCCAGGGGAGGGCTTTTAATTTTTATGTTAAATTTAACAGTAATCAACATTAGTTGAAAATACGGTTATTTCAAGTGGAGGTCTATATTAGTTTTACTCTAGTTCTGTTTTGTCTGATTTACATGACAGAAGGGTTGGTTTGGTGGGGCGTTGTTTGCTATTTTGTAGATTATTTTCAGAAAGCATAAAAAGGAGATTTTAAGATGGCTTTGTGAAAGTGTTGGTGATGCAGGACCATGGCACGAATGACTTGAATTACTGGCTTCCAGGATTCTTAGCTGGTTGATTAAAAGGCTTTTCTCTGAGAACCTTTCTAAAGTAGAAAAGAGATAACCTTAAAGGATAAGTTGGAGCTTGGTAGTAGTAGTTAAAACAGATGTAAAAGGGAAGCTCATGAACTACAGTGGCTGGAACAGGACTGTCTAGTGAGATTTGATAGTACTTCATCCTTTTGTGATGGGATATCACAGAAAAGAGAAAATTAATCAGAAAATGTTTTCTTCCAAGCTTGTACTTCACTCACTAAACCAAAAAGTGGTGTTTTGGTGGAGTAACTACACTAACCTTACTAACCTTATTACTATTTATGCTTGGTCAGGAGACCAACAGCTACTAGAAATAGTAGTTATTCCTGGAAATCTTATGTCAATATATATTTGCCTATCTAGTGCAAGTTACTGCATCCTGAAAGACATTTTAAATGTCTGTGGTTCTGCATTCCCAGGTGAAAAGCCAGCTCTTTTATGGAGGGGGAAAGCAAGGATTTCCTTTTCCTTCCACTTCCAGGTGTGGAGTCTTATCTTCTGTCTAGTGAGGCCTTAATTCAGCAGCAGAGGGGGCAAAGCTTTGAAATTCTTGTATGCAAAAGGGATGGAAAAGTGGGAGATATTCTGCCTTTGCTGATAGCAGAAGAAGAGTAGTCAAGCTCCTGTATTCTTTAATGCCTAAATATGTATAGTTTACCATCTAGTTGCCCTTCTCATTGCTCAGATGAAATCATACAACAGCAATTCTCTATAATTACCCTTTAGTTGTGTACTTATCCTATCCAGGGGGATTTGATTCTATTCTCTTTCACCTTGTGTCACCGTAGTGCTTGCAGAGCCTCCTACTATGGTACCTGTAGGTCTTTCAGATACTGTGCCACTGACAAAGCTCATTGTAGCATCAGTCTTGAATGCCTGGCAAATGTATTGAACTCTTGATGTCAGACACATACAAAAAGTTCACTTTTAACAACAAAAAAAAATATCTGAGAAATAAATAAGTATCTTCTCAAATTAATTCTTTCTAAAACTAAATAATTATTTAGGAAAAGCTGAGATATATGATCTCATATATGTGATTATGAAAAGCTGTTCCAGGTGGGATTACCATTTGTTCAAACTTATTTCAGTTAGCATTAGTAAAAATACATAGAACTCTATTTGGAGACGAAGCCATTCCTTGTTCTGAAATACTTGCTTCCCTGTGTTTATGTAGAGTAGGAGTATGTATAGTCTGGCTTTCTTGAGAGTCAAGTTCTGACTGCTGTGTAACTTTTCTCTAGTTAGCAGTAGAACAGCTCTTCCAATTATATGTACAGTTTATCTTTTTCTAGGACCATCAGAAAAATAAGATAAAAATGACATGCTCATAAAGCTGTACCAACAACAGTTATAGTGATTTAAAATTAAAAAGAAGATAGTGCAGGAGTCCTCTTTTTACCCTTAGCTATAATCTGGCTGGTTTTCTACTAGCTCATTTAATGAAAGATTATGTTTGCACACAAGTAATTTCTGCTGAATCTTTTGTGTGTGTACACTGTGAGGTTCCGCGTTGCACACAGCAAGGATTTTATTCTGTCTGCAGTGGATGTTTAACTCCCTTAGTATCTTTCTCCCAAATGATGTTTGCCCTTTAAAACTTGTGACCCAGTTTGTTGAAGGCTATTATGGCAGTTGTGATAGCAGGTTACCTGGTCAAAACAACACATTTGAAAAACTTAATATGAGCTACAGGGTCCAATATGCAGAAAGTGTCCAAATTCAGCAGCAGAGAGCCCTAGTTCCTTTTCTTCTTTTTGTCAGATGAGTTAAGTATTCAGTCTAGCCCTGGAGCAGTTGTTTAAAACTATAATCCTCCATTTATGCTCTGCAAAAGAATGTTTTTACATATAGTAAACACAGTATAGCAGAACTAATATTCATTTTGCTGCTCTGCCTTCTTGAGAGGATAGCCAGAAAGAGAGACCTTAGGGCATGTCCATACATGCCTGTGGCAGCATTGTGCTGTTACAGTGAGAAATCCTCTGGGAGTTGTGCTTAAAACTCAGCTCTGGATTAGTTTCTGCCTTTTGCAACCTGAATCTCTTGCTCAAGAATAGGGCATGATCTATGAAAAAATAAGGTCATGTCTTATAGTGTTAGTGATTTATTTTAGCATATACTGTGTCCAAACACGTAAGAAATAAAGTCAATGTTCATGTGATTTGAAAAGAGTTTTATGAGAGATTTTTTTCCAAGTTGAAAGTGCTCAGAATTAAAAAAATAAATTACTATTTCAAAATGTGCTGTAATTGATGCAATACTACTAAAATAATTATAAAACCTTTAAGCCTCATGCCTTAAAATGTTCTTTATTAATGTGTTCTGGAAATGTTAAAATAATCAAAAAACTAAAACCTCATAGACAGACAATGCCTGTGTGATTGGCAAGTTATATGGACCATTGTATTAAGATACACAGTTGAGTGACAGAAAGCTTTCTTTTTTTGTGGTGTGTTTTTGGGGGTGGGTTTGGTTTTTTTTCTGGCTAGCTCTTATCCTGGTAAGCAATTTCAGTAGGCAGGGGGGTGATGTCCTGTATTCTGTTGGCTTTGATAAAAGGTAGGCATGTGCATAACTGACTCAAGAAAGATTAATAACAATATTATGTATGGCTATCCTTAAAGTTAAGGTGCTAATGGCTGCTGTCATTTACAGACTTGCCATGATAATTGTTTTCAACCAATTATTTCAATAATGCACAGACTCTTGCTCCAATTTTTAATGGAAAATAAATGATCTAATGTCAGCATCCTTAAACTGTAGTTGTAGGGCACCTCTTTCTTCTGCTGGGTTCTGTAGCTCCTCTGGAGAGTTTGAGGCATTTGTAAGTCAGAAAAATTAAAAAATGATACTACTATACATTGAAAGAGGCTGTAAGTAATGAGGGGGTGAAACTGTGTTTTCATAATGAAACAGGAGCCACTATCGAACAGTTAAGATCTGTTTTGATGCTGCCTATGGAGGCACACCTGTATGGTCTAAGTGGTTTTCATTTATAATAATACAAAATATTAATCATAGCAATGCCCAAGGCTGAGGCATTGTCTGGAAATTGTCATGGCCACCTCTGTGAAACATGAATTATTCAAAAGCAAGAGGAAAGGCCCAGGTAAGGGGTGAGGGATTGGAGTCAGCTGTCTTCTGGTAGCAAAACCGGTCAAGTCCTGCACTCCTTCCAGCCCCTGTGCTGTGGCTGGTGGCCTCTGGGGACTGCAGGCTGTGGCAGGGCAATGGAGGGTGTGGTGGTGGCACCGAGAACCAGCGAATCTGTCTTCACCATGGTGAGGATTGCTTAGTTAAACAGCAGGAACAGGGGAAGATGGGAAGTTGGGTGCTTCTGTTGGGACCAGTTTTCCTACCAGTGAGCTGCTTCCTTTCATTTTTCTCCCATGTTCAGGGAATCTGGACCTTCTGGCATCCTTCACAAATAAGCAAAATCGAACAAAAGAAATTCTGATGTCTACTGAAAGAAACAACTCTAAAATGCCTGATGTTGGCTAACTTTCTAATGGCAGGCATCAGTATACTACTCTGTTAATTAGATCCTGAAAACTTTGTTTCTGAAGATGTGTCTGCACTGTGGTATGATGTGATTACATGAGAGGACATGTAAATTGAAATGTTGGATACTTGTAGAGTTGAAAGTGTTGCTATGAGTTTCTTAAAAGAATCTAGTAAAAGACTAAAACATAGTTGCAGCATTAAACATATCTGAGGCATGGCAGCTAGCATGTTTAAGTAAACCAGGTTGGATGCTTTTTGGAGTCTGGAAATGGGAAATTTCAGAACTGCTGAAAAATAGAAGCAATTCTTGTTATTTTTCCTAAGGACAGTAATGTTTCTCAGATATGAACTGTGTTTTGTGAGATGTGCATGTGCAGTGGAAGTGCTGTGAATGTGTAGGTTTTGCTTTTGAACCACGAAAAAAGTAAGTAGTTTGAGATACTGTATCAGCCTTCAGATTTTTTCGGTAATTACTTGGGTATATGATTCTGGAAAATAACAAAAATCCTTTTAACCTGCTTTCCATTTATTCCAGGAACAGCATTGTACTAAATCATAAGGCGACTGTGAGGTTGCAATGCCTGTGATATAAGCCATAGTCTGAATTTCCTAAAGCAGGTGCTTTGAATAGTTCTTCTGTAAGATGAAAAAGATTTGTAGGTTATTGCTGAAAAGAGACAGAGCCTTTTGCTATCTCCTGCCTCAAAATAGATTTCAGGTTTAATTTAATAGCTCAGATGTCAGATATGACCGCGTTTTATGGAAATATTCTCATTGTAACCTACATCTATTCTTCTCTTTTCCCTCTCCTCGTGTTCAGAACTGCTTTTTGGAGGAGGTTACATAAAGCTGTTTTGTGCTCTTGGTATGATGTGAGGCTTCAAAGAAGACTACTGAAAGAGAAAAGCAATTTCTATTTGGAAGAGCAGTGCAGTGGCCTTGTGCTAATGGCACACTTGAACATTACTTGATGATAGTGAAGAAAATCTAATGGCCTGAAAAGCTCCTGCGTTTTCTTGACTTAACTCTTAGCTGCATTGAAGTTTATGCTGTCTGTAACACAGATCGAGCTAATATATAGGCAGTTTAGAAATGGCTGTTCAAAAACCAGGAATTGTTTCAGGGTTTTGTAGAGAATAGGAGAAGAAACAAGGAAAGCAATGCAACAAAAGGGCTTACTTCTCTGTTGAATACGCTGTATAGAAAAAGACGTATCTGCTCTGTCTTAATTCTATAGCTGAAATATTGGGATGAAGGACTTGCAATCTTATTTGAAGTGTATATTGCATCCAGAAAATGAAAAAAACCAAAAAACCCAATTCCTGAATTTATTGCTGTAAAACCAATGGTTTGTTTGTTGGTTTCGTTGTAAACAAAACCTAAAATATATACAAACAGGTAGTGTATATATGGTTAATACTTTGGTTAAAACTGTATTCAATGCTAGTAACTTTTGCTGTAATTGAATATTTAAAGCATTGAACTCTCTCTGATACTAACTGATTTGTTTGGGATTGTTACCTCAATTATTAACCAGAAGGGAGGCTTTTCCTATTTTAGGTTAAACAAGTATTTTTTTCTATCTTTTTAAAATGATCTTTCTAAAAAAGGATTAACAATACTCTGTCAAATCACATTTGCATCTATACACAAAGGTAATGCTCTATGATGATGCACAGGCTTAGATGTTGAATGAAGTTTCACAGGTACCGATGTATTATTGAAATATCTTCACTAATGATCTTGAGACCAGTTTTAAAAAATAAGCTGATGTAATCCACATATACCCCTCCCCCACATGTGAAAACATCTATATGTTTTTTCAGTTAAATAATCATGAAAATAGTGGTCATTTACTTAACAGTTTTTCTCCTTGGTACAGCATGCAAATGCTACCTGGTAGAGCAGATTGCCTCAAATAAGTATTATCTACCTCCAAAAAATATTGAAATATAAAATGAGAGACAAGTTTTATGGTGACATTAAATATCTGTCATATGAACTCAAGTAAAATGAATTGTTTGAAGCACATTAATCCTCTTGTTATTTTCCAGACAAAGGCATTATCTTTTGCTGCATGTCTCGTATCGCTTATGTACCTTGTCCATCGTTACTGTGGTACTGACACAAAAGTATGAAAAAGAAAAGTATTTTAGGTTTTCTAGAATTAGTTGCTAGAAAACCTTGACATCGCAGAAAGTGAACAGGCCTGGCCCTGTTAAAATTTCTTTTAAGCTCTCTTTAATCTTGTGTTGGCAATTTGATGGAGTGTATAACTAATAGTTCTATGGTCATTTCAAGTTCAGATCAAGTTCAGGTATCGTTCCTTCTCCCATTCCCTAACATCTCATTTGACCTGTATCTCTCTGTGGGTGTGCAGTTTGTAGTGGATTGGATTTCCCAGNAACCAACCCCCCCCCCCCCCCCCCCCCCCCCCCCCAAGAAAAAAAAAAAGTTTATTTCTTCTCTGTGTAGTCTACCACCTTCCTTCTGTTTCTTCCTGCCTAACTATTCTTTGTTTAATATCTTCTTCAGGTATTAACATTGTATTCTCTCTCAATTTACTTTAATTCACCTGCCCTTCTGTTTTTCTTGGTTTTTTCCTCTTTATCTTTAAGGACCCCCTTAGTTCTACAGCTGTACTTTGTCATGGCATTAAAGTGGCTGTGGGAAACCATGTTGCTGTTGGAGGGGAAGGCATCAGTGCAGCAGGTGTAGCAGTGCATGAATGCAATGCCATGAGAACCCACCCACAGAGGTGGTAGTAGAGTTCTTCACTATTCAAGAATTTAAACTTTGCTATTGACCTAAGTGTTCCTATGACCAAGCTCTTGAGCTTGCTTGCTTTTAATTAATAACTTATCCAGAGAACCAAGTTTGGGGAACTTCGCTATGATAACTAGCTTTACATTCTGTTCCCTATCTTCTCACTAGAGAACAATAGTTGGTTTTGCTCGTAAAATTGCTACAGTCTTTCTGTGTACTTGAATTAATTTGACATGTTATTTAAAGTTCTAGATGTTAACCAAGTTGGCATCAATGAATGCTTTTATTACCGGAAGATTTTGGGTAATCTTCTGGTAACCAAAATCTTGGGTAAGATTTTGACTTTCTTGCATGGAGGGAACATATTCCATTTACTTTTCTTACTTTTCTTCTTCCTTATTCCCATTTAAAAGCTTGTTTTACTGACCCTTTGATATAAAGCTGTGAAGCAGGTGTGTATTTTCTGGCTTTGTGTCTGATAATAAGAGTATGGAAATGTTGATCTCCGTATCCTTTCTTAATATTCTTCTGCATAGCCTTACATATACGCACACACACACGCACAGCCATCATCAACAAAAACTTTGATTTAAGATTGATTCCAAGTGTCATCCAGAAACAATCTGCTGTATTTCAAGTAAGTCAAGGAAGGATGGGATCACATTTTTCCCAATTCGTAATAAGTCAGCACTGGCTACGATTCCATCTTCTGCTGTCATTTAAACTAGAACTAGAAACACTCCTAGTTTTTATTTTGTTGTAATTTCCTTTCTGTACTATATCCCACTTAAAAGAGTGAAGAAAGGTTAGTCATCATACAGAAAAGACAAGTCTGAGTAAAGTGATCATGTAAAACTATAGATAGAATTTGGGCTTCAGATTGTTCTACACAGGAAACTTGTTCTCCCACTGTCTCTCGGCACAGCACAGTTAGGCCACTCAGTGTGAGCTCAAGTGCTCTGCTTTGAAGGGCAGCTGGAGGAGAAGTCTCAGAATCTGCTAGCAAATGTGGATTTTGCATAGTTAATCTAGGTGATTGTTACCCACAGCAAAGCATCTATCTGCGTGTGAAATTTTAGGGTTCTTACAAACGTGCTCTCAGTGGTCTTGCACTCAGTCTGCTTCTGTTTGAGGGAAGGGCTCATGGTCTTAGGGGAGAGAGGGTGTTTGCATTCAGATGTAACTAGAAAAACATCCTGTGGTTTTTACCAATTGCTCATCCTTCTTGAGAATTGCGGGATGAGCACTGAAGGATGTCAGTGCTCTGGTGATTTAGTGTGCATGTTTACAGTAAAACTAGCAACGTTCAGTTAAATTACCCAGATACTAACATATATGCTACTCGTGTAAATTAGGGTAGGCTTGAAAGACTTCCAAACCTGGTTCAAGGGTGGAGGCTCAGGGTCAATAGACTTTGAGTTCACTCTGCAGTGTAGCCATACTATTGAGGTTTAGGTCCCAGTTCAGAGCAGAAGAAAGCATCTAAACCACACGATTCGATTCCAGCTGTACTTGAGCTTTAGTGTAGCAGAAGGAAGGAGCGATACTGTCAGTAGGAAGAGAGGTACAAACCTGGGTTTTGTTATAAATGCGTGTTAACAAAGCATATTTCGTTCCTTAAATATGACATGTTCTTTGTATTATTTTTCCTCTGTATTCGGGTATTTTACGAACATAAAATAGTTTTCGTCCAAAAAACTGTATCCATCCAAAGATAGATAAAATAAATTATCCATCCTTCCCTGCATTTTTTGAGGGAAAGTCTCCAGCTTGAGAGACTTGTGTGGAATTTACTTCATCATTTCAAATTTTGGTGAGATTCCAACGTCAAAAAAATCATCTTTCCAAGAAGCTGTAGCTTCTTCCTGTAATTCTATTTGATTTGCAGTATGTGAAGTATAAGAGGCTTGTGGGGCCAATGGCGAATTTAAGGTTTGGTATCTCATGATCCATCAGGATAAAAAGGGGGTTTTATATCTCCTTAAAGGAACAGGAGCATTACAATTTCTTTGTGATAAATGTGGCATTTTCTAATTTCACTGAAAGCAACTAAGAGGTTGATCTTTAAAGATAACATTTTAGTTCATATAAATGCTGCTTTAGGTCATGTTTAATTTTTCTTTCACCCGTTCCTCATACAATCATGATAGTCATACCTAGTCATCCAGCCTTATAGAAAAAAAGATGGATACAGCCTTAGAGAAAAAAAGATGGATATACAAGTAGTTGACAAAGGTCTTTAAAACACAGCACAAAATTT
>WAAD01020095.1:24213-34978 GCA_013389945.1 Fregata magnificens | reverse complement strand
GGCTGGCGGGGGGAGAAGCAGCTCCCCCTCAGCCAGACCCAGTACATCTGTGTTAGTGGTTCACAGAGTAGAAGTAAGGTGATATATATGGCTACTGTGAATTCAGTAGTTTAGAATTACTCTTGCAATTGTCACCAGCTTTACTAAGCTTTATGTTTACAGATTAAATAAACTCTGCTCATATATGACTTTAAAAAAAATACATGTGCTATGTTAATGACAATGCAGTAAGTAGTAACTCCTTTGGTTGGTTTTTCTCCATTCCACCTTACCAAAGTACATGGTGCAGAGGGGTGGAAAATAGCTTTGGATTCACCACAGTCATGGCAATAAAGACCTTTTCTATCTTATTGTCTTTTCATGGGGCTTGCTGCATGGTGTAGGTGGATTTGAAGCTCCAGAAAGAAAACAATTTTTTCCAGTATGTGAAGCTGTATGCTACCTGATAATATCTTACTGCAAAACAGAGGTTTGAGAGTTGAAAACTATTACAGGGAAGCTCCATGGTCTATTTAAGAGACAGTGTGTTTCTCTCCTGGAAACAGGGAGGGAGGAAGGAGAGCAGCAAAAAGGAGATTACTGTTTTGCCTTCTGAAAAATTTTGGTGAACTATAATTGACTTTTTCTTACAGGAACTTGTGGCTCTTTGAGGCTCTTCTGTTCTTCCAGGGAGAAAGTACATTTGCTTGTCGGAGAATAAGAAGTTTAAATACAGAGTGATAAAGTTTTATAGCTTATTTAGCACTTCAGAATCCAAATATTGCCTTTTCTATTCCTGAGAATGGCTCTCATATGTGACAATAATTTTGATCTAGCTATACTTTCTGGCAAGTCTGATTTGGATGATTGAAAAGGGGACATTTTACTATATTTTCTACTGTAGCATTTTGCCGCTTCAGTGTTTCTAAAATAGCTCACATAATTTATTTTACAGTTGGGTTAACATTGACTAGGAATATAAAGCAATAACATCATGGCTTCCTGCCAGAAAAAAAAGATATTAGTAAAAGTAAATGCTGGAATGTAGTAAATGTAAAAGAGTTGCTGTAATAAATTCAACTACTACCTATTGTAGGGAACAAAGGTGCAGCAGGGTTTGGGGTTTGTTTGTTTGGTTTTTTTTAATGAATGTTGAATCTCTGCAGCCTTTATAAGATTTGACAAACTTCTAGTTCACTGTTGAAAACGACAGCAGCTGAATATCAGGGTAATACAAACTACTCCAATAAGTTTGGCGTCATTCACCTGTAAGGACTTAAAGCACTTTAGGCAGAGCTGTAAATGGGTTTCTCTCCAAGGAATAAAACGTGTTGTCAAGGTCAGAACTCCACTTAAGGTAATAGAATTGCCTAAAATTTGGCATGGTTGCCCTCCTTGTGTTTCAGTGGTTTAAGTGTTCTTACCTCAAGAATAAAATTATAATCCTTCTATTGTAAAAAGGTTAAAAAAAAAAAGAAAAGAAAGTATATGTTTGACCTCTACTTTGTAGCAGTGACCGCTTTATTTATACAAACTTAAGCCAGATTTTACTGTATCTAATAAACTGTAAGACTGATGGACTCTCTCGGTTAGGTAAGGGAAAATGGATGTGTAAATTGCCAAATTAAATGCTCTTTCTCAAAATAGATGAGAGACTTGGTGTGAATGCTTTATGTCTTTAACTACAGGAGAACCGTAATAAGACTATTACCATTATCAAACAGAGCTGGGCAGATCCAAATAATAAGGCAACAGCTGAAGTGAAAGCAGAACACCACATCATACTACCAAATCTCTGAATCACTGTAGAACTTTTAATGGGGAGCTGCTCTTACAAGCCTTTGTGTTGTGAGTACCATAAAATTACCAATTTGAAAAAAAAAAAGAAAAAAAGAAAAAAGGAAAAAAGCTGTGGAGTTCAGTGTTGACTTCAGACTGTATTAAGTCAGGCTAAATATTGTGCATATTTTGTGATGCTGATATTGTTTCTTTCTTGAAATGTCATACTATTCAGAAAAAAAGAACAAAGTTGTTTATTTGACAGTTTCTGTCAATTTTGCCCAAAAGTGCTCTGTAAAAATCAGGTCCTGAATATTCAATCTCATTGACCTAGGTTTTGGGGCCTGAATTTGACCTCCTTTCCATCAAAATACACCATCAAGTTTAATGGACTATATTATCTTTGGATTGTTGGGGTTTTTTTAACTAATGCTTCTTAGAAAATACTATTTTCTTAGTAGTAGGTGCTCCCGTTTTATCTGATGAGACCTTTTTTTTCTTGTAGTTTGAGTGATTAATCATCTCGAAAGTAGCATCTGAAAGATTTTATTTACCTTTTTCCAGTTCTTAAAAACAAAAGAAATCATCGCACTTTGTTTTTAATTTCAGGAACAAAGTACAAGGGAGACTTTAATCAGGCAGTCCAGCTGTTGGAATGGAAAACATTCTTCTCATAAATTCATATTTTAAAATTTTATTAGATGTTTTAGGGAAGGAGCTGTATGTCTTTGCAAGCTAATTTGGTTAATTGTTCACTTAGTTCTCAATTTTCTTTAATGTCACTCAAGTTTTAATTTCCATCAAAAAAATGTTCATGAGGAAATAACATTGTCAAAATAATACTTCAGAAAATAAGGTGATCTTCTATTTAAACTTGTCCATATAAACTCCAGGGAATATGAAGGGAAAATCTTATTTGTTAAAGTAGGATTGATCTAAGATGGGACTGAGGGATCATCAGTTTTTCTTAATGCTGTTTTGCTGTATTGGCTTTCTGTTGCTGATATGCCAATTCTGAAATCAGTCATACGGGTAGTGTCATTTAATTAAATAAGTCTGATGTTTCTAAAGTTACAGCACTATCTTAATAGTCATAACAATTTGCAAGATCAGAGCTTAAGTAACAGGGATTACTAGATGCTGATATGTCGAGAGACTATATCAGATTACAGAATTTTATTACAAGCTGGTACAAATGTTTATTACAACCAAATGTGCTTAGGTACGGAAAAGACTTGTAAGGGCTATTTCTGTCGTCTTTCATACAATGAGTCAAAATGCTGGAAGTTAGTCAAATTCAACAGGGAAGTTAGCTTAATTAGAAGAAAAGGTATTTGAATGGACCTTGCAATTCCTTGGAGTCACTGGATTTATTGTTCCAAGAGCTAGTTTACTCTATCTTCCCAGAGAAATTGTGGCTTCTGGGGAAACGGTGGAATTAAATAATCACGGTGATCTCTTGTGCTCTTTGTGATGAACCTGCATATACTCCAGATCACTCCCTTCTTAAGTGCCACACAGACCTGCAATGTAGCTATCAGTCTCTAAAAAGAACCAGTAATCTTGCTCCAGAGCTGCAGAACCTGCATGTGTTGTTATTTCTAAATTTTGGTGCTCAGATAAATTCTGTAGGTTGTTTCCTCACACTTTTTTATATAGAAAATTTATGATGTATCTGCTACAGAACCAGAAGAAGCAGCTAGTGACAGTGCAGGCACTTTGCTTTCTTAACTGCCTGGCTGGTGTGTCTTGTTCAGGTAAAGCTGGAGGCTGTACTGAAGTTTTGGAAGGATTTTCTCTCCGTGTAGAGCGGCAGGGATCTTGAGGAGTTTTATTCCCTCTGTGGTGCTGAGTGAAGATCAGCTGCGGGACTTGTGGGGACAGACATTGCCCATTGGTTTCTTGACAGGTGTGCGTTGGTGACACTTGATATCTCCTGTTATTTCCCTTCAGCTCGGATTTTTAAGTGTCCAAAGCACTGCAGTGCTATAGCATAACTGAAGTACTTTGTCTGGGTAGACTTACTGGCCTGACATGTCCAGGGGCCCAAGCCTTGTGGTCTTAGACTTTTTGGCTGTATACTCTATGGCCATAGCTATAGTATTCACTTTTCACATGATACTTCTAAAGGGGGGGAAGAGGTTCTTGGTTTTTATAAGTTTCCAATGTTAAAATTTTGACAATTTTATATATTTATTTCTATAGCAAAAAAACCCAGGAATGGAAGCAAGGTTTCAGGAGGCATATAATGACATTGTTCAAGGGTTTTTTGAATACCAGCCTTCTTAATATGTGCAAGGTCAACATGCAAATTATGGGTAGAAAGCTTAAATGGCTGGTCATTGTTATACAGCCATCTAATGGAAGACTGTACTCTCCAGCCACAGAAAGGAATATAAGAGAATGGTATTACCACTCAGCCTGTTATGCATATAACTGTAGTGCATTAAAAGCCATGTATTAAGCAGCCCTGTGATTTTGTCTTGCATTTAATCCTTGTCATGTCAGTGTACCTGCTTGTTCATGTGTCAATGCCTGCATGACATTAACAAAGTACAATTCAGCTATAATGCAACACAAATTAAGCCAGTTCTAGTCATGGGTCACTGCAATTTGCAGCTCTTAAATTTGCATCTGTACTGTCTCTTATTGATGTAATCTTTGGCATCTAAGTCCAATTTTACCAGACTATTGTGATTATCCTTAAAGTCTGTTAATCATTAGACCTTAGAGTACAGCTGGAAAAAAAACTTAGAGAAATAAATTCACATTAAATTTAATATATGTACAATAAAATACATTAAAGAGAAAAAAAATACACGACAACTACATTGTTAATACTGTTAAATTAGAGGCTTTTTTAGATGAACTCAATCCAATGCATAAAATTTGGAAAAATAACAAATGTAAGTGCTTTATAATACACATTAGACTGGCATATTTGGCAGAGGAGAGCTGGACAGCAGTTAATTCTGTACTTGTAAGAAACACTGGACATCTTGAAAAGGGATGGAAAATTCTTATCACATTATCTTGTAGCTTTGATTTTGTTTAGAAAAGCTTTCCTCCTGAATTTGTGTATATGGGAGAAAATGTATCTATAGCATGCCAAATACTATTCTTTAGTCAGTGTGTATAGCAGATTGTAGGGGGCTGCAGGGATCACTGGCTGTGTAGGTAACACATGCAGATTTCCCCTGCATCTAGCTGCTTTGGTTCAGTGCTGCGCAGAGCTCAGTTACTTGATAATAACAACTTAACCTGCCTCTTCAGTGATTTATTTTGTCATAGCTCTTCCCAAATCCAAAGAGACAGAATATACAAGGAGAAAGAAATGGAGAGCCACAGAGTGTGGAAAATACCTTCATATATAAGGTACCATTAGTGAGAAGGAACCGGGAGATTCTTTCAAACTGAAAAGAATTAAAAGGACTGATGGAAAGAGAGAGTATATAGAAGAAAGAGCTGGGCAGGGAAAGACAGGAAAAATAAGCAAATTGTAAACCCAAGGCTAGGAGTAATTTTGCATTGAACTGAATTTCTTTCTCTGCAGTACAAACAGATGTAATTTCTCTTTCTGGAACTTCTTTTTCCACCTTTGTACTGCTGAATTCTGTTGTTTTGTTGCAATTCTTTAATAGCTGTATTCATGTTTAACTTGCATGGACAGTTGGCTGGATGTATCTGGAGCCAACAGGTCACCCTGTGTCTCATGCAGTGGATTTTCACATACCCGCCTAGCACAGCCGTCTTGTCAAAGTTCCTCACAGAGGAGGGTTTTAAACGGTGGCTTTCTGGAAAGGTTTGGGTTGTATAAGGTTTTGTTATGCAGTGGGTTTTTGAAGGTGCTACACTTTGGGGACGTCATGATTGGCTACAACTTGTAGATCTGTATGGCTGGTGTGACAGCAACCTATCTCATGATCAATTAGCAGTGGCACAGAGCTGGCTGAGCAGAAGCGACAAAGGTACTTGGGCAGAGCTGGTGGCAAAGCGATTGGACAGTGCATGACTGTGCATGAGGGCCAGACGTCATGGAACAGAGTTGTCTGGCAGCAGGCAGGTTTCTGCCCCAGTCAAACAGCCGGTGGTGTTTTCAGACAGGTGAAATTTTTATCACAATGAAGTGTACACCCCACTGTGGCTCAGGCAGATTTGTTATTTGGAAATGCAATGGTATCAATGTTCAGCACTAGCTCTCTGCAACTGTAGCTGGTGACTGAATTTTCTTGTTATGCCACAGCAGAAAATGTGGCACTTTCAAGAGCTTTTAAGAACACTGGTTAAGATCTGTGATATCTTGAAAGAGAAGGTCGGAAAACTCTGATTATCTTAGTAACTGTGAAACACCTTTCCACCGTGTTTAATTCTTTTGTGAAACAAAGTTAAGCTTTGAGGGCAGAACACCATTGTTTCAAAAGGAAAAAAATGGATATATATTGGAAATTAACACAGAGATTGCTAAACTCTTTAAAAATCTTTTGTTTAAAGACCAAATGGAGATGGCTTATAATGAATCATTCTGAAGGTATTTCACATTTCCAGTGGATAGGGAATCGGGAAAGGAATTGTGTCACAGTTTTGTAAAAACAGCTTCAGATTAACATAGTCTAACACATTATGATTAAGATTATACTAAGCCATAGAATCATAGAATCATTAAGGTTGGAAAAGACCTCTAATATCATCAAGTCCAACTGTCAACTAACACCACCATGACTCCTAAACTAGGCTCTGGAGTGCCACGTCTACACCTTTTTTGAACGCCGGTTCGTCTTACGGCACATGGGGACAGCCTGCGCCTGTGACTTTAAGATTTCCCTCTTGAAGAGTGCCCAGCTTTCCTGGACCCCTTTGCCCTTCAGGACCGCCTCCCAAGGGACTCTCTCAACCAGTGTCCTGAACAGGCCAAAGTCTGCACTCCGAAAGTCCACGGTGGCGGTTTTGCTGCCTCCCCTCTTGACTTCACCAAGAATCGAGAACTCTACCATGTCATGGTCGCTAAGCCCAAGGCAGCCTCCGACCACCACATCTCCCACCAGTCCCTCTCTGTTCGTAAACAGCAGGTCAAGCGAGGCACCTCCCCTGGTAGGCTCGCTCACCAGCTGTGTCAGGAAGTTATCCTCCACACTCTCCAGGAACCTCCTAGGCTGTTTCCTCTATGCCGTGTTGTATTTCCAGCAGACGTCCGGCAGATTGAAGTCCCCCACGAGAACAAGGGCCAGCGACTGAGAGACTTCTGCCAGCCGCTTGTAGAATGCTTCATCCGCCTCTTCGTCCTGGTTGGGTGGTCTATAACAGACTCCCAGCAGGATATCCGCCTCCTTGGCCTTCCCCCTCATCCTTACCCAAAGTACTCAACTTTGTCATCACAACTATTGAGCTCTATACATATTTTCAGTATTTTATCTATACTGATGAACTTATCGCGGAAGGTAAAGAGGGAAACAGATCTCACAGGAGTAAGAGTATATAGTGATTATTTTTTATCTTTAAATAACTATATGAAGAAATTACTATAGTTAGCTACAAGACCAGATTCATAAGACCCAGTTCTGCATCTGTTTTTTCAGTCTCTTGGGAGTTTAGCTTGTAATAACATGTGAAAAAGTACAGATTTATACTGATGTTTCACAGAAATGTGAAAGGTCAGTTCCTGATGTGTTGTTCTGCTACATTAATATAAAAATATTCTTTCTTTTGCAGAACTTTCATGGTTCTTATTTCTTGTGATTTTTAAGTAGTTGTACCATTAGAGTGGCTCTTCTTGTCTCTCAGATGTTCAATTCTAAGGACTAGATCTTACTAACACTCATTGCATATAAGTACTCAAGTAGGTACTGCACTTACTCCCAGGAATACTCCAATTAAGTCAAAGTGCACCTTGGATCAAATCCAAGACCCATTAAATCAATTGAAGTGTTTCCATTTACTTCAATGGAAGCTGGATCCAAGCCATCATGTCTGCAGCTCTCCAAAAGTACCATCACTTCTCTCAAATACACCTACTTAAATTCAATTAAGAATAGAACAATCTCCCAATGTTTTACAAGACATTAAAATGTTTCTTCATTTAGGAGTAAGAAAGAAAACATGATGACACTCTGTGCCTTAGAAAATACTTGAATGCTATGTTATAAGGTTTAATATTTAAAAAAAACAAATACTGTAATAAACATGATGACGGAGGCAGATAGATCAAGAACTATTGATCTATCAATATTGGTAGATTATTATTCAAAACTATTGAAATTCATCAGAATTACTATCACTCATGTCTTATTTATTTGCCTTGTTGGTTCATAAGCCTTTCATTTACATATATACTGAAATGTGGATTCATTATCTTAAAAGTTTCAAAGGAATTCACCTGAATTGATCATAAGAAAGGCTAATTACTTTTTGCAGTCTTGAATTCAACATAATAGGTACAACCTGAGTTGAGTTATTCCTAAATTCTGGTTGTTGTACATGCCTAGAAAATAGTTTCATATCTTTTCCTAAGGATTTTTTTTATACTGAGCTATCACATGTGAATGGAAAAGGAGTGTGGATGAAATCATAGTTATCTGTTAGTGCACAGTTCTTCAGAGCTTTCACAATAAGATCAATGGCAATACCTTTAAGGTTCATTCTTGGTAATCCATGACCTACAAAATGAGATCTCTACTTGTTATTGAAAAGATGCATTTAAAAAATTTAATTGGCCATTGTGGATTGCTAGGTCACTTGTTGGCTATTATGTCAGGTCTTGCTGAAATACAGAACTCAGTCATTCCTTTGAAATGATTCCTCTGAAAAACCAAGCAAAACAACTTTGATTCTCTTCTATCCCTAAATAATTTAGGCTACAGCCTACACTGTGTGACTGTTTTTCTCCCATTACAGCCAGAAAGGAACTTAAACTGTTTTTCTGGATCAATTTACTTCTGGAAATTAACTCTCAGTGAAGAGTTACTTCATTATGGATAATAAGTGACATCTGAAAGAACCACCTCCATGAGGTACAATATATATTTAGCTGCAATAAAATTAATGGGGCCATGGAACTAAATTTCTTGGTCTTTTTACTAGAACACATAGTCATGCATTTCAGGACAGATGAATAACTTTTCTGACATGCACTTGAATTTGACAGCATCATTTAATCTATTTATTTCAGAGATGAGTGGGATCAGTTTGACAAAGTGCAGGTATGGTGCTGTCAGCAGTGTCGCAAAATCATTCTAATTATGAGGACTCACACTGTGAGCTCCACAAACTGTTCAGCAAAACATATACCAGTGAAGTGCCATAGTTCAAAAGGAATGGAAGGAAAGAGATTTTGCCAGCTGTTTCAAACTGGCACTGTGTAGTTCTTGGTTAGGAGCACATACCTCCAAATGCAGTATTGGTGAGAGCCAGTAAGCGTATAGTTGATTTTAATACTAGTCTTGCGGTCACATTGTGCTTACTGACTATCACCTACTTCCAGTAAGTAATTTATGCTATGAGGTTCAGCCCCTCTTTCTGTTTTCAAAGTACCCAGGAGTTGTTTATAATGTTTATGATGTCTGTCATTATTTAGAACTATTTACTGAAAAACCTCTATAAGTGGATCTTGTTTGCAAACCGCTCATTAAAAGTTTCTTCTAGGCATTTGTCATTCCAAATTCAAGTTGTTGGTTTGACTTGGTCAGACGTGTAGCTTACAAAGAAATAGTGAAGTAGTGATTAAAACCAGGTTATTTTAAAGGAGGATCTAGATTTCTTGGATAGCCTAGTCTAATTTGAACAATATGTCATATAGCATAATTGAGGCTGTACACCTAGAAACAGAAATGGAAGTCACTTTTCCAAACTGCTTTAGGAAAAGAAAACTAATTTAATAGCTTGTACTATGACCTTGCTTTGAAAGTTATAATAAAGGAGCTCAAAGAGCTACATATAAATAGAAGAATGATAAATGAAAGAGGTGAGGCCCATTCCTGGACTGTGTCCAGTTCTGATCCACCTGCTGCCCACAAAGTCTAGAACTTCTCTTTAACATGACATTCAAATTTTATGAAGTTTCTCCTGAATTATTTATTTTCTTGAAACATAGCTCTTAATTTAGTTACATTTAGTCAACGTTTCTAGCAAAATGCACACCACCAATACATGGAAAACATTCTTGGAACATATAATGTCTCTCATTACTTCTCAAACTTCTAAAAAAATTTTTGCAACCATAGCAAAGGTGTTATTTCCTCTTTATAAAGTTTAACAGTAAAATAACACTCAGAATATTAGTCTTATGCAAAACAACCAGAATGCTTACAGTATGACAACTTACGAACAGGTGAAACAGCCTTCAACTACAGCTTGTCTGTCTGGCCATCTGTAATGTGCTCTTATTCCTAGCTGATGTAATAATGGGAAAGTATGAAAAGAGAAAGATTGAAGTAGTTTATAATAAGGGTATCCACATCCTGCAATATCCTTACAAAACTCCCAAGCTACAAATCATAAATATTTTACTTAATTGTGCTGGGTGTCCTTTGCTAGAGATGACAGTGTACTGATACAAAGTAAAAAACCAAGATAAGCTCAGATTCTAATAAGTGAACTGTGCAAATGGTTAATGCACTGAACAGTATGAATACATGCAGATCAAAAACTTCCAAGGCATTGAAATATTTCCTGAATAAGAATGAAAGCCAACTTCTTTGACACCAAATGTTCCTTTGTTAATAGCAAATGGAGAAAATCATAGAATCATTAAGTTTAGAAAAGACCTCTAAGATCATCAAGTCCAACCGTCAACTAACACCACCATGACTCCTAAACTAGGCCCTGGAGTGCCACGTCTACACCTTTTTTGAACGCCTCCAGGGTTGATGACTCCACCACCTCTCTGGGCAGCCTCTTCCAATGCCTAACCACTCTTTCGGTAAAGAAATTCTTCCTGATGTCCAATCTAAACCTCTCCTGACGCAACTTGAGGCCATTCCCTCTCGTCCTATCTCTAGTTTCTTGGGAGAAGAGT
>WAAD01020095.1:3386-23571 GCA_013389945.1 Fregata magnificens | reverse complement strand
GCCTTACTAAAGTCCAGGTAGACAACATCCACAGCCTTGCCCTCATCTACTAGGTGGCTCACCTGGTCATAGAAGGAGATCAGGTTGGTCAGGCAGGACCTGCCTTTCATGAAGCCATGCTGGCTGGGCCTGATCCCCTGGTTGTCCTGCACCTGCCCGGTGAGCTCACTCAAGATGAGCTGCTCCATGATCTTCCCGGGCACCAAGGTCAGGCTGACTGGCCTGTAGTTCCCCAGATCCTCCTTCCAGCCCTTCTTGTAGATGGGCGTCACATTGGCTAGCTTCCAGTCATCCGGGACCTCCCCCATTGACCAGGACTGCTGATAAATGATGGAGAGCGGCTTGGCAAGCTCCTCCGCCAGCTCCCTCAGCACTCTCGGGTGGATCCCATCCGGCCCCATAGACTTGTGAGTGTCCAGGTGGTGCAGCAGGTCGCTGACTACTTCCTCCTGGAAAGGTATGATAGATTTAATGGTATAGATGGTATAGATAGTAAATAGATGGAATGGATATGATAGATTTAATTCAACAAGTCCAAACAAAATCCAGTATTCAAATTCTAGGTCAAGATCACAGCTTCCATCCATTTTTCTGTACCTTGTAACAAATTCCATAGTGGGCTTATTCCAAATGCTGGATTTGAATTTAAATTTTAAGGAACTTAAGAACTGAAATTCGAAGGTTGTTCCTACAGTTTTCCTTCTCTCTCCTTACACCTCTTCTAAACAGAGGCCCAATTTAAACATTCACTATTGCAAATGGATCACTAGGATGGCAAAGAAATTCTTAACCTAGCCAAAAGGACCTGCTCCGCCTCTGTGTGTCTCCATTTATACTCCTTCTGTTTCTGCTCAGCAGTAGCTCTAATAATAGCATTAGGTCTTTTAAGTATTCCTCGCCATTTCTGCATAAGTGCAGAACTGATAATGCTCAAAAACAGTATACGGCACTTCTAAAAGAGGACTCCACTACTGTATTTTGCATGTTTATCTGAGGAAAGAAGAGGTAAAAAATAAACTTCCATTCAAAAATTTTGTCCTTTAAAAGCAAAAAAAAAAGCCTCTGCTAAATGAATCGCAGAGAGATAGCTTCAAGAGTGTTTGTTTTCCTGCATTAACATACCCATGTCACTTCATATTAATATTAGCACAGGCAAGAAGCAGAAGTGATAATTAGAAGACATATGAGAATATTGTGTATACATTGAAAAATTACACTTATCGGATAGTGGGCCTGGAACACTAAGCACAGTCTCCTTCCCAACAGGCGTAGTTATTTTCTTGGTAGTAGGTATTTTTGTTTCTTGTTAGGAATCTTGCTCCATTGTGGAAAATGCAACAATTCTATTTACAATATCAAATACCTCAGTACTTTCATGTTACATTTTAATTCTTCATTTCAAGGACCATTATTTGGGCTGTATGATCTTTGTATAATACACTGCATTCGCTCTCCCTGTAGGAAATTTAGGGTTTTTTTCCTGACTCAGCTAACAGGATGAGGGAAAAGACAGCAGGGTGAATGGTTGTCCTGTTGTCATCTGATTTTATGAAATGCTATAACACTGATTACTATCATATTTTTCCCCTTGTTAAAATTTAGAAAATTATATTGCAATTTGAGAAGGCTAGACCAATCTGGACAAGTAAAAGCCATTATTACTTAAAGCGAAATTTTCACCCTGCCTCCTCTAGGTGAATTTACTGTTCCTGTGTGTCAGTTTGATGGTACAGAAAGAAAAAATCTTTTATTTGTTCAGATCACACATATGGACAGTGGCAGGGTTGGCTTTGACATCCTATACCATATCCTTAAAGAATACTAAGAAACATGAAGCACAGCTCATAATGTTAGTTTATTAAAGCAGTATTGTAGGCAAGGCTGAAATGGTTTAAAGCAGCCCATCTACTACTATGAATTATTGTTGCTGCCACTCTTTAGGAACACGAAGTGTCATTCCAGCCATAACACCTGCAATATTTGTAACAAGTGAGGTCACATAAGAGAATCTATTTCAGCAGAAGGACAAAAGGTCCCTTTTCCGTTTTCAACTCTTTTTCTGTGTTGGAGTGGCTTTGTTTCCAGCCTTAGGTAAAGGAATTTTTCACTGGCATGGTGAAAAGTCAACAAAGGAATGCTGTTTTGCCTGCATGATGATCAATCTCCTACATCATCGGAGACAATCTAACAAAGCAGAAGGCAGAAGAGACTTGTGCTTACTCCGTTGCACCTGTCAGCCATCAGCTGAAAGATTTTAGATTTTACTTCCAGTCACCTTAATCTTTAAAAGTTTTTTTTTTGCTTCCTGTTCTTTCTTGCCTGCTTTTTGCTTTATTTGTCATCTCAGTATTTCTGATTTATCCATTGCTAAATAGAATGGCATTCAAAAAACATCACCTTGTAGGGATATAATCAATTTCAAATATGACATGTTTTTGGAATTGCCAATGCTCGGTCACTCTCACAGTAAAAGTGTTTCCTGATGTTCACACCTCCTAGATACCCATTTCGTGATCAGCCCATGTTGCCACATATCCACACTTGAGCTTGGGGATAGCCAGCAAAACTCATGTAGTGGGCTACTATGGGGGAATACAATTGCCCTGGAGATCAGTAATACACAGAAGTGCTACTTAGAAAAAAAATATCAATGGACACCTGCCCAACCCCTAGGGAGCCCCTGACCTGCACCAAAATCATGTAATTTCAGCAGAATCCAATATATTCCTATCTTCTTTGTCTTACCATCCACAGAACCCCATTTCTTAAAGTTACATATGTGCATCATCACAGAATCACAGAAGGGCTAAGTTTAGAAGGGGCCTTTGGAGCTCATCTGGCCCAACCTGCTTGAGCTGAGCAGGGGGGTTGGACCAGATGGACCTAGAGGTGGTTGCCCAGGACCATGTCCAGGTGGCTTTTGAAGATCTCCAAGGTTGGAGACTCCATCATCTCTCTGGGCAACCTGTGCCAGTGCTCAGGCACCCTCTCAGTAAAAAAGTATTTCCCGATGGTCATACAGAACCTCTTGTGTTTCAGTTTGTGCCCATCACGTCTTGTCCTGTCAAGGGGCACCACTGGAAAAAGCCTGGCTCCGTCTTCTTTGCACCCTCCCTGCAGGTATATATACACACTGATAAGATCCCCCCCAGTCCTTCTCTTCTACAAGCTGAACAGTCCTGGCTCTGTCAGCCTTTCCTCATAAGAGAGATGCTCCACCCCCTTCATCATCTTTGCTGGACTCCCTCCAGTNCTCCAGCCTGTCAAGGCCCAACTCGATGGCAGCACGACCTTCTGGTGTTCCACCCACTCCTCCCAGTTTTGTATGGTCAGCAAACTTGGGGCAGGTACACTCTGCCCCATCATCCAGATCATTAATGAGGGTGTTGAACAGGATTGGACCCAGTAGCAAGCCCTGGGGTACACCGCTAGTTACTGACCTCCGGCTNGGTGGTTGCCCAGGACCATGTCCAGGTGGCTTTTGAAGATCTCCAAGGTTGGAGACTCCATCATCTCTCTGGGCAACCTGTGCCAGTGCTCAGGCACCCTCTCAGTAAAAAAGTATTTCCCGATGGTCATACAGAACCTCTTGTGTTTCAGTTTGTGCCCATCACGTCTTGTCCTGTCAAGGGGCACCACTGGAAAAAGCCTGGCTCCGTCTTCTTTGCACCCTCCCTGCAGGTATATATACACACTGATAAGATCCCCCCCAGTCCTTCTCTTCTACAAGCTGAACAGTCCTGGCTCTGTCAGCCTTTCCTCATAAGAGAGATGCTCCACCCCCTTCATCATCTTTGCTGGACTCCCTCCAGTAGCTCCATCTCTCTCTTGTACTGGGGAGCCCAGAACTGGGCACAGCACTCCCCATGAGGCCTCACCAGTGCTGAATAAATGGGAAGGATCACCTCCCTCAACTCCTCCTCATGCAGCCCAGGACACTGTTAGCTATGTCTGCCACCAGAACACAGTGCTGGCCTGTGTTCTACTTGGTGCCCACCAGAACCACCAGGCCTTTTCTGCAAAGCTGATTTGCAGCCTGTTGGCCCCCAGCATATACTGGTGCACGGCGCAGTTCCCTCCCAGAGGCAGGACTTTGCACTTCCCCTTGTTAAACTTCATGAGGTTCCTGTCAGCCCATTTCTCCAGCCTGTCAAGGCCCAACTCGATGGCAGCACGACCTTCTGGTGTTCCACCCACTCCTCCCAGTTTTGTATGGTCAGCAAACTTGGGGCAGGTACACTCTGCCCCATCATCCAGATCATTAATGAGGGTGTTGAACAGGATTGGACCCAGTAGCAAGCCCTGGGGTACACCGCTAGTTACTGACCTCCGGCTAGACTTTGTGCCACTGATCACCAGCCTCTGGGCCTGGCCATTGAGCCAGTTTTCAGTCTCCCTCACTGTCTGCTCATCCAGCCCATACTTCTTCAGGCTCTCCATGGGGATGTAGTGTCTCTATGGGGAGATAGTTTCAAAAACTTTAGTGAAATCTGGGGAGACAATATCCGCTGCTCCTCCCTCCTCTACCAAGCCAGTCATTTCATCATAGAAGGTTATCAGGTTGGTCATGCAAGACTTCCTCTTGGTGAATCCATGCTGACTACTCCTGATCACCACCTCTTCCTTCATGTACGTGGAAACGGTTCCCAGGATTAGCTGCTCCATGACCTCTCCAGGGGTGGAGGTGAGGTTGACTGACCTGTAGTTCCCTGGGTCCTCCTTCTTGCCGTTCTTGAAGAGAGGAGTGAGACTTGCTCTCCTCCAGTCCTCAGGCACTTCTTTCATCACCGTGATTGTTCAAAGATTATGGAGAGAGGCCTTGCAATGACACCAGCCAGCTCCCTCAGCACTTGTGGGTTCACCCCATCAGGGCTCAGGCACTTAGGTCTGTCCAGTTTGCTCAAGCATTCCCTGATGTGATCCTCCTCCACCTTGGGTAGGTCCTTCTTGCTCCAGGCTTTCCCCCTGCTCTCTGAGACCTGGGATTCAGGAAGGCCAGTCTTGCATTCAGTACCTCAGCCCTTCTTGTTGCCTTTTATGTCCCCCACCAGATTCAATTCCAGCTGGGCTTTGGCTTTCCTAACCTCATCCCTGCCTGCTCAGACACTGTCACGGTATTTCTCCCAGCTTACCCGTGCCCACTTCCACCCTCTGAATGCTTCCTTTTTGTGACTGACTTTGGCCAGGAGCTTCTTGTTCATCCGCACAGCCCTCCTGACGTTTTTGCCTGACTCCCTGTTCATTGGGATGGCCTGCTCTTGAGCTTGGAGGAGATGATCCCTGAGTATTAACCAGCTTTCCTGGGCCCCTCTTCCCTCCAGGGTTTCATCCCGTGGCACTCTTCCAAGCACATCTTTGACGAGGCCAAAGTCTGCTCTCCTGCAGTCCAAGGTTGTGATCTTGCTTTTTGCCCCGCTCACTCCCTCCTCTCTGGGTCCTGAGCCCCACCCTCTCATGGTCACTGCAGCCAAGGCTGCCTTCAGCCTTCACATTCCCAATGAGACCCTCCTTGGTTTTGAGTATGCGGTCCAGCAGTGCACCTCTCCTTGTTGGTTTCTCTATCAGTTGGGTCAGGAAATTGTCATTGATGCCCTCCATGGGAAATCTTCCTGGATTGCTGATGTCCTGCTGTTTTTTCTTTCTAGTAGACATCAGGGTAGTTGAAGTCCCCCAGGGCCTGTGGACAGGAGACTACTGCTATCTGTTTGTAGGAGGCCTCATCCACTTGTTCTTCCTAGTAATTCTTTTTCAGCCTAATACTGCAAACGAAAGAGGCTTCAGATCTTACCTTCTTCTTATCTTCTTACAGAAAGCCATTGTAAGATATCTTAAAAGTTTACCAAACCAGGTAACTTGAAGTTTATCAGACTTTACTCTGTGGGATGTCCAGCAGGGTCTGTCTTTCATTCTTGTCTGTTGAACTGATGAGATTAAGTGCTGTCACTTCTCCTTTTAGGGATCCTTGCATTCAAAGATTGACAGCATTGTGGATAAAAAATTATCTTCCAAGAGCCATATCATCTCAGTGGTGATGTTTGTCCCTGGATGCTGATAGGGTATTTGTTTGTATGAATTAGAATTAAGTATAATTTCCCTGGTAAAGAAGGGAGACTGTTACATTTCCTAGTGTTGCATGGCTGCAGGTTCATTGTAGCTTCTGCATTTGTCAATCATTCAGCTTCTGATTGACTTACTTTGAAGTTGACGTGCCTAAAGGGTCTAGTTCTACCCTTGTATAATAGGAATTTTGCTGCTGAATTCATGTCTCGTTTGTCAGAATCAATGCTATATGGTTAATAACTCATTGTGATGATCAGTCTCACTTAAAGAGTAAACACTGTGTAACAAATTTCATGCTTATCTTTGTATTGCAATAGTCCCAATCTTGGGATTTATTTCACAAATAGAAAGTTTTGTGACCAACCAATTTGTGGATCCCAAAAAGCTATTCAGGTGACATAGGAGTGACCTACAGAAGGTAAGTTTAACACCAGTTCAGTGTACTACCTAGATATGCCTCATCTGGTAATTTACTACTCCTTTTCTGAACTGATCCCAAATTTGAGCTAAAGTCAATGAAAGTGGTCTACATAAGTATGCTCTAAATACTGTGCAAGGCCCCAGGGTTGCTTAAAGTTTCAAAATCCTTCATCAATTCACTTGTTTCAGATTTCTGTTGCTGCTTTGTGTCTTTTTTTTAGGTGCCTGGAATTACATCTATTTGGATGTTTAAATAATGATCTGCTGGCTGTTGTGGTTACAGAGCTAATTTGTCTCTGTCCCTCTGTTGTCCTTTCAATGACAGGCAGAGCCCTGATTCTAGGTAGAATTTCTTGATTTTTTCCACTCTGAGTGGTCCTTTATGCACGCTACAAAAGAACTCCTATTCAAGCATGCTGACTTGATTTGGCACTTGTATATCTATCTGGATCTGCAGTCATCCTCCTCGAACGAAATCTTATGAAATCTCAGCAATAAGAGCAAAATGTAAAATGTTTTTAACACAGCAAAAGGTCAAATTTCTTGTGCCAAATCCATGCAAAGAAATATTTTAGGAGATTGTTCTGGTTTCAGCTGGGATAGAGTTAATTTTCTATAAATTAAAGGGCAGGCTGGCCAATCCTCTTCTGTTTTACACCTGGAGATTCAGTACTTTTCTCTTTGAGTAGCTTTAGCTGTAGGATCATGTGGTGAGACTAAAGCCACAACAGCAAAAGGGGATGGTGGCCAGCCCAGACGAACCACTAGCGCTAACCATGTAACAGATCTGGTTCAATGGACATTAAAATACTGGGCTAAGCCTGATGATGGCTGGAGTAAAGAACTACAAACAACACCTGTCTATATTAAAAAACCTCCAAGCTGTACAAGCTACTNCTTTATCTCAACCCATGAGTTTTACCTTTTTTTTTTTTTTATTCTCTCCCCCATCCCACTGGGGGAAGTGAGCGAATGACTGTGTGGTGTTTAGCTGCCTGCCATGTTAAACAACAACAGAGACACAATTGTCAAGCAAAGTGTTGAACAAGTGCGTACACTAACCAACCATGTTCGTGAACCTTTCACACACATGCTGATCAGTGCATTGTGGATTTATCACATTCGCTGCACGTGTCTGTGTACAACTTGTATACATGTACTATTTGTCTGAGGGGACTGTCAGTGAGGCATTGCACTTTCAGTGGTCAGAACGATCAAAGCTGCAGTTCCAACTTTCTAACATCTACAAATCCCAGCAAAACTTGGACAGAAAAATAAAATTGTTTCTATTGCTGTCTTTACAGCTTCCTGTTCAGTGAGGCATTGGAAGCAAGTAGTAAAAAATACCGGGAAAAAGAATCTATACAATATTTAAAAACCCCATACTTAAGAGTCTTAGTTTGGACCAAGTCCTATGGTACCAGGTAATGCACAAAATTGGAAATAAAAAGACAGCATCCCAAAGATGTAAGGTTAAATGTAAGCTATCAATAAATAACTATGTTCTGTCCTTGCTCTCTCTAGTCTGGTCGGATAGAATATCACATAATGGCTCAACTTCATTCATGTAGGAACAAATGAGGTCTTTAGTTGCATTTGTAATTAATACTTATAAGGACAAAACGGGTGTTTAGTGAGACAATGGGCAGCTCCCTTAAGGAATGCAGTACTCTTTAAAAATGTTGATAGTTCACGGCAATGTCTTTATGAAATTACATTCAACATAAACTTCTCCATAGCTAGAGACTGACATCATGATTAATATTTTCTTGTTAGTGACTTTATAACTAAGGAGCAAGGTGGCAGTGCATCTGTGATCTCTGCTTCATAATACCTAAATATAACTCTCAGATACACCATGGAAGCCGAGACACTGGTCACCTTTTACAGAGGAATTATTCAGTGTTTAGCCCATTGCAGTGTGGAGTGAAACTTAGCACCACAACTCTCCTATATAGTAAAGTTACAGTTGTGGCCTACAGGGAATGATTTACTGAGAGGTATTGAAGAGCTTTTCTCTTTTGTAACAAAGATCTTTTGAGACAATTGTTCTTGGCTAACCTGATATGTAATACAGTTATCGATATGCGGAGATGCATTGCAAATATCTTCACTTGACATTTCTCCAATAGCCAGGTCACCTTGGTTTCAAAAAGTTTCAGTGGCCCCTTGAGGCCCATTTTATTAGTTATGAGACAGTAATCATGGAAATGTGCAGGCGGCAGCAGCTGACTCCCAACCCATACCATTGAATTTAGTGAGAAGTACCACAGTCCTTAAATGTCAAGAATAATTTCAAAGAGATCCTTAAAGTTTTTAGTTTCTTTAAAATCACTGTTTGCCTTTCCCCCCACGCCCTTATGAAAATAAACTCCTACATTTTAAAATGGTTTTTGTGATTTTTGACCACTCTCCATACCTTCTCACTCCACAAGGAATGACTGGCAGTAGGGTCTGTGAAATGAGTACTCCTATCGTGGCAGGCATCAATCAGAATGTGTGGAGTAGGCAGAGATAGTGACCTGATCTACCAGCCTACACTTGACCTTTTTTGCAAAATCAGAATGTGCAATAGACTTGGGGAGGTATCTAAATTCTCCCCTATCTCTGCAACTTTCTGATTACTTTGTTATGGTGGGAAAGCTGCATCAGAAATATGAAGTGGTGTGAGTTGAAGATGATCTCAGTGAAAAAAATGCCCTTGCTTTCAGTACAGACTACAGCAAGAGCTGTATTTCTGGATTATGTTCATTCCAGTGCATGATAGATTCTGCCCAAAGGTGTATTCACATCTTTGTTGGAGTTTTCCAAGAAATATTTCAGCAGGAAACTGACTTTCCTAATCTTTTTTTTAGGATGCAAAACATTAGTCTCTGACCATGGCTGTCTGTTCCGGAATTTTAGCCCTACTTGTACTGAAATTCTTTTTCTTCCATGGTGCCATGATGCTGGGTCTTGCCAGTCAGCATCACTGTGGACAGAAAAAGAAGGCTCTGAACTGAAGGAACTGCTCAAATGGCAATGCTCTATTTGCTAAATACTTAAAAGATAAGGTTTGAAGTTTTAATACCAAACTGTATATTTGTTTTTTTCAGGAAATCCTGCTTCAAAAGAGTAGCTTCCTCAAGTTATCTTAAGGACTATGAACTGAGTGATGTGATTGTGGGAGTAAGGATGTATGAAGCTCAGTGAAACTCAGCGGGATCATTAGCTCTCTTTCCTCAAGCTCTCTTTGTCTTTTTAGGAATTGGGAGTACAATACGGTTATGTAAAGCTCTATTTGGGAGCCTGAATAGCAAGTAAGAGGAAAATATATGTGAATGTGGGATTTTTTTCTGCATAGTTGTGTCTTATGATATTTAGAGACAATACTTTTAGCTTTTTATTGTTTAAGACAGTATGTATGTGCAACCTGCACAATGGAAACAAATCATAAGTCTCTCCTGTGACAAGAATAAGTGGTTTGTTTCTTAACAAACAGATTAATATTTTATAAACTCATGACTGCTGTTGACTGCAGAACATGTTAATAATGCACACTGGGCACTATAATTTCATATGCTGTACCTCAATGAGTCTTTCAGCAGGTGCAGGTAGGAAGAGCAGACCAAAGCCAGACTAGAACTATTTACTTTACTTTGCTGACTGTTTGGACTGGATTGCAGCCACCAAACTATATGTCATCATCTTCTCCCTCTCACTGACCTCATTGTAAAAATTAGTCCTTTTAGCTGCTGGATCTAAACTCATTATTACATAATTATAGCCAAGACTTCTAAAGGGACTTTATGAAAGTGGTGTTTGCTAGGCTAGAATAAGATTTCCAAACCTAGGTGAATTCATCCAGAAAGATTTTTTAATAAGGGGTCTATTCATGGAAAAAAATAACAGTTGTCCTGGTTGGCTTCAATGAATTGTACAGTTTGTCTGTGTGTAGCGTGGCGGAGGATTCTGCAGTATGTGCTGTTTAAAAAAGGTTCTGTACGCTGTTGGAGAGTGGAGGCACACTCTGACGAATTGCTCGGCCACTGGCATCCATCTCTGTGCTGATTCTCTCCTCTTTCTACTCTTGACTCACCATCTTCTCAATTGCCCCTCTGTGCAGACTGAAAAGCCCCAGCTCAGTGCTTTTCCAAGTTTTATGACAGCTTCTTCCCTCTTCTATGTTCCAGTCCACAATAAAGCAATTCAAAACACTGTCTTCAATAAATGTAGCGGATATGTTTGGTCAGAAAATTCAGTGAAAAAATCCAAAGAGATTTCATTTTCTCCTGAGAATTTTTAAGCTATTATTGCTGGGCTGATTGTATTCCAGCCCTTAGTAAATTATAGGATTTGCAAACAAAATGTGTAACAGTTGTTGGACCTTTCAATGGAAGGTAAACAGGGTCAATGCTGAATTGTTCATATGTGGTGCAAAGATAAGCAATAGGCATGATGGATATGAGTACCAAACTTACGGAAAATGTTAGTATCAGCCCAAAAATGGGACAAACATTATTTCAAAGTAGAGGAGAAGACTAAGCTGATTTAGACTGAAAAACAATGTGGCCATGATTTAAGATTGGGCTCATTTGTAAAAATAGTTGATTGCGTTATTCTAGAACTGGCTTAATTTTTTTGAGGACTACATTGTGTGTAAGCTGTGTGGTGTAAGAAGTGAGTTTTCAAATGGCTGTCTGCCTTTTGTGCCTCTGGCCTCTGTGCTCATATCTCGCCCACAACAGGAACAAAACCAAACATATTGGAAGGCTCATCATGTAAATTTACATGAAGATTTTGGATTCAGGTGTAGTGTGAATATAATTAATTAAAATCTAAAAGTAAATAAATGTTGGTTTTGTCGTTCTAGAGACAACTCCCTACATTTAAGCATGGAATAAGTAGTAATTAAACAAAAAAAATCAACTATATTTATTTGGTTTTCTGGTTTCTGTGCTTTTAGGATGCTCTTCATTCATGTTTTTATGATTTAACTTACAACCAGCAGGCTAACAGACACTCTTTGCAAATGTTAGAAAATTCTAAATCTTGTAACTTTATTCTTGCTGCCAGGAGGCTTTAAGTATTCTTCTGCCTCTCCCTTTCATACATAAATATGCACATATCCGTATATGAAAAGAGGTTTTTTGAGACCACAATCTCTGACTTCCGAGACTCTTACAAGGGCTATAATAAAGTCCAGAACTGAGGGCAGTGAGATAAAGTGAATAGAAAGGTGAAGACTATGTGACATAAGGTTTTGAGGGTCCTTATAGCAAAATCTGATCTGAATATCGTTAAAAGTCAGGACTAATTTTGATAATATTGTGGGCAGAATGGACCAAGGCACTGTTCCTACAAAAGGCTGTAAAGTTTGAGTGCTGTAGTTTAAATATCTCATATTGGTGCCTCAGTACAATCTGCCTAAATCTGAATGGAGCTATAGGTACTTTTCTCAGTGGAAAAAATCTTGAAATTTATGGCAAAGGTAGAAGATGTTAGGAATCTACCTTCAAAGCTGGATTACAGCGCAGTTTTCCTTCTGGTTTTGTTATCATATCCACAGCAAAGGTTCTTGGACATCTTCTCGAAGCAGCTAGTACCAGATCCTGCCAGAGAAAGAGGCAGAGTGAAACAGACCACTTCTATAGCTGGCACATCCTGCTACAACAAGTGGTATTTTCTTGTACTAGCTTTTAAGAATGGGGGTGTATAAATAGGTTAACTTCAAAGGAAGGAACACACGCAAACTCGGAGATCGCTGCCGTGCTCCTGGGCTCCTCAGGATCTTCAGCTAGGTAAAAGATCTCCCTTAGGCTGCTGCATCAGAACATTATATCCTTAGAAGTAAGGGCAATCCTGTCCCAGGGAAAGGATGTTGCTGCAGGCTGCTGGGGACAGCACTTGCATTATGCAGATTAAGACAGCTTGGTGATGGACTTATCGGATGTACTTGGCTTTTTCTCTGTTGCAGAATGTCTGCAGAAAAAAAAAAAAAAAAATCCAGCTTGATTTGGTATTCACAATTATTACTTAAAAGGCTTGAGGGCCACCAACTCTTCCCCTCACCTTCAGCTGTCAGGTAAGTTCTATGAGCTCACTCTGAGATGTGTCTTTCTTCATCTCTCAGACTACCAAGCTTATAACAATGACAAGTATATATAAAACTTTGTGGAACCTGAGAACAACAAATCTAAAACTTCTTTTCATGGGTGGTCAATTGTAATATTTCACTTCCATATCCAAATCTTTTTTGTTACTGTTGGTTTTGGCCATTTTTTAGCTATTAAGGTAGCTAATGGATAACTGTAAAGGACTCATGATCTGGAAGTGCTAATTTTCCTGTTAAACTGCTTGTTTGAGCATTTCTCTAAAAACTTCATTTAAGAGATATAGGGGAAATAAAAATGGTTTAATGTTGCATATTTCACAAGAATACATCAGAGGGTATTTCTGTATTCCGTGTAAAAACATACCTTTTACTTTGCCAGTTTAACAGTGCTAGTAGCATATGTAGTTTGTAGAACAACATGATTCTTTGGAAGAACATGTCCATATATTTTAGTGTCAGTAAATAGCTACCAAACCATCATCTAATTAGATTAAAACTGCAGCCTTCTGGAAAGACTATTAACTGTCACTACCTCTGTATGAAGAATGCATGGGTATATGTCTGCCAAAGATTAAATCTGATAGCAGTATCTGGGACAGTTTGGGTTTTAGGCTATCCTTTCTAAAAGCAGTTTCATGGCTTAGGGGTTTACTTTTCACTCTTCTAAAAATTATTATGTTGCTGCCCACAAAGTAAAGAAGATGATGGTGCAGTGGGGAAAAAGCAGAATGTTGCTTGTTTACTGAAGGTATGTGGAATTATTCACATACAAGTATGTTGTAACTGTAAAGCTGAAATATGTTTTCCATCTTTCCTCCCATCCATTCATGTTCTCTCTCATGCAGAAGGTGGAAAACCGAATCTTTTAAAAGCAAGTCTTTGTTGAAATATATGGTGCAAGGTTACATGCAGAACTATCATGCAAAATGACACTTAAAAATCTGGAAGAAGCTTGAGATGATCTCTGTGAGCAAGTTGGTCAGGAGAAGGTGATACATATTTATAGTAAGAAAAAACAGCAATAAAACCACAATAATTATATTGAAAAAAATATTTTTGCTGAGGTTTTTTGGACATTTGTCCATAAGTAAGTTATGAAGTCATTAAATAAAATATGTATGCTGGCATAGTATAAGGAAAAGAATAAACTGCCTACCTAACTGATTTTTGTAATGCTGGTTATTCAAATAAAATAAAATAACCCATTTCATTTAATTAATGATGCATTATTTTTAAATTAATGTATTCTGTCTTCAAAAAACTCATAGCCATTGACAAACCAAGTTTCTGCTATTAAAAAGAGCCAGCTACTTTCCTTATTAGTAGTAATTTTTCCCCTCTAAACCTTAAGATCAAGTTTAAGGCAATATATAAAAAGATAAATATATAGCCTAAAAAAAAAAAGGTGTTTCAAGCATTCCTTACACATTGGGCTTTTTTGGAAGTATTTGGTGCCACCATCTAATCATAACTCCTGTAACTGGAGGCAATAGGCAGCTTCACCTTTGTCACTTTTTAAGAAAAGATAATACTGCTTCTTAAAAACTGGAGTATTGGGGGTGGGGGTGGGGTGGGGTTCCATCACTGAAGTGGAAAAGCCAACATTTTTAGCAAGTTCTTCCATCTGTTGGAGGGATTTAGACTCAGGATAGGTTTCACACTGCTAAATTTTAGGTCAGACTGTATGTTAACTTCAGCATGGATCACTACTTAACCTCTGCCTTAAGTTAATGCAGAGGGCAGTTCATTTTATTTTAAGACAAGTGTTTTAGATTCTGTGAATTTTTCATTTAGCTTCAGTGATTACCCTAGCTTGGTGCAAATCTGTAATTGCCCCTAAAGGAGCTAATAGCTTCTTAAGGCAATCTGTGTTCACAGACTGATTAAATGACATGTTCCTCCTGGTACATCCTTTGATAGTTGCTAATATATGGAGCTCAAACTTAACTACAAATGTTTTTAGTAGTAAATAAGTTAGCTAATAGCTATTTACTATTGCTACTGTTTATTTACTAGCTAATAAGGACTAAATGACAGCATTTCATGAGAGGGAGATGTTGCCTGTCTGTATTTCAGCTCAGCTTTGTGTCGTAATGAGTTGCTTAAACTTCTGTTAGGTTATGTGATTAAAGGCTTACCACCAGCCAGACAGAGGAGCCTAGCATGCCACTGGCAGGTGGGGTGACCCAACAGCTTCTTGAGAGACCTGAGCCCCTGCACCAGGAAAGTGTCAGCCCCACTGTCCGGGGGTGGCACCAGAAAGTCACCCCATCACCTTTCAGTCTGAGAGGTGTGCTACCTGCCTCAGTACAGGACTTACTATGGGATGCAGGGAACAGCATTTTGGGATTATGGAAAACTTATTAGGAGATGCTCAGGGGAGGACCACGGGCAGGAAATGGAAGAATCAAGGTGATTTTGGGAGGAACAAGTGTGGAAAAATGGAGGGATAAGGGCCTAAGTGTTGGTTGCATGTAAAGAGGTTGCTGGTCAGTATGCGTGTCTGGCCATGCCCTGTACCTGATCAGTGCAGTCTGCCCTGTCTTCTCAATAAACTCCATTTCTGACTATGTTCCTGGGTAAGGGAAAACATTCTCTTTTCTGTGTGTGGAGGTGTAAGTGCCAGGATTTGGACCATGGATCAGAGGGGGCCTGTGTGCATGGGGTGCCAGCAGCCAGGGAGGCACATGTGCATACTGTGTGGTTATCACTACTATATCAGTGTGTTATCACTAGCATAAGCCAAGCCAGACTTGACAGTGAGTAGGGCAAATGGCTTGGGAAGCCAGGTAGACAACAGAGGTTTGTGAGTTGGCTACTGGAGGAACCAGGGGGTTCAAGCCAGCTACTGGGGATGCTGTGGGGTCTGGGGGTTGGCTGAGAAACCCATCTGCATGTGTGTTTTGTTATACATGAGGCAATTGGAGACTGGGGGATCTGTGAGCCATCTACTGGGTAGACTGCGTGTCTGAGGCCAGTTACTGGAGGAATCCTCAACATGTGTGCCTGTGTGTGTGCATTTTCGTGTGTGTGCATTTTCTTGTGTGTGCAAGGGGGTTCTGTACCAGCAGCAGGAATGGGGCTGCAGCCTTGGGGGGTCATGTGCCCAGATGCCAGCAACTGGAGAGACCAGGGATCCAGGGGCAGCCACTGGCTAGACTGAGAGTCTCAGACCAGCTACTAGACAGATCCATACTGTGTATCTATCTGTATGCACATTTTCCACTAATGGACCTTCACCCTGACCCTGACCAGCCAGTGAGAGGAACAGGATAAGGCTGTTGGTGCTGGTTTTGTTTGTTTGAGCACCAAGTGTGTCTGTATGTGTTGATCTTTTGGCTGGTTGTGTATATACACATATATGTGTTGTACAAGTATGCTTGGGGCTGTGTGCCTACTGCAAATAAGTGCTCAGGCTCATACCTGGTCAGACTTGGTGGCATGGAGTTGCAGCAACCTCACCTGTATCAGACTACCTAATTCAGCAACCCCTCACACCTTCTACCTTGCAGCAGCTGGCAGAGAACAGATACTTATACACCTATTATAATAGCATATCCCCAGATAGAGTTATCTGGGTCATGTTAGCCTACAGGTCTTTAGGTGGCAACAATCATATAAACAACTCTTGAAATATCTATGATCCAGCTCATTTTATTTATCTATACAGATAGGATAATTTTTTTTCCCATTGACTTTTTTTTCCCCCCCTTTCTCTGCTAACTCTTCAGTTTGCTTATTCCATTAACAGTGGACAGAAAATACAACAAATGATAAGCAAGATAGTTAACTTCATCGTTGATACACATGCTTTAAAAAGAAGGTATTTTCAAGATAGAACTACAGAATTCACTTCAGAAATTAAAAAAAAAAAAAAAAACAAAAAAAACCCCCAAAAACAAAAACCACCAACCCAAACTCTTGAAAGGAGCTGTTTTTCCTTGGAGTTGCTTTTCCTTGGAGTTGCTTCATTCCAGACATTACAGTAATAAGTAGCTTTGGCTTCTCAGGCAAGGCCTCATCTCCTCTCCCCATGACTCTTTGTTATAATAATATACAGTTCAGCCTATGATGGGTCTGTTTGCAGAAGAAAAACATATAGAAGGAGGCTTTTTCCTTTGTTTTTAAAAAAAATCTACAGTATCACTCTGCTTAGGACATATGGATACAAAGATACAATAATAAACACTTATTCTATACCTATTTGGAAAATTGCAGGGTAGTCATGCTTGTCCATCAGAGCCATTCATATAAGCAATGAATTTAATCATAAAACTGAAAAAGCTGATTAGTCATGGAAATAGAAAGCTGTAGTCTTCTACTTGGAAGAAAGACAGGCTAGGATTTGCATAGTTCATAACGAAACAAGGTATTGTCTAAAGAAGCTTTCTCCCTTCCTAGAAAGCAGGGTTGGATATGCGTTGTAAAGTCAAATAAGAATGTTTTCTTTGAAATATATGATTTTCATGTTTTAATATTGATGAGTCTGTTTTTTGTTTTGTTGCATAAAATCACTATATGTCAGAATATATAATCTGAACAACTAAATGGTGGGGAGAAAAACAGCGATGTTCGTACATGTCAGGATCCTGGATAGATAAACTGTCTTTAGGAAGTCAGTATCTATGCAGACACAGAGATTTGCGGAACAGAAATACTTGTAAATCGTACAAAAATAAGTATAACCATATGAAGAAGGCATAAGGATAAACTGGCTGAAAATGCCTAGCAGAAAGTTTTCCTGGCATGAGGAAACTCCTTCTGGTGATAAAGTTCTAGGTCCTGAATTGCCATGCATCCACATATAAGGCCTGGAAATGGAATAAAATAGTGAATGGAAAACTATTCCAATGAACAGGCATTCCTTTGCTTTTTCGCCTTGCTCCTATCAAGAGCTCTTGGGCAAAATAGCATGGTCATCATGACCTCTAACAGTAATCATCTACTCGGAGGTTCTCAAAGTATACTATGACTTCTTGGTCATAGGCCTCTTCAGTTTTGTTTAGTATTTCCTATATTTTTAAGATGAATGAGTCTGTGAAGTCAGTAAATTCTAATGAACTGATTATAGTGCCTTCCTCAGACACTTCTGTCTACTGACACTATGAAAGCTGTTTCCCTTATCTATCGCAGAGGATAGTCCGATGATTACTAAGGCAGCTATTGCATCCTTCAGGCCTCTCATTTGGCATTTAGATCATATGTGCCAGGAGCAGCTCACCTTAAGGGAAAATATGGTTGGGAACTCTTGTTAACTGTGTAGGCTTTCTTTGCCTATTGCAGGTCAACTTTTTTAACTCTGGACAACATAATCTAGTGCCTATATAAGAAAGTTCTAAACATAAAATGGCTTTCTTGTATATTACTAGGGATCTTAGATTAGACTGAAATGAAAAGTCATACAAGCATTTGATCAAGTTGTTTGCCCTAAATACCTTTATCTGGATTTAATGATTTCATGGCCATTATCCTGAATCCAGGATTGGAATATCACACGGTTTTCACTATAAACATATTGGCTCATTGCCATTTGTTTTCCAGTGTTTGGGCCCCTGCCAGTGAAGTTTCAGTGTTGTCGTTGACCACAAGTGTATGTTTAATACCTACAGCATTACGCATCTATAAGGAGGAAATAGTCGTTTCATGTTGCCAACATTATTTTTTTCTGATTGGTTGGCTATGTACAGTGTTCACTGGATCTAAATATATGTTTTGCTGAGCAATCAAAGTGCTAAAGGCTTTCCTCTCAAGTTTTGAGACAAGTGAGCAAAATTATTAAAGGGAGCCCTTAATGTCTATGGGGATGTAAAGAAATGCTTCAGTGTTAAGAAATTCTTAATTAAGATTTTTTTAAACAAATATTACAATGGGAACAATAATCACATTGTAATCAGCTAGGAAAGAAACTGTGAACTATTGTAGTGTTAGGGAAGATGTAGAAAGCTTGAGGCAATGAAGAACCACCTTCAGGGGCTCACCTTAAGTTATCCATTTATTAAAATGTAGTTTAATTAATGCCATTGGACACATGACTATACCAAATTGCCAGTATTGGCTACAAATTCAAAATGTTTCTCTGAAGGTAGTATCCAAGCCACCATTGGTATTATTGTCAGCAAATCTGGCATGGAAAATAAGTGTCAGGGAGCATTGAGTGAGGGGCTGCCCCACGAGGGGGTGAGACAGAGGCTGCCTCACACAGGTCATGCCTGTCCCCGTTGATCTGAGCAGGGGGCAGAGCTGGGACCTGCAGCATCCACAGCATGGCAAGACGATGGGGGAGCAGAATCTGGGGCTGAGGTGTGTGTCTGAGGGGTCCACCAAGAGATGGGGCTGAAGGTCAGCACCCTATGGCATAGATTCAACATCCATCCAGAGAACACCTGGGTGTCCCAGTCTAGGCTTATAAATGGGACCCCTGTGGTGGGTGGGTGCCCCAAGTGGGGCTGGTCAGGGCCATTAAGGTCTAACACTGGGTGTCGAATGTGAAATGGGTTTTTAACTGCTAGAAGGATCCCTTCAGCAGTGGATTTTTACATCAGTGGGACAACACTTACTACTGTACATTTGCTATACCTATTCCATGAACAAATACCTAGATGGCTTTACTGCTTCAGGCCTTCTATTTTTTATGTGCATTTAACCATCTGACTGGGCACAAAATTTCCAATGGGAGATGCAGAAAGCAGCTGAGTTTCGTTCTGTGGAAAACTGAGCTGTTGCAAGTGTAGGACAGTGTGCTGAGGGGTTTCTAGGTGAGCTACAGACAACATGGTGCAGATCAGCGTAGGAAAGGGAAAATATGGATAAAGGAGGGTGGCACGTTCTGCACCCTTTTATTCCTGCTTGGTCTGGTCTCCTTTCCCTTCAGAAAGAATATGGTCCTTATGTCAACACTCACAATACAGTAAATCCATTACATAGCCATGAATGGAGTTTGCTCTGAAGAAAGAAAGAAACTTTAGCAGCTTATGCAGCTAAAATGCATTCTCTAGCACACATGGAGTGAAGGTTTCCTCTTTGTTTCCCCGAACATGGACCTGAGTCAGTGCGCTGAAAAGCAAAGCAAGAGGACAATATCAGATTTAGTGCTTGAAGTACTAAAAGAGATGGTCCATGATCATGAGGGTTTTTTTGGCAATATGCCACTTATTATTATTTTTCTACAAAAGAATTTTTTCTTCCTCACCATACCTCACAAATAGCTGGCAGTTCTAAATCCAAAATGCATGATCCTGTAGTAGATTATTCTGTGGGAATTATTTCAAAGGGAATTTGTCCAGAAGGGCAGTAGAAGATCTTATTAAATCAATGTGATTGTGTTCTGAAAGGTCAAGAGTTTACCAACATGGACTAAGGCATCAATTTCATGGAATTATAGAATTATAGAATCATTTAAGTTGGAAAAGACCTTTAAGATCATCGAGTCCAACTCAAATAACACTGCCAAATCCACCACTAAACCATGTCCCTAAGTGCCACATCTACACGTCCTTTAAATGCCTCCAGGGAAGGTGACTCAACCACTTCCCTGGGCAGCCTGTTCCAGTGCTTAATAACCCTTTCAGTGAATACATTTTTCCTAATATCCAATCTAAAATCAAGCAATTT
>WAAD01020093.1:387-19940 GCA_013389945.1 Fregata magnificens | reverse complement strand
CTTGTGGTACATATTTCCCAGCTGAACATCAATTTGTTAGTTTATAGTTGCTTACATTAAAAGCTATGAATTTACAGTGATCTATATGCATGTTCTGATAACAATATAATTAATGTATTAATATAGTGAATTATATTAACACATCAACTGATACATCAATAATAAGCTTTCTTATTAATACCTTTCAATAGTATAAACAAACCCACAGGTAAATGTTCTCATATAATCCTGACCTTAACAAATGAATAGAGAAAACATATATTTAAAGCCTTGAAAGAATTTTAAAGGAACTTTAAAATGTATTCTAACAAGTTTCTCTTCACTGCTCAATGATATTTTTTAGAAGATATTTAGATGGTTTTTTTCAGCATAGTCAACTTGCTACATGTCTAATTCAGTCATAAAATAATTTGTTCTACTTGCCATTGTGATTAATTTCCTGACTAATACAAAAAACAACAGAGATTTTAATTCACTGACAATTCCAAACAGTGGGAAAGTTAAGGAGTAATGAGAGGTAAGCTATAATTGTTTCATATATGCCTAATTTTCTTCTCAAACCAGGTTGTTAGAGGTAGTGGTTGTCTCTCAAGGAAATCTTAGTGTGTGGGTGATGTGAAAGCTGCAATTTTTACAGGAGATATGAAAAATTACACTTTTAACTACAAGAAACTGGAAATACTAAATGCTAGATATTCTTCTATGTAGTGTGAACCTTTTCAATTTTTTCCAATTTTTGTATCAAATTTCAGCTGTGAATTACAAATAAACTAAAATAAAGCTCTCTAGTGTTCAAACTAATGTGCACCCTTCTGCATGTGAACAAACTTTACACCAAATTATTTAGAAATTAATGCCTGCATAGACGTTAACAGAAGAGATGCTGCCAGGTTTGCTTAAATAAACATTAGCATGTGCATCATCAGAGACAATGGAATAGATGTACACAATTACTATAGTCATACAACAACAAGGATTTTAAAGCCATTGAAAGACATATTTGTTTTTCTCTATAGTGTATTTTTGCTTCTTGACTGTAACTAGTTCCTATCAGAAAGTCTGTCTTCCCGGAGTCCCATGGTTGAGCAAGAACTACGGAAGTACAAGCATCTAGATCCTAACCAATGTCATTATGGTTCTTCCTTACAAAGGCATAGAAAGATAATATTTTTCTTGCACATTTCCCTATCTGTAATCTAGACAGCAATTACATGTTTCCAAACTACACAGCTATTTCAAAGGCAAATCAAGCCACAACAAAGGAGAGCTGAATGATAATTTAAAACCAAATTGAAATACTGTCAACAAAATAATAAAAACCACATTAGCTCCATTGATGTCTGTAGCTGTCAAGAGCTGTTTGTTTCAGATACTATTCTGTAAAAAAAGAAAAAAAAAAAAGGAAAAAAAACCAAAGCAAAACCTTTCTTGTTGTTCCTTTCACTTTATTCTATATCATTCAGGTAGCTGGTAAAAAACATTCTTTTTTTTTTTCTTTACACCTTCCTTCATAATTGCTTTTCAAATTATTTTGAGTTGACAAGAAATATTGGAATCTTGTTCAAATTTTTTTTTTATTACCCATGACATAATGAAGAGAACAGTGAGCTCCTGATGGCATAAACAAATGCAGAAATAAAGGAACAGCATTTTCAAGATCTTCACAACAGAAGCTCATTAGAAGTCTAAATACAGTCTATGAATGGCACAGTTATTTCCCGATGTCCTTGTCGATTTCAAAAATAAATTGCTGTTTTTTAAAAGGAAAATAGAAAATCTCTGAGATGGGATTGATAATCAAGTCTGAACTGTAGGTCAACTTTTCAATAAGCTAATTTATTTGCCTATAAATTGTTTATTCCACTTGTTTAAGTCAAGAGGCTTTGAAAGCTAGACACTGAATGATATGTTTATATTGTGGTCAACAGGTATGCCTGCAGCTTTTTCATCTGTAAGTATATACATTTGCACCATTCTTCTGTTCAGTTAACTAAGTGAAGTACTAATAACTGTGAAGGTGTGAGGGATTGTGGTCTGCAAAGCCTGCCCTGGGTACATGCCAAAAATGCTCCTGCTATCCTAGATGCATTGCTGTCAACATGGGTGCTCCAGCTGTATCTAGTATCTGTACATAACCAGCTGTCACACCTTTGATCGAGACAGAAACACACTGTTATATGTACAGTGATTTATACCTTTATTTAGAGATTGTATATGATAGGTGCCTGTGTAACAAACTCTTAATCTTATAAAACATAGTCCTCCTTTCTCTTGCATCAGTTTTACACCCCTATAATAGCATTGGCTTTGCTTGGTATGCATTTGATTTACACTGTAGCTAAGGACAATCAGATAGATATTAGAAAAAATCTTCTAAGTCCTAGGATGGCAAAACACTGTAAAGAGTTAAACACAAGATTGTTGAAAATCTTGCACTGGAGGTTTTTAAGAAGAATGCAAGGCAAAGAGTAACTATCAAGAATAGCTAAATCATGCAGTGGCAGAGGGAAGGACCAGCTGATCTTAGGATCATTTCCTGCTCTTACATTGCTATTATCTTCCATGACATTAGGGTGAGTCAGGGGCCTTCCTTTACGGAGGTGTAATTGACTCTATCTTTTTTTATTCATTAGCAACTTCTATTGACTTATTTTTGGCCTTTAATTTTGACCTTTCAGTTTCTCAAGATTCCTCACAATAAGCAAATTATTCCCCTATTATACTGCCCATCCCATCAAGACATCTTTTACCCTTCTAGAGAAACAAACTTCTAAGTGTCTGTCCCTGATTTGGCAGAACCGCTATCTACCTATTCTTTTGCTTAGGCTGCAACCCAATGTTTTAAAACCCTTGATGCTGCTGCATATTCAGGTTGTTTGGATGAACAAACCCACTATTGCTGAGTTTGTGCTGGTTTTCTTTTGCATTTTCTCTTATTTCTGCTTGTTTTGAAAGCTGTTTCAATGACACTCCATTACCTCATCACTTTTGAAATGAATTGTTACATGCACTCAGCACAAAAAGGAAAGAGAAAAACAAAAATGTTCACAGCTTTACAGTAGCTGCTGAAATCCAACAACAGATAAGACTTCTTTCATTCATTAATACTAGAGACTATATAAGTAATTTGGAGGAGGAAAGGGGAGCTGGAAATAAAAATTCCAGTTTATATCAGTCTTCCTCATTCTAGATATAGTCCACTGGACTTAGCAGCCTATCTGTTAGTTTGCAGAAGTCTCCAGATAAAATGCATCTCTCAGTAAAGGACATTCTCACTCAAAGAAAAAAAAAATTACAGAACTGCAGATATTATATGTGGGTTTTTGAATCTTAATTTGAAAACTTTCTGCTGACGTGATTCTTCTGCATGAGTTACAAAGCAAAAAATATTACCTACTGCTGGAGCAACACCTAGTAAAATACCTTAAGATGTGAATTCTATCTCCTATTTACCATTTTTTTTCTCATTACATGTTCCAAAATTCTGTATCCAATAAAAATTCCACTTCTTGGCACATACTATAAAATCCTGATATTTTGCTTCATTTCCATGTTACAGTCAAATTTACTGTTTTAATTTGGCAAGGTGCAGAGTGTGTTGATTATGATTAAGGAGCTACACAGTGAGGTAAAAACTATGATAAGTGAGATAATACAAGTGTGGTATAACTGCAATACTATTAATGTATCATTTAACAAATTAAATCTTTAAATGATGTAGATTCACTAGAATTCTATTTGATGAATGTCAACATTAGAAAGCTACCCTTCTTATTGCTGTACATTGGAACACCTTCCTGACATAAATACGCTAACAACTGGTAATGGGCATTAAATCTGCTCCCCGATACAGTATTTCAGATGAACGATGGGTAAAGTAGAACAAGATTAAATGAGCTGCACATTTCCTTTTATTGCTTCACCCATGCTACTTCCATTCTGTGGATATCTTTTAATAAATTATTTCCAGTACTATCAAAAAAGTACTGCTCAAGAGTGCAGGATTCATTTCAGGAGAAAAATAGTGTGTACATTTCCTGGAAATATCTTTTAATGGGTGGACAGTAGAAATGCAAGTGTCTTTCTTGAGGTAACATAATTTTTCACAGGTAAATAAAACACAGTTTTAACTATGGTCATATTTGGAAAAGAAAAAAAAAACCTTTTCCATTTTACTTCATAATCTAACTATTACTGTAGCAACTATGCTCATATGTACTGAAATATTTATCAAAATGTCTGTGAAAAGGTGTTCTCTATGTGCAGCATGCAAGCTATAAAGGTAGAATATAATGACCTGTTTATTAGTGCCAGGAGTTTATTTTGAAGTTTTCTTCTATTTCTGATTCCTTTGTCGCACTGTGAACCATATTATTGCTGTTTCTAATCACACTGGACTATAAAAATATAGAATGTTCTTAAATGGATTTTTCAACAAAAGGCCTACAGGCTAGATACCTCTAATTTTCTGATAATGCAAACTTGACATTCTAATTAGAAAATATGTATTTTCTATGAAGTACCACTGCTATATCTGACTTTCTTTTCCTCCTTGAATCAACCTGCATTTTAAGATAAAATGAAATGTTGACAGCTTCACAAGAACTTTATGTTGCTTCCTGTTCTGCTGGATACAGACTGACAAAGATGCACTGCCTGGAAGACAGTCACTAGGAGGCATTCCAGTGATTTTCTGAAGCATGATTTTAGTAAGTAAGAACAGGCCATATGTAGTTAGAATAGTTTTGTGTGTCTGAGCTAATAATGACAAAGAGAAAAGCATTCAAAAAACTTATTTAAGCCCCATTACCTTGCTGCTAAGTTAATTTATTTATGTACAGCTAACTTATACAGAAGAAGGGCAACAAGTTTCTTTTACTGGAACCTCAAAATACTGGACTCAAACTTTGAGTATCCTTCTATGTTCTTGATGTATCAGAGTCTTTCTCCTTTCTTGAAACTCCAAAATTCCAAGGAATATAACCAAGGAACTGATTTCTCCTGCATTTTCAGGGGAATGTGTTGTCCATATGACAAAAAGTAATTTGCAACTGGATGTACAGTTCATGTGTGAGTAAAGCAAAGACATGTCACTTAAAATTTAAAATAAAATTAAAAAGCAGCTAAACTCTTAATACTTTTAATTTTTAATTCCCCTGTTCCCTCCCTGGCAAATAATTGATTTCCTGTATTCAACTCTTATGAAGCTACTAAATGTATTCTTTATGTTTGCTGCATATTTTAGATATACATGCCACAAAGATTTTGAAACAGGGCAAAATCCCAAATGACTAAGAATACTAGAAAATATTGGGCATATTTGAAGTAATGCGCAAATTACTTTACAAATAATGCCAAATAATTCACTTCTGGATTTTCTAGACATTTACAGGTTTTTTGCCATGCCTTTGAGGAATTTCTTGATACTATTTATACGTCAACTGCTCCCATGCAAGTTTGTTGTTACTTACAATGTTTTTTTCAAGATTTTTTTAATAAAGTCACTTATAATAAAAAAGGGAGTATGATTAGCTGAAAATAGTCTTTTGAAAGGAAAGACAAGGCCAAGCAGATGTCACAAAGGTAGAATCCCAGTGACTAATCTGAGAAACATACAGGAAAATCAGTTATAAAGCACAGCTAACAAAAGAGAAAATTTACTTAGATTACAGAAAATATCAAGAAATCAGCATGGTGTAAATATATGGGGTGAATTTAAAATTTTGTGGCACACCTCGGATTCTACAAAGTCAAGGGAGAACAAATCAAGTCATTCAAATCATCTAGTGTATAATGACTTGGGTGGAAGATAATGCAGTTTCAAAAAATGGTTTGTGGTAGACATTCTTTCATAAATGTGTTTTCATGAAAATAATTTATTTTCACAAAAATAATAAAGGAGTGTCCAGGTAATGTCAGTGGAAACAATACTGCAGCAAAGAACATACACTGGTTCTGTGCTTCCACATTTTGTAATTTCTAAATCTGTTTCAAAAGAGAACCTATATTTTCAGAAACATCACAGTACAACATGAAGAAGTTGACAGGATCATGATGAAAGGGTTGTTGTGCAGATTTGCAACTAATGAGATAAAAACTTGAGAACTGAGAACTTTGGTTGTATTTGTGAATAAAAACTCAGCAATGTTCAAATGCAGTCACATGTTCCGTAATTGCCTGCTTAGCAAGTGGAAAATCTTTGTTTGGCACAGGTGAAGGAAGTTTTAGATGTAAAGTTGCGTGACAGAGGGTGAACAAAGATTTAAAAAAGCTCTAATGACCCTCAAGGTTTTAATTTGTCAGCAAATTTCTGTGCCTGTTTGAGGAGAACTCTCCATCAGAGCCTGAACTGGACAACTGTGGCATAATAAATCCTGGGCTTCTTTCTGAAATTACCTAGCTGGTTTAAAATATTTTTTGCCAGTATTTTTCACTGCATCTCTTGCATGTTCAAGCTCAGCAGTACTCTGCAAAGGGCTCTGTCATTACACCAGAGAGTTTAGTGTCTTGAGTCCACAGTTGAAGAATTAAGAGCTACAAACATAACTCAGTGAGCTTTCTTTTAGGAAAATAGATATTGCACATCAGAAGAGCCTGATATTCTTCCTATGACTAAGCTAGTTCAGCCTCTCATGCTGCAGTCCCCTAATATTCTTCTCAGGAAGAAGCTGTGAGTTTTCCTTTCAAGGAAATGAGTGAGTTGAGATTTGGGTTCTTAAAAATATATCACCAATATAATTCTTTATACACTGCATAGTGGAATGAACCTTTTCTTCAGCTGCATGGGGACTGCTGCCTATCTTTTTGATATGTGCTTTCTAGACACGGTTTGTTATAGGCATTGAAAACGTACAAAACGCCAGCAGCAGAACACATTACTGAAATACAGTGTTAGAAGTGTTCACCATTGCAACAGCAACAACAAAAAAAAGCTATTCCATTTCTTATTTTGACTTTTTCTGCAAGAAAAGTCTCTTATTGTTGTAAAAAATACAGTTTAGAATCTTACTATGCATCTCTCCCTGACATGCATTAAAACCATATATTTTGTGGCTTTTTATTAGGCTGCAGGAAGTGCTAATGCCACCTTTTCTCTGGAGGGTTATAACTTCAGAGTTTGTCCTCTAGTGCAGCTTGAATAGGGTTCATTATTAACTCTTATTGTTTAATGTATTAGCATTGCTAAAAGCCTTGCTTGCAGAAGTTCAGCAAATGTTAGCTTTTCTGGAGAGGCCTTACAGTAAACAGTAGAATTGTTGAAGTAGTATGTATATCCATCAGATACTTTTCTCTTTCCAGTTAAAAGCACTTTAGAGCTCCTTTTATGAAAAAGATACTATGTGCAATGCAAGGTAAGGGCCAAGTATAATTGTCATTCATCCTGTGAAACACGAAAGAATTGAAAAGTACATCAGTCAGTCCAAGGGCTTTGCATCAAGGAGCACAGAGCTAAAAAAGGCTTCACAGAAAGGAATGTTTCTTCCAGCCTGTGAGGAAAGAAAAACCATGGGGGAACCTGACATTCAGCACTGTCCTGGGAGCAGTAACTTTTAAAAGCTACGACAGGCAGCAGTGTAAAGTGGCTGTCCTATTCACGGTGAATGGCTTCAGGTCTACTATAAAAGGCCAGGTAAGAGCTCTTGCAGACTTAACCAAGACAGAGTGGGGTTGATTTTGGTTGTTAGAGAGAAACTGAAAACAAAATGGAATGCCGATAATGCTCTGAAGCAGATGTTTGGCCTTCTGGGTAAACTTGTGAGGGTACTGCTTTTCCAGAAGCCCATGGGTCAATTGCATATTTATCTGTACAACTCCAAAACAGTAGTCCTCTGTCCTGCAGAGCATAATCTGGTGTTTAGCATCCCTAGACCTGTACACACAGACCTGATAGCAATAATGGCCACTCACATAGTGATGGTTATTTTGGGAAAATATATGGCGCTGGATCTGACAGCCAAAGAGAGAAGAAGCTGCTGCAGCTCTGTGCCCCAGGTCCAACCAGAAATGAGTCTGAAGACGTGTTCCCAGTACATACATACACACAGCATACACAGGTGTTACAAATCTGTATAAGAAAAACTCATCTACGCAGTGTAGGTGAGCAGGCACTTCTTTATTCCAGCTCTGGGGAACACAGGGGATAGCTCCACCAAAGATGTGTTCACCCGTGCATTAAAATTCACCAGTTTTTATACACTTTTTCTATCAAGTCACTATTACATAAATTGTTTAACATAAAAATGGATACTATGTTTACTATTGAATTTAACCTTTACATTGATCGGTTTCTTTGATTATATAACTTTATGAATATTCAAATCCCAAAATAGTTATTGGTCACCTCTACTGATGTCTACTGATTAAAGTTCTTGATATTCAAATCAAGATGGGAAGGGTAAGGGGATTTCCAAGCAGCATCACTGGTGCATAAAAGGTTCCTATAATTACAAGACTCAAACAAAACTTCTCTATTCAATTCTTCATTGTTTCATCCAGTTTCTATTAGTTTCCTAATACAAAACAGTAATTACCTGGTGAGGGTTCTATAGTTACGATTTTCCAAACACACAACATTCTAATATTCGATTTCTACTATAATCAAATCTGGCAATTTTTATAAAACATGCACACCACGTCTTTACACATATACATGGCTGGCCATGTAGATCATAGAGAGACACACAGAGCACTCATACAAGCACAGATAGCACCAACAGCCTCATCCTGCTCCCCTCTCTGGCTGAGCAGAACAGAGGTCTGATAGTGAGAATATGTAGATATACCTATGTGCAATCTGGTTTCCTCCAGCAGCTGGGTCAGACCCTCAATCTCCCCAGCAGCTGCCCCTGGACATGCAAGCCCCTGAGGCTGCAGTTGTTGGTACAGACCATCACACCCATATACACACGCACATACACACACACAGAGCTGACCAGGACTCCCCTGATCCCCATTAGCCAAGCACCCCATGGTCTCACCCTAAGAGACACACACACATGTGGATCTCATTCCAAGAGACCCCCAGGCCCCACAGTCTCTCCAGGAGATAATTGGGACTCCCGTGGTCTCCAGTTGCCAACTCTCCCATGGCTCTGTGATTAGAGACATCCCTTGCTTCCAGGCCACATCACCTGCTCATCAGTTCATGCGGCTTCATCTTCGCTGGTGCTCACACACTCTCTGGCACACCCGCACTCACTCCAGTGGCTGCCCCAGGGACACAGGGGCCCTCCGCCCCGTGGTCTGATGCCAGCTGCTGCACTCACAGCCCCGCACATGCACATGCACACAGGACAGAGAGCCCTCCCCCAGGACAGAGCCAGGAAGGAATTTAATAGAGAGACAGGACAAACTGCACTGGTCAGGCTCAGGGCATGGCTAGCCAAGCGCACTGACCAGCCAACTGTCAACACGCAACTGGCCCTTTTTAGCCCCTTGCCTCTCTATTTCCCCATGCTTGTTCCCCCCCCAAATCACCTGCACCTCTCTCTTGTCCCACATGTGGTTCCTCCCCTAAATATCCCAAAAGAAGTCCTGTGCCATCCCAAACTGCTTTTCCTGTGCAGCCCAGAATGTGTTCCACCCTTCAGCAGCAACTCCCTTAGTCCGAGAGGTGATCCAGAGAGCTGCTCCCCATGGGTCATCTAATACGGTGTGCTGCCTGTACCCTGGGGCTGATGGCTCTGCCGGGACAGCCCTGGGAGGGGCCTGGACAAGGGCTTGTTCCTCAGAAGTCCTTGCTCTGGGTCCCCACTTCCACCATGCATCCCTGTGCTCCTCTGGCCTTGTGCAGATGGATGGGCCTTTGATGGGCTGATGGCCCCTGGGGCAGGCTTCGGAGTAGCCTGGTAGGCTATTATTGGTTTAACAAGGCCAAGTGCCGGGTCCTGCACTTTGGTCACAACAACCCCGTGCAACGCTACAGGCTTGGNGAACTGGGGTTGTTTAGTCTGGAGAAGAGGAGGCTGAGGGGAGACCTTATAGCTCTCTACAACTACCTGAAGGGAGGTTGTAGTGAAGCAGGCCTTGGACTCTTCTCCCAAGAAACTAGCGATAGGAGGAGAGCAAATGGCCTCAAGTTGCGTCAGGGGAGGTTCAGACTGGACATCAGGAAGAATTTCTTTACCGAAAGAGTGGTTAAGCATTGGAACAGGCTCCCCAGAGAGGTGGTGGAGTTGTCAACCCTGGAGGCGTTCAAAAAAGGTATAGACGTGGCAGTCCAGGGCCTAGTTTAGGAGTCATGGTGGTGTTAGTTGATGGTTGGACTTGATGATCTTAGAGGTCTTTTCCAACCTTAATGATTCTATGATTCTATGATTCTATGATTATTTGGGCTCTCCCTCATGCCGCTGTCTCTTGGAGCTCCTTGATGGATGTGCAGATGAGTTTTATCACCTCTAAACATATTATCACATAACATGACCCCTAAAACATGTGTGATCTTTGATGATAGAAAATAGCCATTGCTCATGAGGCTTCAATGACAGGGACTTTAAAAGCACGGTTATTTATTTATGCAAAACACTACCTTTGTGAAGACTTTTTTTACTCTTCTCTCCCCTAAGCTGAGTAGTTTATGGAGTGATGTACGATTCGCTGCCTACATTCTTTTACTTCAGCTTTCACAACCCCAGTTTTAAATGTACTCTTCAAACGTCTTGCTGGCAACTTTGCATCTAGCAAAGATCTAGAAAGTTCATTTAGGGACGCTCCACCTTGGGTAAATCTATGCCTAATAGGAGACCAGAGACTTTTACTGGTCTTTAGCTATGACACATCTTTCATAAATATTACTAGAGAGTATGCCTAGATGAACGTATAGCTGCACTTGTAAAATGGCTTGTAAAATGAAACCTCTCTTCATCTTTTCTAGCAACCCTAATCATTCTGTACAGATCAGAAGGTTTTTTGTCTCTGCTTAAATTACAAATGGAGAAAAAATGGGAGGGGAAATCACAAACTGGGTGATATCCTTTTCTTCACACTGTCAAATGTTGGGTTTTCAGTACTGTTTTATTAAGTTGAACACATCTGTTTTGGTGTAATAAATGTATACTTATTGTTTTGAACAACAAATGTACACTCAAATAGTAATACATTAAAAAAATATCATATATGCTTGGATATAGCTAAAATAAATGAGGTAATAGCTGAAGGCTAGGTATCAAGCCAATTAGTCCAGTAGCATATCTAAAAGAGTTACAATTAACATTTCTCTTTTATCAGTTGTAACATTTCAATTATTTTTTTCCTGATTCTGCTGCACATTAGGATACTGAATTGGGTTTCAGGCAGAGTGTGACCTAAGCCTGTTGTTTAATGTCCTTGAGATGACCCCTGTGCAGAAGTCCACTAACAGAGACTATCACAGAAATCCTTTGAAGGATGAGGGAAAGAATCTGTGCTAGGACCCTTGCTAAAACTGTGGGAGTTTTAAAGTTATAAATCTACTTGGAAATATCAAACTCTTAGATGCTTCCAATTTCTTGGCTATTGCTGTTATCAAAATATTCCCAAGCATGGTAGAGTAAGATGATAAGCAGTACAGCAAGCAAAGCAAAAAACAACCACTAACAATCACTAGACACTAATATACCGTAAGGAAAGCAAGCCCCATGGGATGCACAGAAGCCTGTCAATTAATAGCTAAACAGCAATAATAGCTATAAATTCGATCTAGCACATTCCAATCAAACCTGTCATTATCTTGAACCCTTCGAGCCCCACGCTGGGTGCCTAAAAGGACTGTGGTGATTTAACTCCAGCCAGCAACTAAGCACCACACAGCTGCTCGTTCACTCCCCTGCCCCGGTGGGATGGGGAGAGAATCAGAAGAGTAAAAGTGAGAAAACTCATGGGTTGAGATAAAGACAGTTTAATAGGTAAAGCAAAAGCTGTGCATGCAAGCAAAGCAAAACAAGGAATTCATCCAGTACTTCCCATCGGCAGGCAGGTGTTCAGCCATCTCCAGGAAAACAGGGCTCTATCATGTGTAGTGGCTACTTGGGAAGATAAAAGCCATAACTCCGAACATCCCCCCTTTCCTTCTTCTTCCCCCAGCTTTATATGCTGAGCATGACGTCATATGGTACGGAATATCTCTTTGGTTAGTTGGGGTCAGCTGTCCCAGCTGTGTCCCCTCCCAGCTTCTTGTGCACCCCCAGCCTACTCGCTGGTGGGGTGGTGTGAGAAGCAGAAAAGGCCTTGACTCTGTGTAAGCACTGCTCAGCAGTAACTAAAACATCCCTGTTATCAACACTGTTTTCAGCACAAATCCAAAACACAGCTTTGTACTAGCTATGAAGAAAATTAACTCTATTTCAGCCAAAACCAGCACAGTAGTCCTGTAATCTATGTTAGCATGTTCATATTTTGAGTAAATACACATTTACTATTTAATCTTTTCACTGCAAACTTATCTGATGTCATACTCAACATTAGACCCAGATGGCTCTTTCTTGTAATGTAAAATTGTTTTCCATGCATATCTAGTCAGGTTGTACCAAGAATGTTGTTAATGGTGCAGATACAAAAGAAAAAAAAAAAAAAGGAAAAAAAAAGCTGGAGGGAATGGAAGTGTTTTCTAGGATAGAACACAAGAGACACATGAGACAGTCAGAAACTTTTCCTAAAAGCCAGTCTAAGGCAGTAGAAGATTATGACATTATCAGAATAATGTTCAATCATTCAGCAGGAGTTTTGATATGAAACACACTACCAAAGATGTAAATAATTCATCTGCTACTTTTTTTTTATGATGAACTAATTTTAACAAACTTCAATGTTCTTTGCAAGAAATACAATACAGGATACTACTCCCTGATTTTGGCCTTCATACTTGTTCCCAGTGTTGTCTATTGTATATGTGAATTATTAAAATAAATGTTTTGCCTTATCTGCTGTCAAGTACCGTGTAAAAATGCAGCTATGTTACTAGTGTAGTTATTAAAGACACGAATTATGTCTTCTTGAATAAGCTGCATGCATTATTTTAGATGTATGTGTGAACAAGATGCTAGATCCTTGTCAATTTTACAGGGCTGTACAATTTGTCTGTGGGAAGAGCGAACACAGAACCTCATGCCGACCTCCTGAATAGAGGTGGCACTTGCAGATGATTACTTCAAGTCAGCTGAAGTCTGTCAAAAGCCTTCACTTATTTTACTGGTGTTTTTTCTTTTTCTATTAAACATTACTGGTTTTGTTTCTCCTCTAAATCTACCACAAACTGGGAGTCTCTGCCCTATTTATACTTCAGAGGCATTACACCAGATGGGGCACTCAAGTGCCTCAGCCCGGAATCGGGTGAAAGTCTGTTCCAGATGGCAAAGTGAAATATTGCTAAATATGCCCGCAAGGTATTTAAGCACAGCCTGACAGACAGCTATAACAAACAGTAATGGAAAAAAGCCAGTATAAACAACAGCTGAGGAAAGACTGCCTTTTTGCTGAATACTCTGGCCTTACTACAGCCTGTGTGGCAAGGAGGCACTTTGAGGGGGGGACAAAGAAATGTTGATTACAGCAGAGAACAGAACAAAGAATGTTGTAAGGCAGCTTCGATAACGGTCATTACATCTCATTTCCAATGCTGCTGTACTGACGACAGTCCCACCATAGGGCTCTTTGTCAAAGAAAATAAAAATTTAGTTTAAAAACTGTTTTCATGATTCTTTCTTTAGGGAAGGTAGCACATTTCTATAAAGATTGTACTGGATTTTGCTTAAAGCATATTTGTATTGAGTTACCTCCCTAAGCCATTTTTGCTATCATCGTGCAATGAGCACAGGTTATGGGGAAGGCTATCTGTTATGGGCTCTGCTGTTTTATGAAGTGCCTCTCAGAATCTAACAGCAAGATCTGTCTCTCTTCAGACACATCTCCCCGGAATAAGGAAAGAGCCTTCAGCTGCGCCTAGCCATCGCAAAGCTTGTTAATTTACTGGAATAGCTATAATCTTGACAATTTTGTCTGCTCTGCTTGAACTTTAATGTTTTTCAGTGTCATGGTGTTTCAGCAAGGCTTCTCTACTGACTTCTTTCCTGGTGTGTTTTGGACAAGCGGTAGAAACTCACAGGTCTCTCATCTTTCAGATGAGGAAACTATGCTAGATATTTTTAAGCCTGGAAAAGACTGTATGAGTTGTGAAATTCATAAGCCTCTCCCCAGATTAGAACTCTGTTGTTTTAACCAGTTGTTGGTTGAAATAATTGGAAAATAAAACTTTACTAAAAAGAGCCCAAGAACTGAACTAAAAGACGATTCTTTATTCTCTTCCTACAGTAACAGTAAAACATCTAGACAGTTTTATTGCCGGTACTTTAAGGGTTATGGAATCTTTCAAAGGAAATACTTTATTTCTGTAGGGAAAGAATTCCTCTCTACTCTTTGTCCAACTACTTTTCTTTTATAAGTCTCTTCCCCTAAGCTGGGGTTTATTTGATTGTATTCAAAGTAAAGTACATCTTAAGTGAATGGATTGGAGGTAGGTTTGTGGAAATGGAATGATATACCATCAAACATTGTGTGATACGTGACAGGAGATCCAAGGGAAAGAGGGACCATATCATAGGTTTAGATATGGTCTTATTTTTATAGAAGCCTCGCTGAGGCTTTTCGTAAAATGCACAAGAGCATTGTCTGGTTTGGGAGATAAATTTTCTCATCTACCTGAGGGAATGAAAACCAACATCCCCACCATGAGTGCATAAACTCATAGTCATTAAGTTTTTTGGGAGAGCAGTCTTGATGTCTGCAGCTGTGCTACGGTGTAGTGAAAGATTAATGTGATCCATGAGAAAATACAAGGCATATAGCATGACCCAGAGGCAAGAGTGTTTGTGATCTTGTTCTGGTCTTCACTCTGAAGACTGTTTCTGTAGTTTATATTAAACTTTCATTAGTTGGCAGTGCATTATAAAGACCACACCAAGCTGCTCGGATTTCTTGAGGGCACAGTGTTTCTAAACCTCTGGAAGCAGAGATCTAGGCTCACTGGGGATAATCAGAAACAAACTGGGAAACAGCTATGAAGTTAGTTATTGTCTAACCTCGGGGTTAGTAAAAAGAGAGTGTGTAGGACTTTGCTTCAGACTTCATCAAAGCAGAATTTATGAAGTAACGTTAGGTGCCACAGAACAGTGGTGAGTGCTGGTTTCAGAATAGCAGTAATATTAGGGCTGGGGGGAGGGGGGGAGGGGTGGTAGGAAAGCAGCTAGTTTCCAGGATCAAAACTAGCATTTCTGCATGATGCTGCATTGGAAATTACAGTTTAGACGGTCCGAAATCTCTGCCGATACTTGGATCCAAATATTGAAAGATAGCCCTTGAGGTCAAATCCAGATGAAACACCATGTGAGCTAAAGAAACACAGCTCCCATGCTAAGAATATAATTTGTTAGTTTATATGAAGTCCTTTTGGTTTAATCTAAGAATCATTAGTAGCCCTTTTACAATGACAGGAACACTTAGAATTCTATCCCTTTCTCTGGTTTTGTACTCACCCTTCCCCTGTTCATCTGGGTCCTGAGGTCAATGGGACCAGTCCCCTTCAGGAGGAAGGCAGAGGTGGGGGTTACAGCAAGCAGTCAGCATCCCAAGGCTTTCCCAGGGCCAGCATGTCAACATTGGGGGTTTCTTCCTGTTCATGCTGAGTCTGCTTGAGGTCACTTCTGTACGTTTTCTAAGATGGGCTGCTTACTTTATAGAGCTGCATTATGTACAAGATTTACTACATATTTTACGTCTGTTCTGTCAGTAAATATTTGTAATTTATGTTTATATCCCTTGGGCCTATGGTATCATGCTGTGCTTGGACTTTCATCTGCTTTCTTCTTGTGCTTGTACTTTTGGGAGCCTTTGTTACAATCTTGTTTAGTTTGTTTGGTTGTGGGGTTTTTAAAGGTGTTTTTGTTACTAACAAACTTCTAGCTGAGATTTCCTGATCACCTGAATAATGTTTTATTAGTACAATCTAATCACACAGACATCCGTCTTCTAAGATCTTTAACAGTTCATTCTGTAAAAATAATGACCTATTAGAAGACACAGACATGCATAGACACAGTCAATGTTTGCGTAATAACTTGCAACAATTGCCCTCTGATAACAGTAACATCAGCACGTACACAGACACAACTGTTTTACATCGGTGACTCCCCATGTATACCACCTCACTTTCATTTTGTTTAGAATTTCTGCTCAGTAATACAAATACGTGTAGTACAAATGTACCCCAAGTTTTGATAAAACTAAGATTCGGCATTAAACACCTCCAACAGGAAAAAATACCCTAAACCTGACATTAAATACAATTAATACTAGTGTCTATAGTTTAGTTGTTTACTTTACGAATATTGATCAATAATATGAGGTCAGATCAGAGTTATTTAAACTTTTTTTTTTCCCAACTTATTGAACAGGGTAAAACCCGTGGTACATTACAGTCAAAATGTAAAAAAGTACTTCATATCTTTCTTTGACTAGAAATGATTTTTTTTCATGAAGCATGTTAAATTGATCAGTATTAAATAAGACAATGATTAATGCAAAGACAGAAGCTAAAACAGTACAGCTATGCCACTCTGGAATAGCTGTTTAAGCCCTGTAGTGTACCTAAATTCTGTTTTGGCTAATTACATACTGTTTGCCTAAATGCACAGTATATTTTAAATGGGAAGAAGGTAATCCACAGTGTTCCTTATTCTACTGTGCACTGCTCTTACACACTAGGAAGCATACTGAAGGAATTTGGAGTTGAACAGGAATTTTCTATATCCCTATATAAAGGAAACAACATACAAATATCTCACACTAAACTTCTATGATTACCCTAGCATAATATGAAATATAGAGATGTGCTTAACTTTACGGAGAAATGTCTGCTCATTTCTACAAATATAAACATTCAGGAGCAAAGCTCTGCCTATGAAATACTGGAAGACTGGAGATACAGGGCCACTGCTTAAAAGATGGGTAAATCTCTGGTGTTTTAAGTAAGTAAATCATTTATTTGCATTCTGAAGTTGAGCAGAAATTCCTCTTAAAAAGCCAAGAAGTATTAATGAGGGCAGACCAGATGTTATCTCATTACCTTGGAGGCCAGAAAGAGAGAATTTTGAACAGCAGTGCAGATGCTGATTAATGTAATAGGTTAATAAAGGGCAAGATAAAAAGAATCACCTTATAATAAGGGCAGCAAATTTAAAGGTATTAAAAGCCTTAATAAGGAAATTATTCACAATTGTTAACATTAACTGATCCTGGTGAATATGCAGTTATGTTTTAAAATGTATATAAAAACTAGAAAGTTGTTGTTTTCATAACAAAATTAATCAGACAGTGACTCCATAAAAATAATAAGCTGTGGATGCATGGTCAGCCACCTGCTAATATTTGCTTTATTTCATAAAAACTATTTATGTTATTTATTGTTATTATTTTCTCTAATTTGTCACCTTCCTCAGACAGGCCTTCTGATTTCTGAATTCAGTTGAAATCCGTATGTTAAAGAAAGCCAACAGAAAGATGTTGAGAAGATTGAAAAGGTGTTCACAAGGAAGCAAATTGTTAAATTACCTGTAACTACCACATGCTAATTTATTAAATTCATTCAAGCCTTGGAGGCCTTTTAAATTTCTCATTGATCTTCGGATGCAATAAATGCTATCTCCCGTGAAGAAGTGGCCAGAACAGTTAATCACATCATTTGCTCTACCTGGTGTGTTTCACTGCTTCAGAGACCTGACCAGGAAGGAGTAAAGGTCCAGCATGTACTTCTTATGAACATGCCTATGCGTGGATGGTAACTTCTAGGAAACCTGATTCTTCAGAAGGGAAGGAAAGAAGAGACACATGCCTCTGAGTGACAAAAATTACATCAATTTGGCTTTTCCCTTAAAAATTCTTTAAATTTGTGAAAATAGTCAAATGTAAAAATTCCCATTAAAAATTAGTGTCATCTGCAGACTGAGAAGAACTGATTGTTTTCTCTATCATCTTGTTCAGATGCGACTGTAAATTCCTAGCTCTTATGAAATTCAAGCTACGATTCAGATGTCCAACCCTGATTGTTTTATTCATGTGCTCAATCTGCCAATCTGAAGACATTTGGAATGAAAAATTGAGTCTGTTTTTCATTTTTAGTATTCATGTTAATAACTTCTAATTAAAACATCTGTAATATATCCATAACATTAATTTATGAGGAAAATCTAATGGAGTTTGATTGGACTTCTGTTGTAAAAATGTTTTCAATTCACTGCAGCCTTTAAAAGACATTGATGTTAATTACAAAGGTGTCAGAATGTGCTTAATTGACATCTAATTTGCGTGGAGGTGACAGAAGAGAAAGCAAACCTTAAGAGATTTGGAAGTGTTTTATCCAGGAATATACAGCTGTCTGCCGGTGGGCAGTGCACAGATTTCACTAATGTGTGAAAGTGCCCTTCATTCTACATCAGAATTTGCCTAGAAACTTCCCAATAATCAAAGATTTTGGTTAAAACTAGTGAACAAGGTGAAATGTTTAACTGGAGCTATTACTTTCAAATAAACCTCTAGAATTTTTTTTATATCCCATGCTGTAATTTCTTGAAAAGCTTGACATGTGTCACTGTGTCCTTTCCCTTATCATCACATCTTGTTCCTGAATTTTGAATTTGATTATAAGAAATTAACTGATTCTTAGAAGAGAGAAATGGTGGCAGATGAGATAGCCTTGCTAACTGAAACCAACCACACATGTATTTTAAAGGAGGAAAAAAACACTTTCCAACCTGTGCTCATTGAAGTCAATCATCAGGTAGAACTGTATCATGCTGAAGCAGCTTCTCGCTGATTTTAGTGTAAACAGCTTTTATTTAAATAGCTTTTATTTTTTTCAAGAAAATAAAAAATAACATATGCAATATATTTAAAAGAATTCTTCTCTTTTTAGAACATTAAAGTGGAAGTAGAGTTGCTTTGCATAACTGCATTAGTAAACAGATTAATTTACATTTTAATTTACATTAGTAGTGTAATTGGGATCCTAAAGTGTGATATACAGGAAGGAATGAAGGCAGGAATGCATTTGACTGCCTCTGTTAAGAAGAAGAGGAGGGTAATTGTCGTAGGTGATTCCCTGTTGAGGGACATAGAGGGCCCAATATGCCGACCAGACCCATCCCACAGGGAAGTCTGCTGCCTCCCTGGGGCCCAGGTTAGAGACATTACTAGGAAAATCCCTGGTCTGGTACGGCCCTCTGATTATTACCCCCTATTGCTGATGCAGGTTGGCAGTGATGAGGTTGCAGAGAGACGTCCAAAAGCAATCAAAAGGGACTTCAGGGCACTGGGGTGGTTGGTTGAAGGATCAGGAGCGCAGGTAGTATTTTCCTCAATCCCATCAGTGGCAGGGAAGGATACTCAAAGGAACAGGAAAACTCACCTGATGAACATGTGGCTCCAAGACTGGTGCCATTGGTGGAATTTGGGGTTTTTTGATCACGGGGAGGTTTACACGGCACCGGGCCTGCTGGCAGCAGATGGAGTACAGCTATCGCAAAGGGGGA
>WAAD01020092.1:244290-332862 GCA_013389945.1 Fregata magnificens | reverse complement strand
TGTTGCAAGGGCAAAAGAATTTTTTTTAAAAAAAAAAAAAAAAAAGGGTGTTACAAAATGCTTTAATCTAGTGGAGAAAGGCATAGCAAGGACCAAGACATGGAAATTGATGTCAGACAAATTCAAATTAGGTCCAACCTTTCAATAGTGAAGGTGATCAAACATTGGAACAAACTCCCTTAGGACATGCTAAGTCCTCATCACCTTCAAATCAAGACTGGATACCTTGCTAAAAAAGGATGTATTAGCCAGGGAAAAGTTGCTGAGCTGAGTACAAGGATAGCTGGGTGAAGATTAAAGCCCTGTGACATATATGAGTCCAGGAGGGATTGTTTAAACCTCTATGCTGACCTTAAAGCATATGAATCTACCAAACCTGGTGTCTCTCAGAAACGCTTTGCTTATTAGACGTGGCACTCCAGGGCCTAGTTTAGGAGTCATGGTGGTGTTAGTTGATGGTTGGACTTGATGATCTTAGAGGTCTTTTCCAACCTTAATGATTCTATGATTCTATGATTCTATGATTTCTATTCTGCCGTCATATTTCTATCATAGAACTGTATTGTACAGATGCTGTTACCATCACTGCAGAGAGAGAGGCAAACAATGCCGTTAGATGGATCTGAACTTTCTTCACATCTGTCTTCCTCTATCTTACTGCTGCCCTTCTCCTTACCCCTTCCCATGAACGCTGATTGAGAAAAACAAAAAACCAACCAAAGAAAAAAGATGACGTTTAAATAACTGGGAACAGAACCGTTTTGAGAAGGAATTTGTTTACTCTGATGTATTGGTCACTATTGCCAGAAAAGCAAGAGTAGGAAGGAAGCATTTGTGCCCCAGGTGATAATCTTCACTGCTGAGAAGAGAGTCTCTAATTGAAGATGTAAAAGTAAACGGTTGATCACATGAGGTACATCACGCTAGCACCCATCTTCCAAACCTTTAGTCAAGGCATGGCAAGTTGTCTTGAGCTTCTGTTGAACTCAGCAAGTTTAAGCCTTGAGAGGAACTAGAAGAGAGAAGCTAAAGTCCATGCGTCTTGTTCTCGCTGTACTTTCTGAGTATGTGAGCTAGCATATGTTAACTTTATACTTAAAAAACCTAAATATAGTACATTCTGTGTAGGCTGAGTACCAGAGGGCACATTTCTACACTTAAACATGAAGCCAGCTGTAAAATGGGTGATACTTAGCCAAGTTTTGGGGGCTGGGGACAGGAAGTCAGATCGGTGCATGTACCTCTCCTCCTGGCATTGTTGCATAGCTTATCATTTCTTCAGGACTTAAGAGCCTCTCTCTCAACGTGAACCCACTTAAAAATTCAAAGATCTAATTCTCATTCCTTGTACCATTAAGACAGTGCCCTCAGTGAGAAGGCAGCCTATTTGGGCCACTGGAATCCGTAAACTTAGCATAAGCCTCTGTGCAAACAGAAGGCTAGTGCTGTAGTTCAAAGATGATAGTCGAACAAGATTTGCAAGTCAGAGGCTTGAAATTCCACAAAGGGAAGATCAAACAGCCTCTTTCTTTTCACAAGCATTTCATTTCTTTAGGGGACTGGACAGTTTTCATCCAGAAAATAAATGCAGAAATTTCATGCAGAAATTAAATGCCATCATTGATACGTATAACAAAATGTTATCCCTGACACACACATTGTCAACTGCCAGCTCATCAGCATATCTGGAAATCCATAGAGATGGCCCCTAACTAGCTGGATTCAGAGCTGTTGTCAGCAGAGATCGCACTTGCACCCCGTCTCTGAAGGACACATCCTGATTTTTATGGATAATTTTAGAAGTGGCTCCAAGCCTGTGTTTATCTCTTTAACAGCCCAGACTACAAACTTAGGCCCACGCACCTCTGAACTCTGTCATTTTGAATCTCCTTTCTGTGGCATCAATCCATTTCCAATGCTGATTTTAAAAAGCAACAACCACCCTTACCCAGCCTTTTCAAAACTCAAGCAGGCTGGAGAATGATAATTCTGTATCATGACAACTTCCGAGTTTATGAATTTTGTTTTTGATCCATGTTGGATTACACCCAAAACTTTTCAAGCATTTTAATGAAGCACAATTGTGTTAAAATGTCTGCTCTGCTTTTGGAAATGAAAATGTTAATTATTTTGATTTGGGTCTCTCTGTCACTCCTTGAAAGTGCTCAGATAGTCTGCCCTAGACTTGAAATGTTTTGGCTTCCACTAAACATCACATTTTGGCCAGAAAATATTTAGTTGAAAATGTCCCACCAACTGTACTTGAAATTTCTCTGCTGTAGTAGTAGAGCTTGCAACACATCTCATTGTTAAATAAATGATATTTATTGCAACCTCCACATTACATTGAAACAAGCAAGCAAATAGATGCTGAGCATGGTTTCTGCTACTGCTGCTCATCCAACAGTGGATGACCGTGAGGTCCTGTTGCTGTAGGTGTGATGACCAAAGTAATCCCTTGCCGAACCATACTGGGCCTATTTGGCTATGTGCATGTGTTGCTGGTTCGGTGTTGTAGCTTTTGTACACAGAAGCGTTGGCTACACACATCCTGAGCATTTTGATAGTTGTTTAGCCATTGGTCTTTCACACCGTGCCAGATACAACAGTCATTTAAAAATGATCAATCCCAGATCATTTAAAAATGATGCTTGCTAAATAATTAGCAGCTGCTGTACTCAGAAATATGAGAGTAACTGTTGGGTTCCTGTAAGGTCCTAAAATTTCAGCACTGATATCGCAGTGTTCAAGGTAGGGGAAGTGTGTAGGGTGGTAGAAAAATGGACAGAAGACAGACTTTCAAGAAAAAGACTTAACATTGTAACCTAGCTTTCTCACATGTAAAGTAAAAGATCTGTCAGATGCCTGAGGACATCTTGTATAAGATTTAAAATGCCCTAGGTGTCTGTTTTGAAACCCTTGCTAGTTTTGGCAGTTGTATCATATAATTTCTTTTATATCTGTATTCAGCTTCAGTTTAAAACCAATTTCAGGGTTTTAGTCCATATTTCTCGATCTGTGTCCCAAAGGCAGAGGCATCCCAAAATGACACAATGTTTAATCAATCCCAAGCTGATTCATGGTAATGCCCTTAATATAATTTTCAACCTTTCTTAAAGGCTTCCTCTGTTCGATCTGCTCTGATGACCCATGGTTGATGTCATTGCAGAGTGGAAGATGGTAGGGGGAGCTGAACTGCACTGGGGATGACAGCGGAAAGATGTAACATGTTGGGTAAATGTGTACCACATCCCTCTCTCGTGGCTGGTGCACAGCTGTGATAAAAGCCTCCAGCTGCAGCCAACTAGCAGATGTTTTAGTTGAGGTAGCCAAGTCCTGCGCGGTCGGTGGTGGAGGCGTGGGGGCCCAGCACTACTGGCAGCGTGTAGCAGAGCACAAGCACGCTGGTGTCAAAGGGCCTCCTGTTGCGCAGGAAAGCGGAGGGAATGTTTAAGTAGTCTTCATCTAAGCTGGATGAGTGCTGTCAAGTAGTTTTCTCAATTCTTTCACCAATTTGTCTTGATTGCATTGACACTCTCTTGGCATCCACATCCTCTGATTATTCCAGTGAGCACATTTATGATGAGGAAGGTTTGTGGAAAGAGTAGATTTCAGGTAAAGCTCATTGACAACAAATTTTGAATTCACATTTGTCAATATCTGCACTCAAAATTAGCTTTGAGGAGTTAAAGATTCATTCAGGCAAGGGAGAGGACAAACAGGCCAGGTGACCCAGGAGTCCCATCCAAACTGCTCAAGCTTTTACAACGTACCTCTTGCTGGGAGGCCCTTGCATTTAAACAGTGCACTCAAAACCACCGACGGAGATCACAGGCAAATAAGTTTCAAGCTGGACTAATTTTAGCTAGCATAATCTGTTTCCAGTTTGTGAGCGGAAGTATCTGATGACATATATTTGTTTCTTTCATTTTGTGCCTTTAAAAAGGAATGGAAATGAGTTTTAAAAAAACCCTGAAGTATTGTGGAATCGTTTGCAGCTGGAAGTCCGTTCAGCCTCTCCCCTTTTTGCCCATGTTGCTCATCTCAGGGCTAAGTAATTGTAATTCTTTTTTTTCTTTTTTTGTCAGCCATTGCAGCGTTCTCCTTCACGTTTTCTTACAAATGTGGTTTAGGCATGGCCTGTGATCCTTCAAACACAGGCAGGGGCATCATTCACAGCACCAGTTCTCTTCAGTAGGATCCACAAGAAATCGTTTCCTGGCTCTCCCCTTCAGCCACACAGACGCAGATCCTTCCAGGCAAATCCCAACACCAGCTTCTTCACTGTGGAGCGTCACTTGTCCAGGGTGGACAAGTGACCTGGCTGTTTTGTTTCCTTTTAAAGATGTGCTTTGTCCCACGGAAGATTTAATCCACTGTATATTTCCTTATTTTCAAGTGTGATAGATAAGCTACTGGTTAAAATACATGTGAGGATGAGGTGCTTTTGCCTGTTTTGTCCCAAACTGACTGATTTTTTTGTGTCTGTCTCCTCTGTAAAATGGAACCAAAATATGCTCCAATGCCAAAATAGAGAGTTGTTAAATTTACTCATTGCACAGGCTTAATAAATTACAATATGTGAAGCACTTCAAGGTAAAAGGGAAGAAAGGGGCCTCAGAACCAAGGAAAGGATTTTTTTTTTTTTTTTCACACTAGCACTTTCCCTGTACAGTACCAGGAAGGAAGTGCACCCTCCGTGAGGGGCATGACTCACTCTTACTTCTAATTTCATTATCACTGATTCTGATTTAATCAGACTGCGTAAACTAGACAAGACTGAGTCTAGTCAGTGTCGAACATGTCCTTTCCAAGGAACCCCGCACTGCCATAAGGAACTCCACAGAGAAATCCGTATGACGAAACCCTGCCCTGAGTGGCACTGGAGCAAGCGTTTAAGACAGGCTGGGTTGTGAGGCAAGGTCACATCACTGACAGGGCCCAGGCTGCAAGTAATGGTACTCTGCAGCCTTGTACAGTCCCGTGAGAATTTATTGTGAACAAAACAATACAAACCCCTGTGTCCCAACCGTATTTCTGAGGAATGAAGTTATTTTGCTTTCCCCCATTTAGTTGAGTGCTGTATTCTTCAGGCTCCTTCCTAAATTGCTACAGAGTGTTGACACACTCTAATAAGTGGTTGCCTGCTTCCAGCCCAGAGGTGGCTGCAGTTCTGGGATGAGTGGAGTGATACTCAGATGCTGGCACATTTCTTTAACAGAGTATTTTGGGATCTTTCTGGCTGTTAAGTGCTATATGAATGCTGTGCATCATTATCAAGTAAATTGTGTCACCTTGTAAGTTAATTTCTAATTACACAATTACTTTATGTGGCATTAATAAAAAGTAATGTGAGATTTTTCAGCAAACTCTAATTTTAAGTAAATAATTTTTTTGAGACCAAGTGATTTATTAAATTAATTCTTTATTAGGCCTAATTTAGACTTCAAGCCATTTTTACTAGTGCTTCGGCATAAAATTATTACATAATTAGTAATACTGTTGTCATACTTATAAGTAATGGTTTTACTTAGAACAAATTAAAAAGGATTAGATTTTTTTTAAGAGGGTATCGGGTCTCAGGGGTAATAATAATAAAGAATAACTTACTTCATTACACCTTTCCTATGTTTGATCATCCTTTGGAAGGGTGGTTTTATAGAGGTCACCTCACCTGCTATTCTTCCTGTACAGCAGCCATTTCTGGGGTGGAACATACCATGTATTTTTTTACATTTGCTCAGCAGCTAGTGAAGTTTGTGGGGTGCAAGTGGTTTCAGCTTCAAGCTTCTGCCAGATGTTACCACCCCACAGCAGGGACAGCTGAATGGCTCATGAAGCAGCCCCTTCCCTAGCACAGTTTTACAACCAGCCTGGTAAAGTAAGCCGACATCAATTTGATTCATGCTAATCGAGTGAGCTGTAAAGTGCAGCAGCTGACCCAGGAGCTGTTTGGTTGTCCTTTATGCGGGAGCTGCAATCTCTGGGAGAGAGGTTTGATGGAGAGCTGCAGGCCATAATGCCCTCAGCCATTCCAACTTAATTTGCTGATGCGAGTGCAGCAGCGCTCTCTAACAGAGCAGGCATTTAGTGCGGGAAGAGGAGAAGAGCTTAGCCACTTAATCTGCTGAGGGAATGGAAAGCGGTAGAGCATACGGATGCTTGTTGGAATTTGTTTGGGATGCTGATACTAACACCTACACTTAGATATATGGGAGGGATGAAGGGAGAGGTAAAGAACCACCTGAGAAGTCAAGGCCTCTGATTTTATCTTAGCCACAACATGAGCTTTAGCAATGTGCACTAGAAGACATTTTGGCTCAGTGTTTTTTTGCACAGCAGCCCCTTGTGGTACCCCAGTGGTCTGTTTCGGTCTGTTATTAGATTCGGTAGCTTCACATCCTGTAATGCGTGTGTAGTGCTCAGAGCTGTTGCCAGTAAGTATTGATACCATTAGGCTAGGGAGGATTTCAAGGAGAGCAATGTAGTACTGTAGCTCTGTCTAGTTTCTCCTCAAAGGGGCTGAAAATCTTCACAGGTTCTTCCAGGTCTGAACCGTGGATCGGTATTAGTAACGAGGCTTGCCAAGGTCAGGTCATTTACTGCTTTGGTTTTAGAAGTTAAAACTTCTTGCCTGTGGAAGTCGCATACCTGAATATAAAATGCAGAATCCGAGCAGGGAGAGAGAAACCTCTGAGCAGAATGATCCCTGGAAACCCCTCACCGCAGGAAACAGGCAGCTATCGTGAGGGAAGGCTGAAGTCTGAACGGGTAGGGAGAGCAGGGGAGATCACCTGTGGGAGCAGCCGCCTACACCTTCCCTTTTATGCTCATTGTAAATAAATTGCATTTATCATTACCTGTACCCTTTGTCTCCAGGCTTCTGAGGTGTTGAAAGCTCCAGTTAAATGGCTCGCCCAAAGAAAACACTGTCACATTTGCATAATATTTTCATAGACACCGAGCTCAACCTGAGCCTGAAGGGAGACAGGGATGTTCCCTGCATATTTTATACTCCCATCCTCAATTCCCACCAAAGCTAACTCTAAATTGTGGCATGGATATGTGTATAATAAAGACAGAGAGAGATGGCTGAGAGGTCTGAATTTGTCTGGGGTATTTCCAGACACTCTTAGTTTAAGAAGCTACTTACACCCCATGGAAAACTCTGAAATAGTGCTATTTAGAAACAAATCGGCTCCCATTTCACCTCTTTCTCAGTATTCCTGTTCCCTCATTCTTCATTACTAGGGTCATCTGCATGAAAACAGAGTCTTTTTTTTTTTTTTATATCTTGGGAGTTCATCTGCCTCTGCTGATTATCCCCTCCCTCCCCTCTCCTTCTGAAGTCATTATCTTCTGATTGCATTACATTTGCAGCCATCCCACCGTGGGCTCTCTTCTCATCAAGATTCTCAAGCTAAGCTGGGGAAAGGATAGGTCAGCTTGCAGAGAGGAAACCTCAAGGGAAGCCTGACCCTGGCAGAAGGGGTGTTGGGGTCCAGTCTGTGTCACTGCCTCTCTCAGCCACGGTCATGCTCAGCCACTGGTATTTCTGTAAAGGTGCAATGAACTCAGTCAAGTTTCTCCCACAGACAGTGTCGGAACAAGAGTTGTAGCAAGTACTTTTGACAAGACATGTATTTGCTGCAAAATGCAATGTCATTCATGTTGCCTACCCTGCAGATGTTTGCAAGCTTGAATTGAATTAAGGAAACTTTCACTGCAGGAGTGGGGGGAGTAACTGGAGATGCAAAATCCTGCTCATTTCCTTGAAACCAGAACTGGAAGCCTTAATTACAACAGAGTAACACTCAGTCTTGCTCTGGGCAAGTAATATTTGTTTAACTGAAGTGGAACAGCTTCGTTAGGAGAGATTGACGGAGATCCTTCTCAGAACAAATACAACCAAAGTTTGTATCCTTACTTGGAGTGAGAAAGTGGATTTTGTCATGGATCTACTGTGTCCTGTTACAGCAGTGGAGTTTTGCCAGTTGGTCTTCCTGTGCACTAGAAAAAGCACGTTTTATCTATTGAAACATCTTAACAGACTTAACAAATGTTGGAACTATGTTTATGAGTATCATTAACAGGAGAGGGCACAAAATAGTTATGGTCACACACAGACAAAAAAAAAAAGTCACAAAATGAGCCAATGTGAGAGTTGAACCCAACTCCCAGGTGTTCAGTCACCCAGGCCTGCTTTTTAGGATACACCTGTCAGACAATCTCCATCCACAATTATCCTGTCCTTTATTTGACTGAACCCATTTAGAGGTTTAAAACTAAATTCATATGTCTGCAGTATTTTTCATATTTATATTTCCCTGCCTTTACTTCCTTCAGCCAGAAAAGGAGGCTCCAAAATACGATGATAAAATTGTATCTTAAAGGAAGAATTTCAGAGTTCTTAATGGGGCTCTGTATAGTGGACTTGGGAAACAGCTCTGCTAACAAATCTTTTTCCACTTGACTCATCAGAAGAACATTGGTATTGTTCCTTACCTACTCCTAACTACATGCAAGTGGCGTCACAAAGACGTGTATTTGTTTCCATTGTTCTACCCCAGCTCCTTCTTTGAAAATACTAAAATCAATGGGAATAGGTCCCTTTTATTTCTTGTAGTAAAACCCATACGTGTCCAAGAGAGCAGCAGGGCCATAATGGTAATGCAAAGTAAACAATTTTGTACAGGGTAAGAATGACAACCCTTTCTTCCTAGACAGATGCCTAAACTGTTCTGGTTTTCCCCAGGAGGTATTGCAAAGGTAATTCTAACTAACAGCTCCAATACATGTGTACACTTTGTATCTCTGGATAGGGGATGCCAGGAAATATTAAATTTACTTCTAGAATTAAGTGACCATGCAACAGCACGTTATTGCATTTAATGCTACTTCTGTACTGCAAAGAGTATCAGTGGTAGAAATCAGTTTAAATGTAGGATGATCTGATTTCCCAGTATCCCATTATAGCTGGTAGCTCTGCAGCGTTATTGCAAAGGGCTTGGCATTTCTAAGTTGATGGGTCCGTCTGTCTCAGGATGTATTTGCAAAAGGATAGACAGCACAGTGGGTGGCTTGGTCCTTCAGACCAAGTGTTTGTTCCTTAAGGATATGTCAAGGACAAGATCATGATCTCTTTTCTATTTTAAATCATCTAGGTGAATTAATTTCAAGCAAGTTGTGGGTTTGTTTTGGGTTTTATTCCCTATGGGGATTTTCTTGGGATGGGACTAGACAGGATGACTTCTGTATGCAAAAGAGACTGCTTAACTTGAAACCAAGTATTTATGCAGAATGAATATCCTGTGGATACTTCCCAGGGTTGATCCATACTTAAAGATGATAAGGGCGTTGGTTAGGTTACTCCTGGTTGTGTATCCTTTGCGGAGATGAGGCAGAAAATAAGTTTGAGGCCAGCAACAGCACAGCATCTGGTGATCCCAGCACGTATCTTGTTTCATGTGCTAGATACTACGTCAAAAAAAAAAAAAAAAAAAAAAAAGGCAACAGAGGAATTCACATTGTTGAAGTTAATCGCTGGATTAAATTGCTATTTGTCAATAGCAATGTAATTTGTATTATAAATTACAGCAGCGTAACTCTCAGACACATTTTATCAATGTTTCAAATTATTTAATAACAATATTTTTCAAAAAATAAGCAATGCCACTTGTTTTTACCGCACCCCTTTTATAATCAGCCCATTCTGAGGGTTTCCATCAGTGTAATAGCCAGCTCTGCAAAAATTCCTACTAAATAAATTATCACCAGGAGTCTCAAAATCCATTACCATAAACAAAGCCATTTTCCCCTCCCCAATCAGTGGCCTGCTGTGTTGCTGCTAATGGGACTGTACACACATGTTGCACAGAAAGGAATTCATTTGCAGATTCCTCAGACTTTTTTGTTTGGTTTTCTTGGTGGAGAGGGGCCAGGAGAGGAATAGTGTGGGAGGATTCAGAACCTGTTTCTCTGAACTCAACATTTATTGCAGAGAATAATCCCTTCAATCTGCAGAAAGGGACACATTCAACTTGCACATTGGAAGAAAATTTTCTGTACTAATTCATAGCAGAAATGAGAGAAGGGCAGAAAGTAGGAAGGAAACCCCAGAGAATGTGACTGCTGCCTTTACTTGGGACATCCTTTGTGGGCAGAAAAATGTCCCCATATTCCGCTACTGGTTTACAAAAGTATCCTAATTGTTTCCAGTCATATCCTTCCCTATTTCAGTCCTGCCTTCATCCTGTAGTTCTGCTATTGTATGTTCAGGCTGATTCCCTGCTTTCACAGCCCTGAGCATCCCACATCCAGTCTGCTGGTGCACTGCAATCATTTTATTCTCTCTCATTTTGTACAAAGTGTAGTTTTCTTTTAAAAAAATGAATAATCATTGATATTTCTTCTCTTTGTCTTTTCAGGTAAGTGACCATTCCTGTTTTTATAAGACTGGTGAACAATCAGCAAGCCTCAGCTCTCAAAGGTAGTCTTTGTGGTGTGGTTTCTTTCTAAGCACCTTGAAGTATTTTCCTCATCTGAGTTTGTATAGCATCTCAGCAGGAGGTTTGAGTTAGATGAACTGGGATTTAACCTTAACCAAACAATAATTTCTCTTCTTTGATTTCTACGGTTTAGTCTAGCCTTACGGAGGTGCTGAGAAATAAGGAGCTAAAGGTACAGTGGCAGGAGAGATTGTTCATGGATCTTCAGCCGCTAGGAACAAGAACATGAAAGGCTGTTAGCACAGTGGGAGGTAGGCTGTGCAACGCTCTTCCAACCATAGGGCCAGCTTATACAGGTGCACTGCCTGTTGCATATTCCGATTCCTTTCCCATTATTCTCAATGGATGCCTGTTAGAGGAACACTGTGGAGATATATGCATGCGCTGGAGCTAAAGTGTTCAAAATGGTTTGTACGCATTTCTAAATCTGGCAGGGCTGACTGGTACCAGCAAACATCTGACTGTATCTTCTGCTGCTGCTTCTCTTGGGGAGGAAGCGTTGCTTAATACTGCCGACCAGGACCATGGGAAAATAGCTGTTTAGGCCCCCAGAGCCATACAATTGACTTTAATAGTTGTGAAGTTTTTAAGTCATATACTTTAACTTGGTGGGGTTTGGGGTTTGTTGTTGTCCCCCTCCCCCCCCGTATTGAGAATCTGGAGCATTTCCTCCCTCCCTCCCCTCCCCCCCTTCTGTAGCATGAAGGTGTTTAAAATTATTAAAAAGAAAATAATGACATTATATTTATTTTCAGGAATGTAGAGATGGGTCTTTTGGGAAGAAATCTTGATGATATAAGCAGTATCAATTATTGGGGAGAATATTGACACACCATGAGACTGATTTTACTTCAAATGCAGGGTTTTGAGGGCATTTCCATGGGAAGGAAAAAACTAACATTAAAGTGCTCAAATGCAGAGAACCCCAATTCCCTGATATGTAAGACAATTTTAAAGGTCTCTGATTTGTTGCTTGATAGTCTTTGGTGCTGAATGGGCAATTACTTTTTGGTGTGACTAAACTATTGTCTCAAATGAGTTGGACACAGCTCTGAGTATTACCAAGAAACGAAAGTCTGGAACACATTAAATATCAATATTAATTAATGAGTCTTGGACACATACAGGAAATTGCCTTAAACCTCCAACCTTCTGAAAATATCTTCAAGTGGGATTACTGACATAAAGGATTTGATCTAATTATCAGTGCTAATTTCCTTTATGATGGTGGTAGCAATGCTGTTGTTAAAAAGACACAGTCAAGATTAGTCACCCACAGTATTAGTGTTAATCCCTTATCTGTATTACTAATATTTTAAAACTAAATCTTTTAGAAATTATCACCACCAGTCCTGCTTCACAGTTTATTCAGTGTAGGCAATTAGATGGCTCAATTTCCTCATCTTGATGTGCTGGGTTTTGGATTTTATTTCTTGAAGCTTTCTTCTCCTGAAACTGGCATTATTAGTTACACTGTCCCAGCCTTTGTGTGATTTAAAATGCTAGCTGTACACCATAAGAGTAGGAGGCAGGTAGATAGATTGAAATGATTTAGCAAGATTATGTGTTTTTCCCTCTGGCTTAACCATTAGAGGTAAGCAAACTCTCTGAAATAAACAAAACCCAAGAAAATGGTGATGAGGGGGCAGGAGAGTAATGACAAAAAAAAGGCGTCTGGAAGATACATCACCTTCATCTCCCTGATGTGAATTTTTTTGAGGTGTGCATAAAGTAAGCAGTTGTGAGGAGGCCTGTGTCTCACAAGAACTGAGCTCAAAGCCTGGCACTTTTTTCCTGGGACAGAGCAAAGAGGTCTCATGGAGACAATGGGAGGTGTATACTCCCCTAGCAATGCCTGGCAGTGGGAAGGAGATACTTGCTCCATTAGCTTCCTGGGGAGCAAGGACTCCTAACCCATCAGTTATCATGCCTTAACAGGCCAAATTAGCTCAGAAAAAAGAAGTCCACGAGGGTTTGGATGCTCTGTGAGCCCTAGTATCTGCCAAAAGAGTATGTAGTCTGGAGAAGGCTCCTGAAAGAGCTGACCAGCTCAGTTCCTTCACAGCCTTCAGCCTTGCGAACAGAGAAAACTCAGCTGACAACCTGCTGCCTCCAACGCTGACACAGAGAAAAAGCTACCTATCTGTGCAGTTCATTATCTGGTACTTGGATCTTAGTGAATAAAGTTGCTGCTGAAGAAATCCCCTACCCACCCATGTCATATCAGGCAGCACAACATGCTATCAGCTCTTAAATGTCCAACTCATCAACACAAATTGGTTCCTCTGAACAGCAGTCCAATGCAGAGATCAGTTTTCCATTGACACTCCTGGTTTTTTTCCCTCTGTACTGGTTTTCTTCCTTATGTACTTTGAATGGTCAAGTGATCTCTTCTTAGATAGATCGTGAAGTATTTTAATTGGCACACAGACCTCATCTGGAAATGAATGTCTTTTATTGGTGCTTTGATTTGTTTCTAATGCTATTTTATTGACAACTGTTTCTGGGTAATGATCCAAACCTCTGCAGTGCTTTTATATAAACATATGATGCTTTGATAGGGAATAAGAGGTTGGGAGAGGGCTGTGTAGCTGGCAGGCTTTGATTCAGCAGTTGTGCCTACAGGTACAGGACCTATCCCCTGCTCCTGAGCAGAAAGCAATTTAAAAAGTACCACTTTTTAGAGAGCTGTCTCATCGCTGTGCATCAAAACAATTGAGCAATAAAGGGCAATGCACAAGATAAACGTGAGAAAACCTTGCAAATTCCTGTGTGAAAGTGACACCCGCTCACAGTTCTGCAAATTAGCAAATAGAGCTGATAATAACAATAATAATAAAAAAGAGCAAAGGCAGTGAATCACAAAATGCACTTTATTCACTTATTTTGAAAATTGCTAATTGTCTATATCTTTCTAGTGCTCTGGAGCAGATTTCGTATGAGTAATAAACCTTTGGTAATATGGCACCTCTCCCCTGTAAGTGTCAATCTTTGCTGAGCAGCGCAGCAATATTATTGTAGGTGGGGATCTTTATGTAGAATGTATTCATGAGTCTTTTACATATAAAAAGAGGGGAGGGAGGAACACTGGAAGTTTCTTCCAGTGGTGCAGTTGATATGTGCAGCAGAACAGAGCACTGCATTTGGAAAGAAATGCAGGCTGTGGAAAATGATGGAGTATGTGCACGCATGCAGTTATCCTCTGTGACTTGGAGAAAGAAAGAATGAGCGTAATGGGAGCAATCATAAATGTTCATATCTGCATGCATATGCATATCTATGCTTAATATTTGCAAGCTCATATATGTGTACCACATATCTGTGTCACTCTGTGGCAAGAGACCTCAGAGGGATGAGGAAGGAGGCCTGTGTAGTTTACTCCCTCTGTTTTATGGATATAGAAAGGTGCGCATAACTAGTTCTCAAGTCATTTGTCAAAGATCACCCAAGCAGGTGAATAGGACTGTGGCCTTTTGAATCCTTGCCCAACACTATATCCACTGAGAAATACTGCCAAGCTGATCTAGGATCTCTGCATACCAGCAAGTGAGAGAAGAGTACTCCTAGCTAGCACGAGGAAAGTATGAAGGGTTTGTCTGGGATTCTCATGCATACCTCTCTCCCACCACACCCCCTAGCCCCCAAAGGCCCCAGAATGAAATAAATGTCATTTCTTTCTCTAAAAAAATCACTGTGTGTAAAAAAAACTCTAGTGGTCTACCTATGTTTTGAAAACTTCACAGAGAAAAAGGATTAGAGAGCTACTACTTTTTTATTTGTTTAGTCTTTTAAATGAAAGCATAGTTCTTCAGGAGATGTTTGGCACCTTCTTTAAAAATCTGACACTCTCTTCTGATGTCTCTAACTCATCATTGACTCCTCAGATTTTCTCTTCACCTTTTCAAAATCGGTCCCGTACTGCTGGAACTCACCAGGTTCTTTCAAAGAAACTACATTTGAAGCTTCTAAGACAAGCTGCTTTTGTGATAGGGTGTTGCTAAAAATCACTGAAAGCGTTTTCCAATTGTTATACATCATCTAGATTTTGCAGAGTCCCATATTTCAAAAATGGCTTGTCTAAATCTCCCTGCAAAATGCTCTCCATGGATCAGGCAAACAGTTCTTTCTAGCTGCAGGCAGTGTAAGCTTCTGAACTGGAAACTACCTTGCCTGAGAAGAGAAGAAGCATAAAGGAGCAGCCAGACCCTCTTTTAGTGCAAACATGGCTGAGACTGCCATTTTTTCAAGAGAATGGTAGGTCCTATTCCTCCCTATCTAAACAGTACCAGTCATAGTCCTGTTCTGGGAGGGGCTGTAACTGTCTTGCTGATGGGAGGCTTTCCCAGAAGGGTTAGAGGTGCCATGACATTTATCCGAGAAGCAAGTGGGGACGGGGGACTGCACGCCAGTTGTGTCTGCAGCATCCTCAGAGCTAAACAGTCAGACTGAAGCTCTGTCTCCCTGCAGAGATTAGTTTCATATGCTGTACATGATCTGTGGACAGAGGTGCAGTCAGAAGGATTGGTTGTTTGTCTGTCTACCTGCCCGGGTTGCTGTTTTCCTCCACCTGAAAACCTCCCATTTCTGACCTAGCTAGCTTGCCAGTCCCTCAGCAAACCTCTGGATAGCAGGTGTTTAGCTGAGCAACACAGGCAGCATGAAAACCTGCCGTGGATGGTCTGTAAATCAGTTTGTGCTGTGCAGCAAGGCTCTAGCTTAATGATGAGTCAGAAGAAAAATGTTATTAATATTTAATGTGCAAGCTGAATGTCTGGTGTGCTGTTATTAGTTACACATCATGAGGGGTGCAGTATTGGCTACCAGTCAATGCAGGTCGCTTCCTCCAATGTTCTCATTCTGCAGACTTAATTCGTACTGTATTTTTCCATTCACTGAGACAAATATCTGCTCTGTTTAAAGGAGCTTTGTCAAAATCTTCTAGCTAAATCTTTAAATTGGTGTGCCTAGCTTTCAAGACCCCTTTCTGTGAGACACTTGATTACTTTTGAGAGCAATTCTTCAAGTGGTAGGGCACTACCATCTTTTAAAGGGGTCCTGTGCTGCACCTCAGCCAGGAGACTTCATGGGAGAAAGCAATTCAGGGTTGAGCCATAGGGAGTAAGGAGAAGAGGTCTGAGCTATTTGTTTGCCTGAATCTGTTCTTCTTGAACAACCTACTGGCTGGCTGTGCTTCAAGTGCGACTTTCAGGCCAGGGCTGTATCACTTAACCAGCAACAGAGTGCTGCTGGTGAAGACTGCTGGACAATCCTGGCTGCAGGAGGAAACAACTCAGCAGCAGATGCTATGCCACTGCTGGGTCATGCTGGAAACCAGCTGCATCCGCAGCCCCATCCTGTGCTGTAATTATGGAGGCCCAGGGGAGAAAAGGTTGTTTCCCATTTATGACCTCCTCCTCAAGCCCTTTCATCCACCAACTTCCCAAGATAGAGGATGCATGGTTGTGCTGCTAGGATTTCCAAATGCCACTCATTGGGTGAGGAGGGATGTCTGCCCCAACTTAGACTCTCCTTGTCCTGTAGCAGCCCATGATGCTACTCTCTTCTTCAGTAGGATGAGGTTTCATCCATGAGTATAAGCAATGTTCTCAAGGGTGAGAACAGCAGTCCAGGCCAGTGTTTTGTCTGCAACCTGTGCAAAAAATGATGCTTTTTCAGAAAAGCATCTGGCCAATTTCTGCAGTCTGTTCCCCTCGTATTCCCCTAGCATACAGTCATTGGACTGGGGACATTAGGAGATGCATTCCTGCCTATTTGCTTTCATATCTCTTTATGGCCTTGTTGTCCATGAATTTGTCCTATTGTTTAACCTGCCAATACAATCTGCCCCTGCAGCCTCCTGTGGCAGCAGATTCACTACATGCTATGTGGAAAAGAAAAAGAAAAAAAAGAAAAGGAAAGGAAAAGCAGCCATTTTATTGCTGGAAAATGACACATGGTTTACAAGTAAATGATTTTTCTCTTTTTGGTTATTTAATACTGCTTGGGAGCATTTGCAGCCTCAGGGGTGGATTGGCTTCTTGTGAAGGGAGCAACACTGAGACTTACAGGGGCCCCTTCTGATTTCACGCTGTTTTTGTGCAAGGGCCTGTCCTTTGCTTTCAGCAGTGTTACTCCTGATTCCCAGCAGCACAGCTTAGATTAGATTCAGAGCTCATGAGCTTCTGCGTCATTCATTCCTCTTGCACTAAATTGACCAACTCTTGAAGTCCTACTTGCTTGGAACCAGCACCAATAAGAAGATTAAATGAAGCAAAACAATTGTATTTATAAAGCATGTCTCTTCTTATGGCATTTAGGGAGAAGCATGTACAGTTCTCTTTTACTTTGTTCTATTTTACAAGATATACCCAGCTCCTGTTCATCTTGGAAAAAACGATGACAAGAAAAGCAACAAAGCCGTACACAGGTAATAACGCTTTTGGAGTGGCTGCTGAAAAAAAATAATGTATGGCTCCCAGCAGAAACAGTTGCTTTTCTGTCTTGAGTATTAACCCATTCCCCTCCAAACACCTGTATTTGCTTATTCCCAGCTGTTCCCACTTTCATGGTAGAGTATGTCTTCAAGGCACTTCACTGGGGCAATCTCTTATTTATCAAATTGGGGTCAAACTTGCTGTAGAACTCACTCTGCCAAGGTGCTCATCTGCACTTCACATGGGAAAATAAAAGTTATCTTTGAAGTGAAGACTATAAGAGTGAGTTATTTGACCTGAATAGTCTTACTTTAAGACTATTCAGTCTCTGCTTAACCAGCCTATTCTGACCACATATTATGTTATTAACAGATTAAAAGTTCAGTTCCACGGTGTCATAATTTTGTTATTTCTAAATTTTAGCAAGCATGCTGGAAATACATCAAAGATTATAAATGTCTATACACGGCCATTTTTCCTGTATAAAAATAAACAAAGGCAATTTTGGTGCAGTAGACCAAAACCAACCCAATAAAATCATTGTGTGAGGTAGCAGGGAGGGGATAGATAGGCACAGAGCATGTTTTGAATTAATTTATTAATGTCATCATTAATATTCTTACAAATCACCTAGTTTTGTAAAGTTCCAGTGCCATAATCCTTCAGACTGCGACCTAGTGCCCACTGGTGTCAGTGGTAATTGTCAGTAGATTAACTATTTTAAAAAAGGTTCAAAAATGCAGTAACTCTTCTCTGAATTGAGTAAAAGTGAAATGTTCTTTTGCATTGGAATTAAGGTCACGGTAGTTAAAGATCCTGGAACATTTTTACCCACTTCAGAGCATGCATCCTGAGAGAGAGGCAAAATTCCACTTAGGAATAATTGCATTTATTGTTCCTATGTTCTTTTTTTTTTACATTCTGTACCCCATATGGAGGTCCCTGTCTTTCCTACCCCCGCAAAGTAGCCGCATTTCAGTAGATGAAGTGTGTGGAGTTTGCAAAACATTCAGTGATTTCTTGGGAAGAAGTATAAATACTGGCTCTAATGTTGGTGCTAATAAGTTGTGTGCATATTTTTTTAAATCGCAATCAGAGTATAAAGATTTTGCTGTGAATTGTAAAATTAGCCAAAGCTGCCTGGCATGTCGCTGCTGCACTTTTTCTCTTCCACATGACATATTCTTAACTAAGTCAATCATTTACATGGGCTTTAAATTTAATTTAAATGTAATGAATTTAAATTGGGCTTTGCTCTATTTCAAGGTTGTTGGGTTACTTTTCTGTAAGTTAACATTCAGCACGAGAGATTCAACTTCTGGATTTTTGTTTCAATTGCTCTCCCTCACTCTCACACCCCCTCCTCTTTTTTTTTCCTCCTCTTTACCACCTTCCCAAATCAAATCCAGCCGCACTGCCTTTAACTGACTTGTGGCCCAGGAAGGGTGTGTGGGCAGGAAAAAGGGGGCAATACAGCTGCAAGCTGTGCATGTTAGGAGTGTGAGGATTACTGATTGGAGCCAGCAGCAGAAAAGCATTACAGCAAAATCAAACAGATACATTTTCAGGAGGAACTGTGCGATTCTCCCTGCACATTAGGGCCTATCTCAGTAATCATTCTCTTCCTCGATCGGGAGCCCTCTTAATCCTCCACCCCATCGCCCTCCTCCATCAAATCTCCAATACTTCTGAAACAAATCAAATCAAGAATTAACCTTTCAACCGTGAAACATTCCTTTGCTATGGTACGTGTGTCCCCTGTTAATCACTCTGCTGCAAAAACATGAGGCAAAGAGTACATCGTTAGTGGCAACGGACTCCTACATTTTCTACATTTGCCTATGCGTGTCTTGTAAAGATCCCTAAGTCCATTTCAACAGCAATCTCGCAATGCCTTTTTCCAGACATATGGTTGGGAAGATACTGGTCTATGATGGACCCAACCTGGAAGAGGTTCTGTAAAGCTCTGAGTTGTCTTCCCACACGTGACAGGTAGCCACTATCTGTTGATAGGTAATCGTGCATCTTTGCGGATCATTGATGCGGTGCTGCTGGTACATTTAGGGAAGCTTTTCTTTATTGTATTTAAATAAAAGGGAGCGTAAGTACTGCTTGCTCAAAAGAGAAGAGTCCGGATGAGTAATGTGGGGAGAGAAATTCTGGGCAAAGTGAGGGCAAAGTCGGGGGACTTGAATTTGAAGTGACTCAAGAGGTGAGAGAGAGGTGGGTTTTTCATACTTTATGGGCTGTGCCTCACAGAGCCTGATCCCAGCACTGTTCTTGCAGAAGTGGAGCATGTAAACAATATGCCTTAGGTATTCTGCTTACGTCTGTGAAGTCTGGTTGTTTTCTTGGTCATTTTTGCTACATCGCATGTTCCTAACCAAACTCGTTCCCACACCTGTCTATGTTCCTGAAGGTGCCATTTAGCTCTATCAATACCTGGCAGGGATATAAATGTTCAGAAGATATTCACAGATTAGAGCCGCTCATTGAACTGTGGCTGCTCTGAGTTGCACCTGTGTTCATTAATGTGATATTGAACCAGACAAAAGATCTGTTTCATTCAGTAGCTTGAGTCCAGTAAGAGCCAAAATATTTTTCTAATACCAAAGGAGGGAAAAGAAGCCCAGGAGACCAAGGTGTATTCAAACCAGGGTCTACTACCCACTGGCAATGTAAGCTGGAAAGTCCTCCATGCAGTGATGGGGAAGGATGTCTCCATTGCACTTCATAGTGTCCCCTCTGTGGATTCATTTCTCTCTGGTTCTTTTTCTCCCATATCAATTTCATGTTCTGTTACATTTTCTTTCTCCTAATTGGAGCTGGCATTAATTGATACCATTCTCTTTTCTCTCATCTGAATGTCATCTTCACCCTGAAATAAGGTCAGTGGACCTGTAAATATTGTAGTATGCTAAGTCTCCTTTCATTTTCAAATAAGAACTGGTGTGCTAGTGCCACGAGACTTAGTATTAACTCTATTACAGTGGCTGCAGGCTCAGCATAGGTTAACAGAATGGTGGTTGCAAAGCACAGAAAAAATATAGCAGTTCAATAGTAATGAAGTAACAATGTACTAACGTAGCAAAAAATGGAATGAAAATTATAGCATAGCTGATTCATCACTGTGTTATTCTACTTAAACCAGTAGTGAGTCAGAGCCAGCAACTTGGGAGAGGTTGATAGAGTCTTTATGAAGTTTAGAGCCATTTACCAGTATACACTCAAATTCATTTTGTTTCATTATGGCTATGATAACCTTACATGTTTGGGGATAGTGACTGTTTTTTAGTTTTGTTTTGGGTCTGTACATTTTTTTTGCCTCTTGAAGGACAAATCTGTGGCTGAGGTTTCTATGTGCTCCTGCCATACAAAAACTGCTTTGGAGAAATATTAGTAATAAAAGTATAACTGTAAGCCAGTAGCAGGTTGTAGCATCATGGGGTATGTATGGTAACTTTTGAAAACAGTTTATCACTTCTATGCACTTGTAAATGCAGCAAGCCTTTCTAGTCACTGTTATTCTTGCCATATAATTAGACATACTTATAGTCTTCTTGATCTAATATTTCTGAGAGTTAGGTAAATAATTTATAGGGTACTCTTCACAAATGGATACAATGTGAATTCAGAGCTAATCCGCTCCTCTGGAGGTACATAAAATTATCAAGCTTATACAAGAGCAAGCTAATTAGGAAGCAATCATCATCAACAACAGCTGTTCTTAGCTCACTGAAGGGCGGAGGCTTGCCTTGCACTGTCCACTCATCCGTTTCCTCTCCCCAGCTTTCCATGAGACAAGCATCCCCAGAGCTACTCCTGTGCAACCATTCCTGCCAGTCACTCTCAGCTCAGTGTTCCTGCTATCCAAACAGGGGGTTCGCTTGTGCAGCAAGTTATTGCCATTTCGCTAAGGATGGATATATGTCTGGGGAGTGGTGGAAGGAAAAGGATGGGTGAAGTGTCCAAAGTGTGTTTTGCCCCACAGCTCCAAAAATGATGAGTGCAGACTCATGTTGACTAGAGTGTTTTTTATGTTTATATCAACTGTAGTATTTCAGCTGGGATGAAAACTATGGTAAATGCACCGCAGAAAAATGAATTATTTCTGCAGCAGTACTGTTAAAAAGTAGTGGCTGGAAATGTTGCAGCCAGTCCTCTCACTGACCTCACCTTTGTTCCTTTTAACCCCATTATAAGCAGTGCTTGGCCCATTGGCTGGAAGACGGTGTCCATCAACTTGTGCCTTAAAAGTCAGTAGTAACTCTACAACATGAAGTATGCATGAACTCAGCAGATACCCTTTTTTTCTTGTACTCCCATCACATCACATAATGGAAAGCCAAGCTAGATGTTCTGTGTTGAAACTGCTATTACCTGCTTATTCAGTGTTCCTGCCTCAGTGCCCATTGAAGTGCTTTCTACTAGCAGAGTCTTTGTGTTGTGCAGATGAGATGGAGTAGTAGGAATCAGCCGTGGAAGGTCTGTGGAGAGGGGGAGAGAGAGAGAGACAATGAGAGAATGGACAAAGGGGTTTTCAGGATCATTGAACTCCAACTCCCTCATATTCCCTCAGCAAATGGAAGAGCCTTGCCAAAGAGCAGTGAAACTCTGTATGGTGAGGAGATGACATGTTGGCAAAAAGTTTGGATGCACATGCTGCTGGCGACAGCTTTTATCCTCAGGAATGAATGATTGAAAGTTTTTTAGAAGGACAAGGTATCTGCAAATGTTACACTGCTTTTCCATTTGTTTTCTACTTTATCTGAAGGTCTCATCAGAGCAGGCTTCAGCCAGCAAAGCTCTGACCCCAGAGAAGGCCAGACTCTCCCACAGAAAACTGAGAGCTGCCTGTGGCCATCTCCATTTCTTACTGCTCTCCTCTCACTGACACAAAACACAGGAAAGCTAAGGGGAAGGGAGAAGCTGACTGTCAGTGGAAATGCTTTGAGAGACCTTGTGAAAGGTAGGCTTCTCCTTAGAAGATGGTGTTATGTCTGTCACACCCTTGTTTGATCTTTCCCAGCGATACATGGCTGCCTAGCGGAGGACTGCTGCAGGAAGTGGACAGAGATGCATGTGAAGGCAGTAGGCTTCTGACAACATGGAGCAGCAGGTCAATAAGCAGTGATGGAGGCAAAACACAGACCAGGGTTCCTGGCCTCCTCCTGCCTTTCACCTGCTCAGGAGGAGGCGGAAGCTCTGGCACAATGGGGCAGTCCCAGCTTCAGCTTCGCTTGGTAGCACCTGAAGGAAGTCATATCCTTAGAGGAGACGGAGAGGTGTTATGCCATATTCAGCCCTGTTTTCATACCTCACATGGTGGCCTGCTGATACAGAGCCAGCCGTATGCCACCACAGGATTGGTGAGAGGAGATTCAGCTCTCCCACAGACCCATGAGATGCAAAAGAGGAGAATGGATTTGGGGAGAGGAAATATGGGTGTCAGAAGAGGAATTCAGGGTTGGCAAAGCCTGTGACAGCTTTATAGATGAAACCGCTGCCAGATGTTAATTGTTTTCTGTGTAGTTTTCAATTGATCTGTAATTTGACTGTAGATTCTAGGCTTTTATAATAAATTGTGTACAAAGCTAGCCACTTAAGGAGATAATAAAGACTCAAAGGCAGACAGAGCCATAAATTTGGACTTATCCAAGAGTAAGAGATGAGTTAGGGCCTCTTTGGCAGTGCTTTTTTTCTTCTCCTTCCTCCTTTTGTTCTGTAGAGGAGCATGAGGGAACCAGAGCTTCTGTGCTCTGCAGCCAGAGGAGGGAAGCAGAAGGTCAAATCCCAGCCATGCTGCAGCCACATTCCTTTTGGTGGGTGATGCCCCAGCATCCATTTAATGTGGCAAATTAAAACTCTCATTTGCTCTGATGGTGCAGGAGCCTCTTCACTGATCAGACTTTCTCCTCTGTCTTTGTTCGTTTATGTGCATCCACACTTACTGGTGTGTCTGTCTACTTTTTTGGCTTCTCCCTGCAACAGCTGTTGCCTTCACTTGCTATGGTAGAAGCCTGCTGGATAGTAATAACCTGCAGGCTTTGGCTTCAGTGTGGTCTGCTGCAGTTAATTTCAGGGGTTTTAAGACTGTCCGTGTACAAATACTTCTGTTTCCTTCTGGGGCAACTCCTGGAAAATAAGTGTCAAGTCCCCTGTGATAAAAATAAGGATGGTTGGGTCACTTCAGGTCTTCTGCTCCTTCTATCCCTCTGAATGGGGCATAGAGATTTGGTCCCAAAGAATAATAATGACAGTGACTGTATGATCATGATTTGTAGTATGCAGTGCTACTGCATGGTGTACATCGCACATGTTGGCCTCAGCAGAATGAGTTTTCCCCTTGAAAATAGGGGTTTTTTTTCCTACCAAAATGTTCTGAGAAAAGCAGTGGCTTCTGTTTACATTCTTGCAGGAAGACTGCATGATGTGATGATTACATGGTGCTGTGAGTAGTGTCACGGGTGTGCATAGAACCACGTGACATGATAAGTTGCATAAAACTTACTGAAGAGAATACTAAGCAGGAGTCACAATGGGGCCACTGTGAGCTCAGCTCCACTCCTGGACTCACCACTGGCATGAAAGCCCGAGCATCAAGTAGTGGGAAATGGTATTGTTCTGATGGCTTCAGCAAAGCTAAACTGATTTGCATCACCTGATTGCATGGCCCTTTCCCATCGGCTTTGTGAAGGCTGACAGTGCGATAATATAATTCGGAAAATGCTGAGAACAGCAGTGTGCTGTTGGACAGTTCAAAGTACTCTGCAGAAGAAAGGAGCCCCTACCATCCTGAAATGGTGGAAAGAAAGAGCATCTGCTTTTTCTCATCCTTGCCATACGGGGGCAACTCTGTGCAGTGAGCAGCTGAGAATGGCTGGTTTCTGTTCATGCCGCCCTAGGATTCTGTGAGTGCACCCTTCTCCCCAGTGCTGCACGTACCTCTGTTGCTTCTTTCATTCCTAGACATCTCTATCCTTACAGCTGCTTCCAGGTTTGTCTGCTCCTACAGTAGCCAGCGCGTTTTGGTTATGCTTGGAGTTCCTGCTTTGAAGGAGTGTCCAGGCCAGGTGACCACCTTAGACAATTCTTTCTATAGTTCTAGTTGGGGGTTGCTTTTGTGTAACCCCCATGTTTCAAGTTTATGTTCCTGTATGGTACTGTACATACCAGGGGCTATATGAGGCTCCATGTTGGTGCACAAAAGCATTTGTGTGTCTGTGTCTGCCACTGAACATGTGCATTGCCCTTCATTCCCGTCTAACAAAGCGTATGGCTAAATTTGAGCATTTTTTTTTGTAGTATATGAAGGAACTTCTTTTAGTGCTTTTGTGATTTGCAGTTGTGTTAGCTGAGGTCGCCGGGTTTTTTTCTGTCTGACTAGTTTGTACTGTTCAGTTCTCTGTCTGTGAATGGGCCTGTACATGATGTTCAGTCGTGTTTGCCAAAGCATGTAAGAAGTGTATGCGTACGTTGCCTCAAATGTGTGCCCATGTGGTGTTTGCAGTAGGCTCTGAGGATTTTACTGTCTTTCACACTCTGCCATCTCAGTGCTCTGTGTGTGTATGGCTTTCCTGCCCTGTGACTGTAGCACCCTCTCAGAACAGGATGCCAGCCAACTGCTGTCTCATAATGTGGTGTGGACTATCTGTCATATGGGATTAATTTTTCTGATGTAGTTTACTATGACAAGCTCTCCTTTTGGGTGCAGAGATTTGAAGCTGAATGCTTGCAAAACAGCATCGTGCAAGGTGACAGGTGCTCTTTTTTGCGTGTACCTGGAGTTATGCCTGTTACCCTGTGATGCTGAGTATGAAATCCTGAGTGAGATCACCTTAAAAAAATTTATTTGGTGAGTCTCCCTTCAGTTGCATAAAAAGTTGTGACATTAGACTTCCTACAGCACGATCAGCTCCCCTGCTGAAGAAGCAACTGAGAAAAGTGAGCAGCAAGAACAGTATTTAATGCCTGGAGGCACTGGTGGAGTTTGGTGTAGGGGAGTGGTCAGGGCTGCGACAGCTGGGGGGCTGCAGAGCCAAGGAGGGTACTGACAGAGCTGGTGGGGAGCTCAGGGCTGGGAGAGGTGGCAGGGAGGAGGCTGCAGGATAGCAGGGAAGCACAGAAAAAAGCTGTTGTGGAAAAATGCCCTTTTAATTTATTCTGGTCTTCCTTTTTGTGGAGCAGTAAATCCTTCCATCCCATAGAACATCCTGCTGACAGATAAAGCAGTGAGACTAGGTAAGCCCTGTGAGCCACTAATGCGTCTGGGGATGAACCCCATCCCTTTCCTCCTTTGCTGGCCTGCCACAAGCGACCTATCTGTGATCCAGGAAATGGGCCATTTTATGATCTAAGATAACCATTTCTGTAAAGGCTGAAAGGCTCACAACCTGCTAGCATTTAAAGATCTATTGGCTTTTCCCCTTTTGAACCACAGCACCGGTCTTCACCATTTGCCAATAATTCACTATATCTATGCTTCTCTTCTCATTGTGTGATCCTTAGAAGCAGAAGGCGACTCAGAAAGGGTCGCTCAGTTTTTTCCTGTGGATACAGTGGAGGTGGACAGCAAGCTGCAGTTGAGGAATCTGTCTTACCTCTGTTTTTTGTTTTTTTTTTTTTTCTCTCTCTCTCTCTGTTGTTCTCTCCTCCTTCAGGGTGTCTTGAACTTGTCAACATATTAAGCTACTTGGAACCCTATGTTTTCCAATAGCCCTCATAGAGGGGGCAGCCCTCCCTGCCTGGGGAGTGATTGCACTGTAGAGAGGGGTGGGTTATTAACCAAAGTGAAAAGGGCGGTGTGTTGGTGTGCTTTTACTTACTTCTGCCTCTGGTGGAAATATCTGGGAGAGAAATCATATCTCAAGGACATCTCGCCTCCCACTTCGGAATCACTCAGCCAGCTGGAGAGGAGCTTGAAATATGTCCAGTTCAGCCAAGCCCTGTGATGGGACTTTTATTCCTGCTAATGAGACAGGTCACCATGAAGTACCTGTTTGAGGAGTTTCAGAGATGAGTCCCCTTCCCTGCGGCAGAGATGCCTCTTACTCTCTAATCAGCTCCTCTCCCAGAGCAATTGCGCAGTCCATGCTGTCATTGGGCAAGTTGCCCTTCCCCAGAATCTGCTCCACACCCTGTTTTAATTAAACAGCCTAATCTTTAAGTGACCCTATGCCGTGACAGCTGCTAGAGGACCTGCAGTGTCTGGACAAGCATAATTACTCACTTCAGAGATGCTGTGCTCGGCCTTCCAAATCAGGATGCCTTCATCCCCCTTATTTGCAGGTTCCAGTACGTTTTGTCCTGTGGTGCCAGGTCCAACCTCCTGCAGGTGGGACTTGCCCCAGGCTCTCCTGCCTGGCTGTCATTTAAGCTGCCTTCTGCCTGCAGTCCTTTGTGCCACACTGACGACTCCTTCCCATTCTGCCTGCAGCAGCACAGAGTTCTCTGGTGAGAGCCCACAGCTGGGGGACAGATTTCAAGTTATTCCTCGAGTTCAATGGAAGATTTTGAAGCCTTGGAGGGCCTGCCTTTGGCCCAATGATCCACCAGTGGAAGGTTAGCAACCCCACAGCTTGAGGTGCTGAGTCTTTCGTGGGGCAGAAGGCAGAAGAAGGGGCTGTATCGAGGTTTAGCTCTCTGCTTACCCTTATCTGGGGAGAGTTGCAGGTTCCACGTGAAGGGGTTGACCTGCTGAGCCTATGTCTGTATAAATGTTAGTTTATTATGTACTATAGCTCAAGGGTATTTCAAGGACTCATTCAAAACTGAGAGAGGGAGGAGGAGCTGCCATTGTACTGTTGCTTGAGATTGTCTGATCCTTGCTGGATTCCTACTGCTTCCCCTCTGCACAGACTGGAATGTGCAAGGGAGGGGGAAAACCCTGTCTCTTTAATCAGGAGAGTTGAAAAGGCATAGATAAATAAATATGCCTGTTCTCTTAATATTCCAGACTGAATCTCTACGAAGGGAAAATGAAAGGAGGAGAATGAGAAAATCATACAGTTTGTCCTGTGCAGCGAGAATCTGCCATCACGTCCAGGCTTCTAGGTGGTGGGTTTGCACATGAAACGGCCTTATTTACTCTCCCACGCTTTTCTAAAGTGTTTTCGTTGCGCAGAGTTGAAGCTTTTTTTAAAAAGTGTTTGCTTCTCCCGAGTGCTCTGTAGATGGCATCGATGTGTCCTTTTCCAGGAACGGGATCGGAGATGAACAAGTGGAGTACCATTGCCATCTGCTGGCAAAGGGGGAGGTTGCATTTTGGTGGGTTTTGAGGTTTTTTTTCTTTTTTTTTTCCCCAGCTTGAAAGCAGCTGAAACGCTGTGAACTGCAGCCTTATGTAAAGTATTGCAGGAGGGACTGTACTCCTCCCTGCAAAGAAGAGTTGGGGTTGTGTGCATTGTAAAGATCCCTCTGAAATGCTGACACACATCCCTGTCCTTAAAGAACTGAGGAGGCCTCATCCACTATAATTCTTGTGCATTCGCAATGCTGGGTTAAAGGTTTTCTCTACCCAGCCACAGAGTAAGTTGCCTTTGCTCTTGCAGAAGAGCAGTACACTGGTGCTCTGCTGTCTCTGCAGTGCTCCCAGAAGAGTGCTGACCCTTCCTCGCTGCACCAGTTGCAGAAGGTGAGAAAGGATCAACCCTCGCTCTTCTAACCCCAGAAAAATAAAGGTATAGTTGATGTCCTTTCTCACAATCTCGTGTCAGTCTTCATCTTTATCTTTGAAGGGGAAACGGAGGTAAGGGGAACATTCAGGATGGCACAGCAATTCTTCTGTACAGCCAGAAGTATAACTCTGAGCTATCTTTGCTCATGGGCACTGTTACTCAAATAGATCCAGGCTTTAGTCAGTGAAAGCTGAGGGCACCAGGATCTCTATCCCCTCTCTTATCAGCTCTTTGCATTGACCATGGATGATTACACTGGAGGCAGGTATTTGATCCTGGGCTCAAAATAAGTAGGGTCCATGAGGCATGCGGGGTGCATGTGGACTAGTCCTTTAGAGCTTCAAAAATGGTCATGGTGGGAGGGAGAGGTGAAATGATGAAAGGGAGGGATTGTTTACTTTCATGGAAAGTGCTCTTTGTCAAGACCACTAGTGAAAATTTGATGAAACTTTGCTGAGAAAACTTTGTCAGATCCCACAGGGAATTTCTGGTGTAGGGAAGACAAGGAAACAGCAGACTGAATGGTGTCCTGAAAACAAAAAGCGGCATCTGTGTCTCTGCTCATCCTCTCATCTTTTTCACGCTGTTTTTCACAGATGTTTTCTGATAATCTTTGCTTTATTTCACAACAGCCTCAAAACACATCTCAAAAACTCCATCTTTCCCTGATACAGGACTCTTGCTTTCTGGCTATTCCTAATCACTAGCCAGCCAAGACTATAGACCACCACTACAACCTAGTTCCAGGTATGTCTTCTCCCGTTGAAAGCCATCCCTGCCTTCACAAGCCAGTGGGCAGAGAGCAAGTCAGCTGTACAACATGTGACAGCTCTCTTTAGCCATAGAGCAAATTGGGACAAAAAGCTGTAGGTGAGAAGGAGTTTGGGAGGGAAGGACATGGAGAAGGAGCCAGAAGCATCACGGAACATCCACACTCAGCTGAGCAGAGCAGGACAGAGCAGTACATGTGTGGGATGGCATCTGGAGCTGCTGAGTCACAGCTGCAAGCGCACAGGCCCCATAGGTAAGAGTTTTCTGAAGGAGATAGTGGCTTCTTTGTGAGAAACTAACTCCCCTGTAGATAAAGACTGAACTACCATTTTTAATAGCTTCTGGCACAGAGGGACTGTATCCTCTTCCTCTTTTGTTGTTTCTGTCCTGGGCTCTGACCATCATTAGTTCATGAACAAATGCAGCACATTCCCAGTCAGCTCCCCATCCCCTGCACTACCCACATGTTTCAGGCAGAGCACTGCTGAGCAGATATGCTATGCCGCAAGCACTGGCAATGAGAGCTGAAGAGCAAGGTTGTGGAAGTTGCTAGGGGAAAATGGAAAAGGGAAGATAAGAAAGGGATGGGGCAGAAGAGGTGGGTAGGGTAGGGGAATGGAAGTCTTGTGGTCTAGATGTCTTTTTCCTCTTTTGCATTTGATTGTGAATGTAGTGGTTTCATAGTCGCCTATAGCTGAATTTTCTTTGCCCAGCACAGAGGATAAAACTCATGCACTTTCAGTCTTGACAGCTTCACATTACAAGATAGGAAGCTGCAAAACACTTCCTAAATACCTGTTTGTTCTGTAAAGCCCTTTAAAGCATCCACTTGAATATAAGTGACAGTAGCAGCACTTGAAACCATATCTGTTCCCTGTGCAGCAGCCAACAGAGAGCTGCATAGTTACACACATGCATGCACTGTCCCAATCCAGTCCAGTGCATAGTGCTTCCCTGTGACTGCTTATCCACCTGGTACTGGTTTCCCCCACCATGCTTTTGGCTGTGGGTGCCAGAGAGAGCCCTAAGTGCTGCACCCACCATCCCTTCTATGCCAGAGTGACATGCTGGCCCCAGGCATGGGCGTCTCCCAGAGAGGAACCCTGCATGGGCAGCCAAATGCCTTTTTGCTGTGGGAAGCTCTGCTGCAAACAGGGGATTTGACTGCTTCAAGATCAGTAAAGTAAAATGAAGTAGGGGAGACATTTTTCTGTTCTTGGCACAGGGTATATCGCTCATCCAGCATGTTAATCTTGCTAGTGACTCAGTGAGTAGCCACTGCGATACTGTTGTCTGCATTCCCTGAGTATCTGGGCCTGTCTGATCGTCCAAGAGACTTCCCTTCTGCTGGCAGGAAGCTGTACAAGCAACACAGGGATAGGGAGGGTGAGCCTGAGCCTGCCTGCAATGGGAAGCAGGATTCCCAAGGCCCATAGCACCTGAATGTAAACACAACAAGAGGATCAGTGCCACAAGAAGGGTTGATGGGCTGGAAACACAAGCCCTGCATTGGGGCAGTATCTGCATATTTCCTCCTGGGGTGGCAGGGTGATGTGGAGGCGTTCAAAAAACGTGTAGACGTGGCACTCTAGGGCCTGGTTTAGGAGGCATGGTGGTGTTGGGTTGATGGTTGGAATTGATGATCTTAGAGGTCTTTTCCAACCTTAATGATTCTATGATTCTATGTGGCCATGATGGGGAGATGCCATGTTATTGCAGGTGCTTGATGGGGGAATATATCCTGAGTCTGGTCACGCTGACAGGAGACTTTGAGAGGCTGGGTATCAGCCACTGCAGTGTCCTGCCTCAAATGGGAAGAGAGCTCAGGAGCTTTCTGTCATGGTGGTAATGTTGGTCCAGTGGGCATAGCAGCATTGGCAGACCATTGTCACCAATGTTGGGCTCTTACTAAGACTTGGGCTGGAAACAATGATAGTAAGCTTCAAAGCTTGTTTGTTGGTTTGTTTTAAACAAACTTGGCAGCAGACTCTCAAAATGTTTACCATCTCTTGTATTAGGGAGCTAAGCTAGGTAGCATGAGGCTTGGGTTCATTGCTATGCTCTGCCATATATATCCCATCTGAAACACAGAAGTCTGTCTGGGCTTCTAGACCATTTGTAAAATGGGCGTGGCAGCGCCTCCCTAGCTCTCAAGAGTGTTGTGTGAACGAACAGGTGGGAGGATGGGTACTTGCAGACTAGGACAACTGGAAGGTGGGGAAGCACAACATTACAGCCTAAGGAGGAAGAGGAAGAGTGCTGAGTGGAGGGCAGTACACTCTTTCTCAGCCTTGGTGGTAAATCGGGTCGGATCTCCTGGCTTGTGACCTGCTAGGTGACATGTGGGAATTGCCATAGCGGGCTTTGGTTTTGAGGGGAAATAAGGAAAGGCAACATCTGTGTAACCGAGGGCCACAACTTTGCAGATATATGTTTGTGCCACATCTCATCTTCTGGTATTAGTGGCTAAAGCCATGCTGGTACCTCTTCCCTATCTGAAGAGGTTAGGGTGGGCAGGACCCACTTCCAAAATCGCAAATTCTTCCCTTGTGACTGCAGGCACAGCCTCAACAGGGAAGCAGGCTGTGTCTCTCTCTGCTAACACACACACATGCACAAGCCACAGAAAATTAGCCAGATGGTTTCACTTGAAAAAATCAAAAGCACAAAGCCATCTGTTCTCCTGTCCTGGGGATCATGAACTTGACTTCTTATCTACCGGTATAAATTGAATCTTGCAGAGTGCAGGCAACACATGTATGCACCCAGTTTAGAAATCACGGGGCCTGATGGGGGCAAGAGGACTGGAAACAACTCCATCACTCGAGTTGCCTGTGGCCAGACGTTCCCAGCATGTGTTGCAGTAACCCTTCCACTGTGAGACAAATGCCAGCCAAATAACTATTAGTTGTGTGAAGCTGCAAAGAGCTGCGGAGTGCCGTATGGCCACATCTGCTTGAAGCCCTTGTTTAACGGCAGAGGGAGTGCTCACATTGCTCTTGGAGAGGGAGATGACTGCTTCCCTTTCCAAACGGGTACAAGGGAGAGCGAGCTGCTTAGGGGATGAGTTAGACACTCCTGGAAAAAGTAGTCCAGTCCTTGATCTGTCCCTGAAATGCTTATGTATTAAACTGAGCTGACAGAGGAATGACATTGTCATAGCACGCAAAGGGACCACCCTCCAAATGAAGATAAGAGAGATGTTTGCATAGTTGGCATACAGAGGAGGACAGTAGCTACCGATCATATATTGGAAAGACACCCAGGACAAAAAGTTATTGTTTAGGGCAACCCTGTATAGGGAGTAAATAGAGCTTAGGAGCCCAAATCCTTCCTTCAGCACTGGCTTGAAAGTTCGACTTGGCCCTGATTGTGTTCCCCTTTTGAGTTTGATTTGCATGATTATCTCAGGAAAGAAGTCCCCTGGCTGGGACTGTTGTAGAAACCATGGCAGTTAATTCAGCATTGCAAACTTAAATGTTTCATTTGTATTATTAGCACATAATTGTTTAGTTAGGTGTTGCCAACACTCATGTTTTGTTGTGAGGTTTGTAGTATTCACTGTGCTTCTGAAAGCTTTGCTGTTGTGCTTTTGATGAAGAGAATGGACCTGAAAGGTTAAAAAGCAAGGGGACTAATGAAAAGAACCCAACATTTATTACTTGGAAAAAACAAAACTTCGTGATTTTTAGCTTTGAGGGCCTGACTCCTGACTTTTTTGTACTGCGCTACTGGCAATGTGGCACTGAGAAAACACGTGAATTATGGTGGTTTCCTGGGAAGTTAAATTCTCCAGGAGATGCTTTTATCCATTCAGGAACATGCAAACTTACCACGTGACTCTTGTATCCAAGAAAGATAGTTGTAAAATTCCAACTCGCTGCTAACAAGTAAGTTGAAAAGAAAATACAGTTTGTAAAGAAAAAAAAAAACCAAGATCCATCAAGACAAGCCCTATTCAGCAAAAGCTTTAAAGCACAAGCTGACTTTTATGCAAAGAAATCATCCTGCTGACTTCAGTGGATTGTGTTGTGTTCATACCCAAATGATTCTGAAGAGAAAATAGGCTGGAGGAAACGAAACTGGAAAGCGCTAGTGGACAGTTCATGAATTGGAGGAGGTAGAATTAAGCTAATAAATGATTCATTCAGAATTGTTTACCCAGCTTGAGCTAGCATCAAGAGGGAAAGAATGCAAATGGGGCTGATTATCCAGATTCGCTTTGTCAGTGAGTTGTTCTTGGCTCGGGAACTCTTCCTACAAAGGGAAGGGTTGAACACTCCATCATTTGAGAACGTTTATCACAGAATTGGACAAAAGTCTGAGAATGCACTGCAGGAAATCCTCGCGGCAGAGCGGAGGGCTGGGTTCCCCAGGTGCTCTTTCCTTATCTGCTACGATGCTTTAGTGTTGGTAACCACGCAGATTACTAGCAGAATTGCCTGAATGAAATTGCACTGAGGGAACTCTCCCATAAGAGTTGAACACAATAAGGGTTGCTAATAAAGGTACAGCATAATCCTTGTCAAATAGCTAACTCTTTCTTGCAGAAAAAATAGCTAAGCTAAACTAAAAATATCTGGCTGATTCCCTGAAAAATCTTTACCCAACTCTTCCTCAAATGAGGATTTTGGAGCTGGATCCACCCACCAGTTCTAGTGACAAGCAGCAGGAAGCCCAAGGCAAACCCCGCACTGATGGTACCGCTGTCTAGCTGAATTTGCTGTTCCTCAATGCCACTTAACAAGCAACCCACACCAGGCAGTACGGAGACACAGCAGAGCAGAAGACAGGCCTGGCTGTTTTGTAAGCTATAGCAAACAGGCACTGCTAGCCAAATAGAGGACAGAGTAATCTCTTTGCGGATGAGATGCCTTTAATTAGGTAGCCTCCCTTGAGAATTGGTTCATCTGACAGTGACATAGGATGAAGTCTGATGTGTCAAAATTATGAGTTGTGAGTACACAGCAACACTTACAACAGTTTCTTGGGGGTGCATTGGGGGAGAGGAGGAAAACTCCCACTTCTGTTTGAAGTGATAATGAAGTTATTTTCAGAAGCTACTATGACATACTGGAGGAGAGGGCCTGGGGAGACATGGACTCTCCACCACTGGGAATGTAGAAGAATAGGTTGGACAAACAGCTTTCAGGAATGAATGTAGTTGATGCTTTTGGGGGGTAGGGGATGGCTAGGCAATTCAGCAGGGGGCTTCCAGCTTTACTTCGTATGATTCGAGTAGCGTAATTTGTGGGGCAGGGCTACGTAATACCCAAGGTGCCATTGGCTCTCTTGTGATTGCAAATGGTCAAGAACTCCGCTTTACAGGTGGCCCTTCTCAGCATCACTTTGGGACGTGGGGACTAGTGATGTTGTAGGAGGAATGACAGCCACTCACTCATGAACCCTGTTGCCTTCAGCACCTTAAGTTGTCTTTGTAGGTCTCCCATCCAAGAATCTGAATTAATGCTCCCCTGGAACACGGAGAGAGAGAGAAGGAGATTTATAGTGGTTTGCAAGCCTGAGAGAGACACCATGACTAACAGCTAATTAGCCCCTCAAAAGCTGGTAGACAAATGGAGAGGAAAAGAGTCTCTGTCTAACCTGCAGACTTACATTTTACACATCATGAGAAGGCAGCTTGCCTGCAGGGGCCAGCAGAGTTTGACAGGAGAGCAACTTTCTTTCAGTGCATCTCTTCCCTCTGACACACAGTTGGTCTCCTGCGGTGGCGCAGAGTCCTCTGCACCTTGCAGGGGCCACTGCAGTGGTGGCAATCATTCACAGGGTTTCCTTTTAAACAAGATGTCTGAGCTGCAGGTAAGGGAGTATTTGGTGCTGGAGCTAGGGTGAAGCTGGTAGAGAAGGGAGAGCCAAGGAGCACTTTGTGCCCTACATTCCTCGAGGCTACTGTGGTACAGGTTTTAGAGAGAGAGGGAGCAGCCCACCCCACCTCCATCTGTGTGAAATAGATGGAACATAAGAAATGTTTTAAATAATTGAATAATGAAATGAATATATTAATGCTCAGAGAGCGGGAGAGGGCTGCTGGGCTGGACTTGTTCAGCCAAACAGCCCCTGACAAGCCAGGCAAGAAGTAGGGTCAGCATTTATTCCTCTGGAGGGGATTGAAGGTGGGGTACTGTGTTCAGTGGCTATCCATATAATTTCTTTGTTCATTGATTTCAGCTGCTTTTCTTTCTTCAGGTGGTCTCCTCTGCCTCACTGTCATACTTTGCTGTCTCTAGATCTTCTTTCTCCTCTGTTTTTTCTCTCTCATCATCATTCCCTTTTGCATCCTTATCTTCCCATGGCTTTATGCTGTTTAATCCTACAAAACACAGGCAGCCTTCCCAGAGAGCATATATCCATCGCCAAGACATATGCCCACCCTAATTCTGTAGCCACTTTATTTCTTGGAAGCATTTAATTACAGATGAGATTCATCTACTCTCCAGATACTCCACCTCTCATTCAGGAGACAAGTAAGTATCTAACACCAAATGCAATACATTTCTGGAAACATTTGGACGGCTGACAGCTGAGGTTGGTTGGCAGTCTGAACCATCAATTTGCTTATGTAGGAACGCAAGTGCAGAAGTGAGTTGGGTTTGGTAAGTCAGGCAGTAAATGGCACAGGAATTGGTATTAAAAATGGTTGAATTATAATTCTAGTGAAAAATATGGAGTGATAGAGCTGGCCACAAACAGCTGCTGCACATCATTTATTATATCCAGCTCTGCCAGTGCCCCCTCCTGCCTTGCAGCCCCCCTGCCCCCAGCTCTCCCAACCTTGGGCTCCCCACACCAGCTCTGCAGTGCCCCCCTGACTGCCCTACAGCCCCCTGCCCTCTCCCTGCTATTTAAGGACTTAATTCCACTTTGTGGAGGCTGCCAATGTTGCTGATGCATGCAGCAGTTTGTCAAAACGATCATTCAATTCCAGAACATTACAGGAAAACCTGCTGATTCCCATCAGGTGTAACCTGAGCCATATTTCAGATCTTAAGTCCAAAGTACTTAAGGAATCACCCAGCCATTTTTTGTTTGTAAATGTAAATGAAAATCATTCAATTAGTGGCTTTGCGCTGCTTGAAAACTTTTTTTTTTTCCTTCCCAGATCTTCCTGATTGAATTATTTGGGGAGCAGAGCCTTCAGAGATCTTGTAGCCCTGACTTTTAAAGTTAGTAGGGTCCTGTCACCTAAGCTAAGCAGAGAAGATATGCTGCTGCTGTGTTTTACTGAACGTGCACATTTGGGAGCTTTTTGTTGAAAGAGAGGTTAAAATGTACAGAGTATAAATTAGGGCAGGAGGGGGTTCAGATGCATGTGAGGAGAGAGTGATGAGCTGGAAGGAGCTAGAGGGGCTGTTGGATGTGTTGGAAACTTGATTTTCCTCCTAAGATCATGAGATGACTCCACAGGTCTACATACATGGGGTAGCCTGTATAAAAACCATATAAAATACATAAGCAAAATACTTATATAAAAAGTACCTATGGAAGAGGAGCCTGTGGTATGGATCATAGCAGCAGCTGGTGAAGAGAGGAGATGCTGGTGGAGAGAGACAGATGATTTCTGGGTGCAGCATGCAGGGACGGGTCAGGAGGAAGAAAGCACAAAGTGGCAGCTCTCTCCCTCATCTGGGAAGTTATTTCTTATGCAGAGTGAGTGTAACCCTCCAATGCGTCTTCCAGTTAGTGACACCCAGGAAATGTTTTATGGATGAGGCTCCATCACCTGTTGGCATGAAGAGGAGAAGGCAGAGCCACCGGTGATGGATGATCACTTGGAAACTGCACTGTGTCCTCTGCACCCTCCGCCTCCCTCTCCATTCCTCTTTATCATGCATCATTGCAGTAGCATCCACCTGCGGCTGTCAGGAAACTCCCAGTTCCCAGCTTCACTCCCTCTTAACTTCCAAGATGTTCTGCCATACTTCCCCTTCTCTGAAACTGCTTTTCTAAGTCAGAGATGTCATCACCTAAATGGATGAACTGTGTGTATTTCTGTAGGTGACAGTGAGAGAGAGAATTCTTCTCTGGACACATTGTATAGAACATCTTGCATGTTAACCCTTGTTTACTCAGTGAGCATCCTGGTGTAAATCAGAGGGTTTTGTGGCATGGGGAGAAAGGAGCAGGATTTTGCAGTTGTTTTATTTGGGGTTGTAATGGGTATGTGCTGCCAATGTGAAACCTTTGTGTGTGGTATTTTTGTTAGGGTTTGTTTGTTGGTTTGGGGTTTTTTTTCCCAAATACCCTCTTTCTCTGCATCTCTCTTCTCACTATAAACTGCAGTTGCTAATGCCATGGAAAATGGCAGAAAATTACTGCAATGGGTACTGGAAAGCCTGGCCCCCAAACCAGATTATGGTCAGAGACAAAGTAAGGAGAGACAGCGAGTTTCAGAGGTGGCTGGCCAATCCCCCTGATGGTACTTGTTTGCTGAGCAACCCCTAAATTCAAGCACTTGTCAGAATCCCATTTAATAAAAGTAGTTTTCCAGATACATTTGGAAAACATAGATAGAGCCTAGGTACTGGCCACTGTTTTAGTGTGCCTATTCTTGGATGGTGCAGTCTCAATTAAACCTTCCCATTCAATCCCCAGCTATCAGGCGCTCCCTTCTGTGACTGCCAAGCCCAGTTTGCAGAAGCAGGTCTCTGACTGTGAGCTGTGTTATTGCCATGCCAACCCTTCCTTTCTTTCTGAATCCCTGAGTCCCATCTTTGTTTTTGCTTCCTGCAGGAGGTCTTGTGTTAGCTCCACATTAATCAGTAGGCAGTTCACTTCAGTGCTTCACTTAGTCTGATCTAGGTGGTACCCAAGCTTTCCCATCTTTTCTACTTCTCTGTAAACAGGAGTTTGTTTCAGTACAGGGGAGTCCCAGAAACGCACAGTAGGGCTGGTACACTGCATACAGAGAGCAAAACCCCTGGGCTGTTTAAAGCATGCAATTCTGGCTCCTGGTATGGTGGCAATGGTAGCATAGCCAGGTGCCTCCAAACCATGTCTATTATCAGCCTCCTAAGGGCTTCCTTCCCAAGTCAGAGTAGTCCAGATGATGCTGAGGGGCCTGGGACTGAGCTGTGCCTGCATTGCGTCTATAGGCAGCATAATAATACTAGGCTGAAACTGTCCTAGACGCCTGCTCCAACTCCCATCCGTTAGACACACATATGGTGCGCATCCAGCTGGCCTGATAGCCATGTAAGATGAATGGCAAGGAGCGTTGCTGTGGCACTGCCCCACCCCAAACACCAGAATTTGTCCTGATTGCCAGTGAGCTGGGGAATACAGGCTAATAACGGGGCCTCAGGAGCGACTTTTCTCCCCTGTGTAGTTTTTCCCTTCTCCCCCCTCCCCCTTCCTTCGCCTGAGTGTTTAGCTCTGAAAAGAATAATTTATCAAATCATTTTTATTCAACTTCGGAGGAGGAAGAAAAGGGATGGTGGGGGAAAAAAGGGCCCTTTGCTGTTTTAATTGCTTTGCGGCATACTTGTGAGAGCAGAGCTGGGCTTATCAAAGCCGGCGCAGCTGAGTCCCTGCCACTCGCTAATGAGAGCTGCCATGTGACCAGCCGTGCTCCTCCGATGGACCAGATAGTGCCTCAAACCAGGCAGGGACTCAAACACTTAGCAAGTTAATTTAAATGAGGAGCTATAAAGTTTAAACAGGAGGCTGGGGGAGCATGTTTTACAAGGATTTTGGAATCAAATGAAAGGGTTTATTTATCTAAAAAAAAGGCAAAATGAGACGTACAGTCTAGGATGTTGTTTGGCTTGGTTTTTTCTGATGATTCATTCCCGAGTCAGGTGTCAGGGTTTAGGAAGAAGGTGGTTTTTTTTTTCCTGGATTGAATGAAACCCAAGGAACCAGCTGAATTCCTGGAGCCCATTCATTTATCTTTGTGCCTGAGGGTGTCTTTTAGGAGCTTGGTGCTGCAGTGACTCCAGAGGGCTGCTGTGAAGTGCAGTGAGATCTGGTCACAGGGTTGTGAGCACCGTGGCTCTCAGCCAGAGAGCTGCCAAAATTGGTGGTCACCTGGGTGCCAGCTACATGCACTCATACCTTCAGGGAGAACTACCAGAGCTTCCAGGGAGCTGTGCAAACTGCCTGGTTTTGCACCGCACAGTCAGTGCACCCCTGCAGCCCCCCATGGCTCTCCTGCCGTGGGCTACCCATACTAGCTCTGCAGCACCACAGGAACAATCCCAGGTGGCCATGCCTGCTGAGTCCTAATTTCTTGGTACAATTTGCTTTCATTTCCACTCAGTTTAGACCCATTGTAAGCCAAGTTCTGAAAGGTGATCATTTATACCAGCTGCCAACGTTTTCAGGTTATATCACAACTAGCATCCTGACCTCTAACATCTCCAGTTATTTAGGGTAAGAATCCCCACACAGCTTTGCTATTGCATTTCAGGGACATCTTGCAGGACACCTTGTAGCCGAACTTCATGTGGCTGTACCAAAAAGCCACTTCCAACACAGGTACCACAGGTCTTGAGCAACCTGAACTAACATCAGTTGGCCCTGTTTTGAGTTAGATGTTGGATCAGGTGACATCCTGGGGTCCTTTTTGACTTTATTTTATCATTCTATGGTTTTGTGATCCTGCTGTTCTGGGGATGAGTCTAGCATAGCCCTGAATGATCTGTATCCTAGCCTGGTACATATCAATGAAGGTGGCTTATCCCCAGCACAGGGTTCAGCTCGGTGATAGAAATAAAGGGAACAGAGGGTGTGAAGGAGGAGACTAATATCTCATGCTTAGGTTCCTTTTTGATAAAATTGTTCATGTCCCTTCTGGCTGTCATGACACTTAGGTTTCACATTTTTAATTAAAAACACCATAGCTGAAATTTCTGTAATATTGTAAAAGCAAGGACTGAATTCTACCTGGCTGCTTGTCAGTTTCTTCATATGAAGAAACAATGTCGGTTCTCTAAAATATCAAACGTGAATAAAATATGTTGGGTTTTTCTTTTTTTTTAATCTTAACTTAAAAAAAAATAGTTTCATAAAAAGCTCTCTTGAAAGCAATGATGGGACAATCTATTATTAAATGAAACAAATCAATATTAATGCAATCTGATGGCTGAGATTTGCTTGAGTAGTATTTTATATTCATGTGTATGCTGTTAACTCTGCCTTATTAGATATGTGCAACATGGGTGAGTTAAGGTTGCTGTGGGAACCATCATTTTTTAAATTTCCTGACTTTTACGCACGTAAAGTCAACCCCAAGCTAGCTTGCATTAATATCATGTAATTTCCTTGATTGAAGAAGGAGTGTTAGAGTATTTTATTGTCTGTGTTACTGCATTCAATTGCATGTTCAACCAAAATGAGTTCGATTCGTAGCCCCACACTGAAGAATTACAGCAGTAGAGCTGGAGCTTGCTTTTAGAAAAGAGCAACAGCTCTGAATTGCACCACAATCCGCAGACTTGAAGGCTTTTTCCATTGTGTGCTGCTCTCCAAGTGCTTGTGTGTGCCCTGTAACGGTGGCATACACACACACACATCCTGTCATGCAGCAGGGAACTAAGGGGTAGAAATAGATGGTCTGGGATTTAGTACCTTAGGCAAGCCATTTTCCCTGGTGTGTGATATGACCCTTCCAGATGCACAGGGTTGCATGAGAAAAGGCTGAAATGACCAAACCGTATGCAGGGCAATACCACAAATTCTCCTAGTTCCGCACTCCCCCACACTCCCTGCTGCTCCTCCTTCCTGCTTCACGTTCTGAGACTGTGCATATCACCAAGTGAATGGGATGCTGGTTTGAGATTTCACCATGCTCTTTGCAGTTCAAATATGTCTTCCTTCTACTATGCCTACTCCTGAGTATTGGACAGCTAGATAATTTCCATCTCTTATTCAGAATGAGGGAAAGTACCTATTACTAATTATCTCCAACTTACAGCACAAATGCCTATAGCCATGTTGGCTGCAGGCTCTTTTTAGTCAATGGAGAGATAGCCACAGTTAGGAAACAGTTTATCTGATGTTTCCACCTGATGTCCACAATAGGATGGGATGATTCAGGCTTTGGAAGTCCATACTGACCTCTAGGAGTGTAGTCTAACTCAAGAGGAGCATTCTGCATTAAACATGACCAAATTTAGCCCTAGTATATCCACAGGTAGATAGCAATAATATGCAGACACCCAGCCAAGACATGAACAACGTAACTATATGCTAGCCTAGTGTACTGCTTGGCTACTTAACCCTGCAGAGAAAAAAGCCTCCATGAGCCTGGCTGGAGTGCTGTTTTGCTACGAAGACATTGGTTCTGGCACCAAAACTGGCTTGCACATCTTGGCAAAGCTCTGCTTTATGCCGTAGAGACATAGCCTCAGGTCCATCTCTTTTACTGGATATGATTTGCACTGTTTGGCACGTTTTCAACCACTTTTAATCAGCACATGATATTTTACCATGAATGTGAGTTTAGCTAAAGCTGGGCTTGGCTGCTGGAGTAACTAGTGAAAATATCAGTTCATCTGTTGTAATTGTTAGTGCTGTTGGAAAAGGACATGTAAATAGATGTGGGAAAGAAGAACCTAGAGCTGGTGTCCCATGTCCATCTGCTTGGGAGCTACGGGAAATAGCAAATCAAGCCTCTCTGTGTGAGAAGCAACCAATCTTCAAGACTTGCCTGGCCCCTCTTAGCGAATAATGCCAGTCAAAGTGAGTGGTATGAATGGTAGTGGTCCTTTTGTGCAGGAACTGAGAAGACAACATGGATGCCAGTTTAAGGTCATATGTTACATGGCAATAACTCTGCAGGTGCAAGGGGCCACCTGTGGCAATGGCTGACTGATTTCCTTCAGTTAATTGTTTTAGCTGTTTAGCAGAGATAGGATCATCCACTTCACTAGTATTGTGGTGTGTTCTAAAACTAATTTATCAGCTCATGCCTTTGGTGGATGGTGCTGCCTTTTGCAACAATTTGTGTTTCAGAAAGACAACTACAGGCCAGTCACTCCGATCCTTTCAATCCAGAGAGGAAATTTCCTTGGGGCAGAAGTAGTTAATAAAAGTTAAGTCATCCAGTAAGGGGACAGAAAAAAATACCATGTGACTGAGATGGCCAATTAGACATCATGAATATTCACAATTCTCTAATCGAATGAAAGCTCATTACAAACACCCAGACTGAAATTTGCTCATGTAAAATATTCATTGAACAATTTTGCATAAATAAATAATAAACAATAATAAATGCATAAAAATTTGTTCATAGACCATCTATCAGCGGCGGGGGGGGCGGGCGGGGAAGGACAGAATCTGCTAAATAAACTGTATGTAATAGGTAATCTGTCCACTGCTAGTTTTGAGCTCTCCCATGGTAGGTCTGCTGTGAAGATCTGACATGAGCATCTCTCTTCTGGGAGGGATGTGAAATAGGGCTGCTTGGAGTAGATAAAGACACCGAGCTACCCCAACCGTAAGTGAGCGGGATGTCTAAGATTGGGACTTAGCTTGTGATAGATGTAACAGAGCCTGAGAGTTGTCTGAACGTGTGAGCTGGAGAAAATTACTGGATTTGAAGAAGAAGATTCAAACCCATTTCCACCTAAGAGTAAAAGCAGCCACCTGTCCAGCCAACCAAGGTTTACAAAACTCCCGACACAAAGGATGTGTTCAGTTTCAGCTGTCATCATAGGGTGATGCAGAGAGGCAGAACAAAATTAAAACTGTAGTGTGTGTGTATGAGGTGCAATGGAATGCATATTGCTGGACACATGCAAACAGACTGTACACAAACAGAAAAAGGTCAGAGCTGTCCCAGAGCTGCATATGAAATAACTGCAAATGACTGTGTAAGCTCTGCCTACCTATTTGGTTAACAGGGCCAGGGGAAGGGGAGGAGGACAGAAATCAAAGAGCTGTTTCAATAAAATGTGAAAACTAAAATCCACAGTTGTTAGGAGAGGAATACCCAGCAAAGGGTACTAAGCTGTGATTGGAGATGGTTATGAGTGAAAAGGTCTCATGCCCAGTCCAGACTCAAATCATACTGTGCTGGGGCCCATCTGTGGAGCATCTGGCTCTTAGGAAGTCTATGAGACAGCCTGACCTATTAAGCATGGGCTAGATGAGAGCTGTATACCTCGGGGTAGGAACCATAATTTTTGTTGTTTGTTTGCACAGATACTAGCAGAAAAGCACCCTATTCTCCAGCTATGCCCCATCATAAGAGCAATGAACGGGACAGTTGTAGGGACATCTTCTATGCCTCCTGGCAGGTGGAGTAGGGATGTGAGATCTCAGGTTGCCCCCTACTCTTATTCTGTAAAAGTCATCGCTTGCCTATGGTAAACCTTTGTATGTCCCCCTTCACCCACATAGTAATTACCTGACAAGCATCCCGAGTATCTGCCCACACAGTGAATTACATGGCAAATTTCCTGTAACTACATGGTGATTACCTGGTCCTTCATGCTGCCGGGTAATTAGAATCTGAAAGTCTTGTGTAAAGGTTAATTTATGTGAGGCTGATCACACCCTCTCTGCCTACCCCAAGCCCAGGACTTCCACTTTCACATACAGGACGTGGGTTCTTCTGTGGTGCCGCCTGTTCCACTTCATCCTTGGGAGGGATCTGACATCTCTGTGGATCAGAGCAGAGAACGCAGCCAGAGCTGGGTAGACTTTTTATCTGTTGTCAACCCACATGTGCCCAGTTCCCAGCAGACAAACGCGTGATGTTCCCACAACCACAGGAGTCTGATACGAGGTTCCCTAACAGCTGTGGTCCCCAGGAGTTTGGCTTAGAGCTGCTCAGGCCCCTGCCATTCTCCCTGGAGGACCCATCACCTTAAGCTGCTCTCCCCATTCTGCTCTTCTACTGACCAGCCAATATGGGAAAATTAGCATTGGAAAAGAAGAAAAAAAGAAAAGAAAAACCCTTGTGCCACCCGTCTCACCCACCAGTGAAATCTCACATGGGGATTTTCTGTTAAAGTGCATGATTATGTGTCTTTCAGCCTGGAGTTTTGAGCTTTCATGGCTGGATTTTGTTCCGTTAGAGAGAATCCCTCCTTCTTTAACTGGTTGCAAATCCCCACCCTGTTATCACAAGACAGTTAACTATCTAATCACACAGTTTTATTGCATGCTTAGCCATGAAACACCCCGTACTGCCAGATGCTATAACAGACTGTATTAGGGAAATAACAAGGCAATTGAGAAGGCTTGTCTCATAGCTGCTGGGTAATTTAGTGACCAGGCTGTTCTGTAATTTTGTTGTCACCGTGGCTCTGTGGATTTGGCTGGGAAGAACTATGTCAACACATGTGCCATTTGCTGTGACGGACTGCGTGTTGTACAGCAGCATTGCATGGGAGGAGTTGGTACCTGTGACAGTTAGGGGAGTCTGCTTATTTGTGTTTATTATTAGTCAGGGTGGACCTATGCTAGGGGACTGGTCACTGGTTTCTTTTCTGACTGATTCATCAGAGAGGCCAAACACAAAAATGGTAGCAGAGGCTGATTCTTCTCCATACCCCTTAGAATTGGTCTCTCCAGGGGAGGGCTGATGAGGATGAACAGTGTGAGGATAGTGGAAAATATGGGATGGGAACTGTTTATCTGGGCAGGGCAAAAAGTTACCTGGCAGACTAACACTTCTGCAAGCACCAGGATTTGTTGAAAAGAGGAAGACCGGGAATATATTAAACCATCTGTTTCCCTCTTGTAGTACGCTGTAGGGCTGGAACAGAGATGAGTGTGTCTCCTTGTTCATCACTCCTACCTAACCGTGAGAGATGGGAGATGGAGTACTGGCAAGAGACATTTAAAGACGAGTGACGTTTGACAGGAGCCTCAGTAAATTCATATTTACTAGCAAAGGAGGAATAGCAGTATACGAGAGACGTGGAAGTGAGACATTTTCGTTCCATCGGTCCTTGTCTTTGCGCTCTGTGCTTCAGCATGAGCTCAGACATGGCCATCAGTGTTCTCCGACTGTCTGGGCAGGGTTTTGGTTTGAACCACCCCTCTTCTCCTCCCAAACCAGACTGTTTCCCTCTCTCTCAGTAACAGCACAGCTCAGTCCAGGCTTGAGCAATACTGTAAGGTACTAAAAGGTGATGAGGGTAAATAGAGTGTCCAGGCTCAAGGGTGAGCTTGAGTCTTCAGCTAGCATGATGGTATTAGTGTGCCTCCTGGGGACCTATGCAAGTGGTGGTGATGGAGAGACGTACACATAGGAAGAAGAGAAAAGCAAAATGTGTATGTGACAACATGACAGCACGTGTGAGTTTGTGAGAGGCTGTGATGGTACATGAGTGTGTGTGACTGGGCAGCTGTGTGGAAGTAGGTGTGAATGATACAGACGTGGAATGGGTGTGTAAATTTGAGACTATGGGAGAGAGAGACTGCATGAGTCCTGTGTTTGTCTTGGGAGCCCAGTGAGTTCATTAAAAAATGCCTGTACTTCTGAGAGCTAGGGCGCATGTATAGGTAGCGGGTACCCATCTGCTGCAGCGTGGTCCTGCATGAGATGAAGACAACATTGAGAAAAGGTGCAGACTATATTAATGGCTGATCATTCCGTGTGACTTTTATGTTCCATCTCTGACTTTTAGCGGCAGGGAAGGAGGGAGGGAGGCGTCATTCTGGAGACTGCTGTGCGTCAGTAACTGTTGCATTGCACAGTGCAAAGGAACGCAAAGCAGCCTAACTGTGAGGTGCATGTTGAAAACAAAGCCAATAGCATCAGCTGGGACCTTTGACCAAAGGGACTATTAGGAAGAATTTTGTTCAGGCAGGTAGATGGGAATGGCTTCATTAAAGATGTGAAGAGGTGTCTTGGGCTGCCTGGGTAAATCTACTTCACTGGGAACTGAGGTTGATGGCATAACTCCCCCTCCCTCCCCCGTCACTCATGAGGGAAAGCTGAGTTCTAATGCCTTTTATGAAAGATGTTGCTGGTTCCTTGCTTAGAAAGGGTTAGCTGGGCCTGTTCTGGCCTTTCTGCTGTCTTATCTGCTTGTGGGATGTACCCTGGACAGTGTCTTGTTGTGGGACAAGGCCTTTTTTCTCTCATATGAGCTGAGTGGTCCCAGCCTAGGAACAAAAGATGCCAGCCCCTCCTTGCAATGCCCTTCTCCAGAGTGTTTAGGGTAGCAGGAAAATAAACAGTGACCAGAAACCTGCCTCCAGCTATGCCGCTCATTCATAACCCAAGCCTCAAATAGGCTACCGGGGCCTGAATATCTAGGCTAATAAAAGGATGAGAGTGTAGATGCCTCACCTTGTCCTCGTGCTGTGGCAGACAGCTGGGCAGGGCGTCGAGATGAGTTCTTCAGACATGCTGGTGCACACAGGCCCTGGGAAACTTGCACTTTTAAGATCACATGTGTGCAGGACCTGAAGTATTTGGGCATGTTGGCACTGTCACATACCAAAGGTTGCTTACCGTCTGTGACAGGCAGTGAGCGCCCCCTGAGTGTCCATGGCCCAAAGCCATGGAGGCCAGAAGGCAGGTGGCCTCTCCAGCTCATGGCAGCATGTGCTTATGCCCAGCAGCTCAGGCAGTGGCACACAGCAGCGTGCAGCAGTCGACAGAGGCTCAGCCCCATTGCTGGGCAGAAGGCAGAAAAAAAGCATGGCGGGGTGTGGGGGCAAAGTAACGACTGATATAAGGAACAGTTCCCTCAGCTTTATTGAGCTGCCCTGGAAGAAGCATCTGCTTTGCAGGACCTATTCTTCTCCCAAAATGATGATAAAGGTTACTGCTTAGTTGCATTTTTATCTCTCTATTCTCACATTTCCTTCATCTGGACAACAAGAGAAAGGAAAGGCATCAAAGCAGGCCTCCAACATTGTCCAGATATTAGATGAGTATGTGTGTTCAGAGGGGCTTGGATCTTTAAGGTAAATACGGGACGTGCTGGGAAGAATGGAGATTGCAGGGGGAAAGCTTCCACGTTTCACGAAGGAAATGAACTGCGTGATTGTTATGTATAAACTAGATGGGAGGTATAAGAATGAAGAGGTGGCAATTAGGAGGCTGTTTGGCATTTAATAGATGAAGGTTCAATTTCCTGCTGTCACACACAGCCTGTGTGATGTGGGACAGGTCATTTAGTCCCCTACTGCTCAAGTTCACCTTTGTGATATGGCAATGGCATCTGCTTTACAGAAGCATTAAGAATGCAAATACTCTACCATGAGGCACTGAGATATCACAGAAAGAAAGCAAGAAAACACAGGTACCTAAAATTAAATATCTCCCTGTAACTCATCCCAACAGTGTCAGAAACCAGCTGACTGTCTAGCTACTAGACTGTGGACAGTTAAACAGGAGCTGTTTCTTGTGCTTTGATAATGCCTAGCAAATTACAGACTGTTCTTGGTTGGTTCCTAGATGTTACCATATTCTTAAATAATTATCTACTGAAATTCCTCTGATAAAGGTGAATGAGCTTAGATTTCTCTACTTCTGCTTCTGCTGCAAGGGCACAATTCAGCATACACCGAAAAGTGCCCCTTACAGGTACAACAGAGCACAAATTCTGTGCATGCACACGCACAGAGTTAAGGAATTCACACTTGTTTATTAGTGAAGCTGCTGCTTGAAGCTGGAATGAGGTGGTATGTCACGATGCCACTTTTTTATTGTGGAGATAACTACGCTTTCACTTTTGGGAGAAAACAGCTCCGTTCAGAGAGCTCTGATGATCGGCAAGTGCTGCCACTACTGCTGGGTTTCTGCAAGCACCCGCTGATTCAGGAGCTGTTTCTTCTCTGGAAAGCACGGTACAACCCATCAGCTGGTTGGCCCCATCTTGCTTCTGTGACTCACCTTCTGCATCACGGCTCCCAGTAAGCTCAGTGGGAGAGGGCATACCTGATGGGCAAGTCAGTAGGAAGTTGTCTCCTGGCCAGCAGCAACTGCTTTATCACAGCAGCCCATGATGTGGGCACAGCTGGGGGATGTACTGCAGCTCCCTGGACCTTTCGAGGCTGCATGGTGCTCCCTCATTATTTACTAGCCTGATGCAGTCATGGAGAGGCAAGAATGTGTAGTGGTCCCTCACCCTGTGTCCCCTGTGCTTTCTTACCATGGTGCTGCCACCTGTATGCATGTGTGTTGAATCTCCTGCCCCTTTCCCTTTGAAGTCCTGCATCATAGGACTAATCTGTCACATGAATGTGGAGCTAATATGAGGTGATGCAGAGATCTGTCTTCACATCCAGAATGGGAATACGCACACTCACAAGCACATTGTGCCGTCATCATTGTACTCTCTAGTTTGAGTTCTGGATGAGCAAGCCAAGACAGTGCTGCAAGGTAGGAGCTGGTGATGCTGCTAGGTGGTCAAAGTAGAGAATTTTAAATCCCTGTTAGCATGCAGAGATCTGATAGGGAATGTTTTGGGAAGAATAACAAGATGAATTTCCCTGGTTCTTTTATCTCCTTGTAGAAGTTTTTTTATTAATATTCTTGAAAGTTCTCATAAGTTAGCATAAAAGAAAAAGGATTTTGGTCTTTGCTCTACTACTACCAAGCAACACTGAGTTCCACATCTTAGCAAGTATGCATACTATGACATACAAGTGCAATTAATACAACTACATCGAATGCTTTCCCATTCCTCTATTTTGTGTCATTGAACAGAAGCATGTGATTCACACTTGCATGTGTGTGAACAGAGGTAGTCGTGGTTTTGAAATGGCAAAGATCAAATAGCATGTCCCCAGTGGTTTAGTAATAGAGGGACAGTATTCCCTTCTCAGACGTCAGGGTGTTTAAGGCTGCTTCCCTGTTAAGCACCTTACAGTCAGAAATAGACCTCTCTGTCTGTCGTCTTCTCTCTAGCTCTCCCCCCTTCCCTCTTTATAGCTATAATAGCTTCAATGGGTTTTGAATTCAAGCTTTCAATATCCCATGACCAAACCTCTGCAGATAGCATGGAGAATTGGTTTCCATGCCTGAGATGCCAGCTTTCAGAGAGCACGTTGATGCATTGTGCTGAGTGAGGAAATGGACCGAACTAAAACTAACCTGGGAATATCAGCCGACTCTGGTGTTTTTGTGGAGGAAGTGAGGAGGGCTGGTGGTAGCCCTGATTAGTTACCCTGCTGGGGTTTAAACTGGCTTGTGAATTAAGAATTTACTGGGAACTATATGTCCTGGGCCTTGTGTAAATCAAACTACAAGCTAGGCTAGCTTTAGGATTACTGGTGTGCTGAATAAATTGTGTTGCAGTGGCTGAAAGTGGGCACATAATTCTAAATGTTAGGCACCCAATTGTTAGGAGCAGCAGCAACAAAACACAGCAGGAAGAAGAGGAAAGAGTTTGGGGTGGGATTGAATGACACCAACTTTGTGAATTCTGGCTGCTGCATTCATGTGACTCGCAGCTGATGAACATGTAGCCCTGCCTGGCAAGTGAGGCAGCACGCACGTGCTCCTCGTGTCTCTCCAGGTAGCTTTCCCAGCATTATTACTCCTTCAGGCCCAGTGGGGTCCTCACTGACCCCAGTGCTGTACTTTGTGGTGGGTTGGTGCTGGGAGAGCATCCTGGAGATCACGCAGGAGGACCACCTGGATGGATGAGCGAAGCTTTTTTCCCACGGATTGCCTTGCTACAGAACCAGTCTGTATCCATGACAGGTTTACTCTACTATCAAACCCACGAGAGACTTGCATGACCACCTAGACTATAAATCTGCTCCTTTAATACATTTAGTCCTCGGCTAGTCATTTCTCTCTGGTGATGTTTCTCATCTCTTTTCTTCACTTCTCTGCTTCGAAGTTGCCATTAGTCCTGACTTTTTTCCCCCCCTCTCATTTCTTTCCTTCTCCCTGTTTTTCTCTGGTGTTGACAGAGTTGCCTGAGCAGTTTGGTTACCATGCTGGGGTTCTGGTCCTGCCATAGGGGTGGAGGTGTTGCCTTTCCATTCCTCCTTACCTCCCACCTCATTTTAAGATGCTTCTGTAGGCACAAAAGGGAACTAGATGGAAGCATTTTAAACCTATTTATTATCCAGCTTTGCTACAGCCCTCTTCTCGTTTCTCTTTCAGGAATGTGTCCCTTTCTCTTTTCTACCAGCTTGTCATATTTTGCATCCTTCTGAGCTCCTACGAATGAGGTGAAATGCCCTCATGCTGGCCTGCAGGGAGCAAGGGAAGGAGGGCCAGATTAATGGCTGGGGACCAGGGAGGTGTTATGGAGAACCCTCCACAGTTCAAGCACAGGAAGTGCTGGCACCTGTATGTTGCTAACAATTTGAAATGTTTTTTTTCCTAGAATCTGAAAAGTAGGCCATACTGATGGGTTTGGAGTCCTAGAGAAAATATTTCAGCCTAGTGTCCTATTAACTCTTCTGCCTCTTCAAAAGACTCTGGGAATATGATTTCACAGCCCATCTACCCCCTAGGTGTCTGAGACTCTACCTGGCAAGAGGCCAGAAATGTCTTGCTTCCTAGGGTTTGCACATTTAATCCATCTGAATAAGGGAGTTAAATTGCTGTATGCATCATGTGCGTGTGTCTCTCTGTGCGTACATGTGGCCAACGATGGGTTCATACACAGGTGCACACACCAGTCATGGATACAGAAACAATTAACCCTATACTCACATGCAAAGTGGGGAGAAATGGTTGAAAGAGAATTGCCTGGTCCTAATGGGGGCCACAGAGATAAGGTGAAGAACAAAGCATGTCTCCTGTGCCTGCCAGTGGAGCTGATGTGGTTGGAGGAGAGAGGGGAGGTGGTAGCCACATGCTGTCAACCACAGTGGAGCAATTTTCATTGAAACCAGAGCTCTGCTGAGACTAAGTCAGCCTAAGCCGATCGAAGAATCCCTGTTGCACTGTGAACCTCTCTCCTCAATGCAGGGCACTGCATAAAGCCACCATCTGTCCTAATGCAATGTGTGTTTTTAACAGCATCAGCATCCACAGTGAATTTGTAGTGATTTTTCATTTAAACCCCTTGGCAAGGCTTGCTAGTTGTTGTTTTGCTTTCAGATAACATAGCAAAGGGAAATTTCCTCCATGTTCTCTGTTGCTGGCCCTGATTTGGATCTGATATTTGCACCATTTGGAAAGGAATGAGGGAGGGAGTCATTTTCCAGTTTCACTGCTGCTCTTTTTTGTAAGAGGCAGGTTCTGGGGGATTGCCATACCTGGATCACTGTGTTTAGGAGAGAGTTACTGGTCTAATAACGCAGTCTTTGGCATTGGCCAGAGGAAGCTATTTCAGTACAGCAGAGAATGGCAGTCATTGTACACAGGGAAAGCAGTAAATTGCAGCATTGCTTGAAGAGTGAGCAGTGAGACCTCCAGGCCGAACTGGCAGAGTAGCATTTTGTAGGAGCTGCTGGTTTTTAGCAGGAAGTCTCAGCTTTTGACTTATTGGGCCACAGGGCAGATTGTACACAGAAGAAACTGAATCTGGGATCATGGAGCCTGACTTAGTGAGCACGTCCTTTCTGGGCTCCAAAGACCTGCTTTGCAAGTGTTAGTTTCTCTCTCATGGAATATCCTGTATCTCTTTTCCTGTAACCTTTGGGAAGCAAAAATAAATGTTACGTATGTTGCACAGGGAGTGAAGAAAAAAAAAAAAAGAAATCTTCTTTGTATGACCCAAATGTCTTCCCCCACATCAAAATATCTTGGCTGCAAAATCTAGTATTTTTTGTCATTCAAGCTGGGCAAAACTGCACTTCTGTCTTTCAGAATAAGATAAGGCTCTCGTGTCTAGCCAGCTTGGCTAGATACATGGAGCAGATACAGATGGCTTAAATTCTGCCTAAAGTCTTGTGTTTCTCCATAGCTGGCTCTAGCCTTTCAAGAGTTCATATCCAGAATTGATTAGCAAGGGCTCTTAGAATTGAGACCGTTCAAATTTGGTTCCCAGTCACTGAATTTTGGATCTCAAGACCACTGCAGGTACAAGTCTAAATCTTGGCTATCCCTCCATACCTGGCCAAAGTAACCGGGAAAGGGAAGGTTAGAGTGAGAGAAAGAAGCTGTTTCTGCTCCTAAGTTTTTCAGAAAGTTTGGAGAATAGTCTAAAAACAAGGAGATACTAAAACATTGTTAACAGGGACAGCTCTTTTTTTTTAAATGTCTGAAAAACACATAGTGACTGGTCATCACTATCATAAATTCATTATATTCTACCTCTCAGTCTTTTTCATTAGTAGATCCCAGGGCTCAGCTGCAAACGTAATGCCCACATCTGCAAAAAGCTAAGCAGCCCATCTGTATTTGCAAGCTGGTATCTGCTGTTTCATCTCTGTTGCATAGCCTTGATATAGTTTCCATAAGTGGTTCCATGCCAGACTGTTGCAGCTGTGTCCAGACATCCTGGGTTCATGTATTTATAAGCTTCTCTTGGCCTGCATAGGCTGTTTGCCTCATTTATTTTTCCTCCCCTTGCCCTGTTTGGTGTACTTTTTGCCCTTTCCACAGAAGCTGGGCCTTATGCTGTGATTGCTGCAAGCCCTGGAGGCAGTCCTCACTGCTCCATAGCTGAAGCCCACCTTTTACCAGATCTCTGGCTTTGTAGGCAGGGTGAGTTTACAGTCCACTTCCTTAGGGATCCATGATACTTACAGCAAAGTTATACACAGAGATACTGTAAAGATTCAGAAATCCCAGGAACTCTTTCCCTTTATTAGCACCGGTATGTGCAGGGCATGGCAAAACAATACATGCCCCGCTACCTTTCCTTGCTGCCATCCAAGGACACTGTGATCCTGTGTCCATCACAGAAGTTGTGTTTTCACAACTTTCTGTTTTCACCTTCCTCACCAGCCTTCCTCTCCAAATGACCAAGGAAATACTCTTGCTTTTATAGTAGCTGGTTACCTCTGCAGTATGTCCCCACTGCTGCCTCACCAAGTCAGGTGCTCTGTTTCTTTCTTGCTTCCCACTTCCAGCCTTAGTTTTGACATGGAAAACTGGCCTGCCCTAGGCAGCAGCCAGTCGGTTTTCTTTTGTGCTCCATTTGAGAGGACACCATCAAAGTTTAATGGGCCTCTTTTGTTATCATTGTCACCTTCTGTGAATTTTAGTTCAACTTCGATGCAGAAAAACCCAAAGCAGAAAATACAAAACAAACAAACAAAACAGAGAAGGTATCAGAGGCTCTCATTAAAACAAAGCTTGACGTTTTCCACTAATACTCGAGCCCCCAGTATCAAACAGAGTTCATAAGCTTCACACAGACAAATTACCCAACTGGTTGTTGCAACTGGCATGTCTGCACCTCATCGTCCACTGACACATGTATTACTTGATCTGGAATGCAAATATTGGTTGGCACTCCCAGAAACAGGAAAGTGTGTGCACAGTGGGTGCAAATGCAAATCGCATCCCTTGGAGAAATGACCGTGAAGCTGCCTGTGGTCATGGAAACCACTTCTGTCTTCCCTTCCCTTCCAGCACGGTGGGACTGGAACAGTTTGTTCTCGCAGTAGCTGTCTTGTGTACAGTCTGAGAGCTCCTGTGAAGCCGAATGTGCCTAGCCTTTGTGCTTCGCCATGCTTTCAGCAGCAGGCCACATACAGTTAACAGTCTTCCCCACACCCCACCAACGCCCCTTCAAAGAGAAAATTAGATCAAAGTTTTATCAGTTCCCTGTGTTTGAGAGTAACACATGCCAGGATTAATAGTTCTCAATTTTTCAGAAATATTAAAATTTGCTCTCTATTGTCAGGACAATAAATCTTTTACCCTGCAAGTTCATCTTGCTCTGAGAACGACCAAGCGATTACTGACCCCAATTACACAATTAAATCTTTGAAATAATACTGTTTGATATTAAACAATTACATTTCTCATATGAAAATATCACCATTCTCTTGCCAGCGAAGAGGGTATTAATAATGCATCTACACAGATTCTATTGTGTGTTAATAATGAATGTCTACAAAACCTTATAGGATGTTAATACTGCATGTACCCGCAAAGCTCTATAGGATGCTAATATACACCCACAAGGCCCTAGGAAATGCAAATAGTGAATCCAGAGCAAGGAAATGGTATTCCCTGTCCATTCTGCTCTCCAATATTGCATTCTGCTCCAGGCAGCAGAACATCATAGGAAGACTTGAAGAAAGTTCAGATTGGAGCAGCAGGAGCAGCCAGACGCTCAGGAAATTGATTTGAGGGACAAGGGAAACAGCCGTGTTTGGCTTGTTGAGGTCTAAGATGGGTGAGCGGTAACCATCAGAAGTTGTGTTTGAGACCCACTAAGAACCAGAAGTTTTTGGCACTGACCTCAGTGGGATTTGGATTGGAGAGTGTGGGTATTTGTATGGGACACATGGCTCTAATCAGAGATCAAAATGGAAACATGGAAGGTGTTGGTATGCTGAGCTGGAAAGCGGTATGAAACCCTCAACGTACCTGCAAAACACAAGTATGCCAGGCTATTTCCCTCCCTGGATGTAATAACTAAAAGCAACAAAATTGCACTGAGAAAGTAAAGATGGAAACTGTCTGGAAGAACTTAGGTACTGAGATCTGAAATATGTGAAGTCCTGAAAAGATGAAATTGGAGTCTCACTGCTGGCAATAGTTAAAACCAGTCTGGACTAGGCTGTAGTAAGAACACTGAAGGGAATTTCTGGGCTTGCAGCCCAGAAAGCCAGCCATATCCTGGGCTGCATCAAAAGAAGTGTGACCAGCAGGTCGAGGGAGGTGATTCTGCCCCTCTACTCCGCTCTTGTGAGACCCCACCTGGAGTACTGTGTTCAGCTCTGGGGCCCCCAACACAAGGACATGGACCTGTTGGAGCAAGTCCAGAGGAAGGCCATGAAGATGATCAGAGGGCTGAAGCACTTCTGCTATGAAGACAGGCTGAGAGGGTTGGGGTTGTTCAGCCTGGAGAAGAGAAGGCTCCAGGGAGACCTTATAGCAGCCTTCCAGTACCTGAAGGGGGCCTACAAGAAAGCTGGAGGAGGGACTTTTTACAAGGGTATGTAGTGATAGGACAAGGGGTAATGGCTTTAAACTTTAAAGACGGTAGATTTAGATTAGATATAAGGAAGAAATTCTTCACTGTGAGGGAGGCGAGGCACTGGAACAGGTTGACCGGGGAAGTTGTGGATGCCCCATCCCTGGAAGTGTTCAAGGCCAGGTTGGATGGGGCTTTGAGCAACCTGGTCTAGTGGAAGGTGTCCCTGCCCATGGCAGGCATCTTTAAGGTCCTTTCCAACCCAAACCGTTCTATGATTCTGTGATTCTGTGAATGGTACGGGCCTGGCTCCACAGGTGCTGGACTAGGTGACACAAATGGTTACTTCTGCCTATGCTGTCCCTGGTTATGTCATGACTACATATGCTTACAAATCCTAGTAAGAGTGCATGCTGGTTAACAAGCATCCATAGAACTTCCACAGTAATATTTACCTTCCAGTTGCTCTGGGATACTGAAATACGTGAGTCTTCATTGCTGAACTTGATTTAAAAATAAGCAACTCTGCACCATGTTGTTGGATGACAATGATGTGTGTCTACAGTTCCCTGCCAGAAGCTAATAATTCAATTACCTGCTTGGTAATTATGGAAAGATGTCCTTTACTCTTAATGCTGGTTCTTGAGCACTGCAAGCAGAGAAGCTTCTCTCTTCAGTGCCAAACAATATGTTAAGTTGCATTGAAGGAAAGATTCCGTACAAATTTGGTTTAGTCTTACAGAGCAGGCAAACTTCTGCTGCCACAGAGTGAGGTTCATCCCTGTGAGCGAGCCTGGCTGTATGGCACTTTCTGTTACTCAGGTTTTTCATGGCAGCTCACATTAGAGCAAGCAGTAATTTGCTTGGCAGGGCATTTGGTCGTGCCACTTGGCACACTCAGCAGTGACAGTAACTCTTTCTGGTTGGGATGGTGCTTACGCTAGTGCCCCATGCTCGGTGGAGACTTCAGAGACAGGCTGGCAAAGGCAGCACACAAAGACAATGTATTCAGTGTGCAGTGCTGTTTGCATGAGAGGGTGACTTAGGGAGAACATAACCCGTGACCAGGAGAGTTGGAAAAGCAAAACAAACCAGAAAAAAAAAACCCTAAACAAACCTTCAGACAGGTCCCCTAGGAACAGACTGGGGCACTGTGTAACAAAAGAACTATTTGCTTCAACTATAAAACACTCCTTTTGTGGTCTCTTCTGTGTGTATTGTAGTGAATATATTGACTGGCGGGAATGTTCATGGGAACAGTGAATTTTATGTAAATATTGGAGACTATTTGCAGGAAGCCAAATTTGAACTCATAAAAAGTAGTATTCTCTATGGAAGCCTGGTCCTAAAGGTTACTCAGAAAACAGAAACATTCAATGGGATTTACTGCATATATTTAACAAAAGTATATCTAACCCAGCCCCGATTTTGAATATCGACTATCTGGGGACAGTTTGTGGACAAACAATATGCTGAGAATTATTTACCAAGACAAGTCAGCAAATAATTGCAAATGACAAATAAATTTGAGAAAATTACAAACTGCTTGTGGACAATTCATGAACAGAAGCAAGGCAAAATTAATCAGATAAATTATTCACAATGAATGAATCTCTCAGCTCTAATTAAAACTCTGTAGGGTATTAATAATACATGCCCAGAGAACCACAAACAGAATCATATAACCAGAAGGATCCATCTGTGTCTGCATCGCACACCTTCCCATCCTATAACAGGGTGTTGCTGCTACCAACATTTCCCGGTATCTTTTTGTGTTTGAATGTTGATTCTGTTTGCAGCTGATAAAAACCCTCTTTGCACACAGTGTGTGCGATTAGTGTAGTAGGTTTCTCCGCTGATGCTTATGGTGCATAGGATCATTCCTTCCCTGTTTTTTTGTTGCTGCTTTTCCAGCCCTAGGGGAATTCCTGGGGAATATGCAAAGTATTACCTCAGCTTATCTGAAGTTGTTAAGGCTTTTCTTTCATGAGTGTTGCAAATGATTTTTTTCTAAGATACAGGTATGAGCAAAGACCTAAGGGTTTAATCCTGAAAATGCTCAGGAGTGGGAACCATGCTGGCTCCCCCACCCCGGGGCCTCCCCACACCAGCTCTGCCAGTGCACCCCCTCCTGCCCCACTGTCCCTTGTATTGCAGTTTGGGACTCCCTGCACATAGATCTGCCGTGACCTGATGTATGCTGCCTGCTTAGAGGAAGCCTTATCCTAAGTGGGAGTATTTTGAGGGGCTCAGTCACTGTGTGTAGCAGGAGTCCCTGCCAGGGGCAACAAGGGGAAGCCAATGGCAGTAGGCTGGGCTGTGAGCTGGGCGCCTGAACATCAGTCGTGCTGCATGTTTAAAAATGCCAGCAAAAGAAGAAAATTGGCTCTTTCCCCTTCCCCCACCTGTATAATTTAGCTCTGCTTTTAATATAACTGTGTCTTTGTACTCTCAGGAACTCCCCAAACCCATTCCCCCTACTCTGATTCCCTGCCTGACAGACAAGACTTAGTCAATCAGAAAATTGTTTAATACTTTTCCTTTTATTCCCAAGAGATCTTCTGGCCTTCTGTGTTCCCATTCATCAGCCCCTTTTCTACCAGCCACCCCCACCCCTCATGTGTCTTTTATCTACTTAAAACCAATCACTCTTCCCCTCTTCTTTTTTCACTTCACAAAAGGAATCAGAATTTAATAAGTGCAAGCTGCAAAATATCAGCATTAATCCCCTTGTCCTCATGGGGCTGGCGCCATGAGTCCCTGGGTCCCCTTATCGGCACCAAACTGTATTTCACCAGCTAGAACCCTTCTGATAGCATAAATACCTGCCATGCAGGTGTCTCCAGCTGACAAGATAACACATTATCAATCATACATCCCTGATTTATGCAAAAGGCCCATCTTCCTTCTGTTTATTGTATCTCATGGTAGATGGAGAGCTGGGTAAGGGAGGGGCTGAAAAATTAAATCTTTTCTGTTCCCATACACTTGAAGAGCCAAATGACACATCTCCTGCCTATACAAAGTGAAGGCCTTTCTCTCCTGTAATTCACTTATTAGCAGTTGTGCAATGGTGGTGTTGCAGAAAAATGGGTAGGGAGTAATTGACTGTGGAATCCCATTAAGCTTTGTCATAATGCACAGTCCCAGAGCGGGCACTGCAGAAACACCACCATCAAAATTCCCTGCCAGAGGGAATGGTGGAGGGCTGCTTACACTGATGTGGAAGGCAAAAGATGCTCAGAGTACATCCTGCTCTTCACTGGCCACCTTAGGTGTTCGTTTCACTCATACATGAGGACAGGGACATGGCCTTGTCTCTGGGAACTGCAGGGCTGACTCAGCCCTATAGCCTCCTGTGCAAGTAGTCAAGGGACACTTTCCAAGAGAAGCTGTGTGGTGGAGTGGGGAGAGACACTTGACTTTGGCAGTGGTAAGCCTTCATCTCAGGGTGAGGGTACTGGGCTGAGCCACAACCTGAGGTGGGTGCCAGTGTTCTTCGAGGAGGCAGCTTGTAGGAGCCCCCTCTGTGCTAGCAGCTTGCATTCCTTCTGGAACAGCCCTCAAATGGCTATTGCTTGCTGAGGCTCACTGGGACTGCAGGCTGAGGAGGATCTGCTTCCGTTCATGACCCTTTCAGTTGTGTGCTCTGACACAATTCACCACCATCAACAGGGGAAGAATAGTACAGGTTGTGCATGAAATAGCTTTCTGTACTTCATCCTACAGGGCAGAGTAGGACTGAGACTGATCTTAAGTGAAGGCGATGCAGCAGGGACATATAGGTGCATGTAGGATCACAGGTTTTCTACAGCTTTAGTTATATTATCTGAACTCTGTAAGGTTAAACTGGTGCAGCCTCCAGGTTTGTAACAGGTATTGATATAAAGATGCCTTTAACCAGTGTAGTTTGTTCTGATCAGTTTAGGGAATTAAGCTTTAATGGTAAAAGGACCCAATACAGGTCTAACAGTTGTTTTGATTGAAATGTCTGGTTAAGATTTCACTGACTCAAATAATCAGACCTGTACAAAGTATTGAGTTGACCAGCTTGACCTACGCTCTGAAGTCTGATCTCAGTGGTAGCTGTCATATATAGAGGACCAGTTTAAAAGTCCAAACCCTGCTAAAAAAAAAAAAAAAGAAAGAATGGTACTTCATAAGCAAAGGAATGGTGATGCAGTACCATTTCCATTCCTGGGAGGTGGCATTTTCTCTGCTCCACAGCACCTTCGGTTCACAGAGTGGCTGATGATGTGTGGGGAGGGAAATAAGCAGAAAGAGCAAATGACCTCAGAGGCAGCAAAGAGCCTGGTTTCCATTGCAAATGCCCTTATTAGGATGGAAAAAGGTAGAAACAAAAAAAAAAAAAAAAAAAAAAAAAAAAGAGCAGAAAGTACAAGGCAGAAAAATGCCCAGAAAAGATGTCTTCAGCTGTTTCCACACCAGTTTCAGCTTATCCTAAAAGGGGCTGTGGTTCCTTAAACATATATTTAACCCTGTCCTCACAAGTATTTTCTATTCCTTAGTAAAGGCAAGTTTTAAAACCAACAGTGAATCTAGGTGAACCACACTGCAGTATTTATCTTGGTCTCTAATCTGTACTTGATTTGTAATGTGCTTGGAGCAGGGGCTGTATCTTTGGTCTTTGTGTGTGTAATACTTATCGTAGTGGATTTCTGTTCTGCAAATACAGCTCCTGTGTGCTGCCTCTGTACAAAAAATTGGAGATAATAATAAATCACAGTCAGGTCTGATTCTGGGAAGAGCAGTTGTGTGGGAGAGGAAAAAAACAGTGGTTGTTAAACCCAAATCATAGATGTTCCTGTACACCCTTAAAGTTGTCTTCTCCTTTCATTCTCTGCCCTTGCTACTTACTAAAAAGTAAAATGACTCCTTTAGGGTGAAGGCTTGTTCTGCTGGTGCTGAAGATCCCAGCTTTTAAGCTCTGGGGACAGGTGTGGTGTCTGCCATCACTGACAGAGCTTGGAAATCAAAATGCTTGTGCCTGGTATGTCAGTGAGAGCGTCTGCCTCACCCTGACAAAGGACTCACCTGACTGGTGGACTAACTATAATGAATTAGCTAGGTGAGCCAGTGTCCCTTTCTTCTCTCATCAAGGGTAATTAGCATTCTGTACCACCCCGGTCCCTCAAGCCGCAGGAGTCCCCACCTTTGCACTGAGGTGCTATGAGGAGATCAGCTCTATTCTCAGACCCCCCAATTTTCCTTGTTACAACTGATGTCACTTGCCAGACCTCTACCTCCTTTTCACCCTTGGGACCTCTCCATGAAGACACCTGTCTTATTACATTAGGAAAGTTCCCTGTGGGGACATGGAGATGTATAGATCATGTCTACCGCAGTTTCTATCTCCAAACTATGACACGTCATCGATCAGCAAGTTTCTGCTCTTGTATCTCCTCTCTCAGTCATCAATGACCTTGATGGACACCTTCCGCTGTAAAAGTGTATTGTACTGCCATGTTTTTACAGCACTGAAAAACATGTCTGTGATGCCATCAGAAGCCTCCTGTTTCTTCTCCAGCACTGAAATTTTTGCTATATCCACAGTGAGAGAGAACATTAGCATGAATGAACATGATGGAGGGCTATAAAGTTTTTATTATCGCAATTTTAGGCTGTTCATCTTATGAGTGGCAAACTAACTTCTTGGGAGGGAAGTGCTTTGTGAAGAACTCTCTGAGCAGTTTGGGGAGGAATCCCAGTGGGGACAGAAGAGAGGAAGGACAAGAGAATTTGTGTTGTTCATAAAAGCAGAGTAAAGGCAGTTTGCTATAATCCACCCTCAGCCTTTCCTGTGCAACAGGCTCCTCAGTAGTGTGAAATTGTTGTCTTGAACTGGCCTGCCCTATATAATGGAGAACAATATTTAGCCTCTTATACATGCTAGTTTGGGACTGGGTAATGTGATTAATAAAAAGCTGCTTGCACAATACCCAGCACAGCTGCCGTGGCACATGTACATGTTCTGGACTTGTGGATGAATAGACTGTGAATGCTTAAGCACTTTTCTTGTATTTACTCCCCTAGGCCCTCCTCCCCCTTTAAAAAAGACAATTTCTGTGCGTCTTTCCCTGGTCTCTGGACCGTGACTTTCAGACATGTTTGAATAAGTCTGTGTGGGTGTGGGTTGTTTTGTCACTTATTACCAGGGCACTGCAGAGCTCTCTGAGTTTAAATTTATGTGTTCCAGCTTTTATTGCTGTGCCACTTGGCTCTTTTGAATTATCTCAGTCACCAAATGAATTTTATAGTCCATTGGGGGCTGTCCATGCTTGTTAAGGTGATATTTCCATCTCCAGCGTGCCGTGGAATCTCATCCGCCATGCAGTGATCGCTTCTACCTGCCAGCTGCCTATCACTTCTTCAAGAAACATCTCTGCTCCTTGGAGACTCATGCAGTTATGGGATCGGTTGTGTGGGGGGCTTCTGGAAAAACGTCCAACTCACAGTGCACAACGGGACATAACTTTTGCTCAGGAAAAAGGTGAAATAGATGCTGTTGCAATGTTGGGTTGTGCCGGCTGTCAGGCTGGCTCTATTTGGTGCAGAGAACCAGCAAGGTATGGTTTTTGGGTACTGTGCACCCCTGGGCCCCACTTCAAGAGTTTCAAGTGCATCCCCCAGTAAAGAGGGGATTATCAAGCAGAGGAGGTCGCCCCGTGGTAGATGACTACAGAAATGGCAGGGACCTGGGCATACACAGGGCTGCAGCTGCAGGAATCACAGACTCCACTGTGACCTGGTGTTTTGCCAACAGTGCTGAGCCCGTTCACCTGGGCCTGATTAGGCAAAAGGATGTTTGACTCTCTATAGGGTTTCTCACAGCATAGGCCCTAGGGGCTTGCCTCTAGTGAAGGCTCCATCTTTGTGCAGAGCTGCTTCCTGTGCTTTTGTGACAAGGACACCAGTATGGTGCTCCGTCATGGTGCAGACAGACACTCAGACTAGACCTGGACTTTTCTTGCTTTGTTGCTCTTCCTCCTGATGCCACCGTTTTGCTCTGCATTAAACTGACCCCTCTCCCTCTTCTAGAGAGGGTTCTCATTTTGCGAATGGCTCCCCAGTGTCACTTTACTGAAGTTGTCAAAGTTTTGGGGGCATTTTGGAGAGAGTTCCCCATGCCCTGTGTCAGGTCTCATGTTGCAGCAGATCTGCATGCTGACGGAAGTGGGAGAGGATATGAGGAATTTATCACTCTGCAGTGATGAATGCTCAGGACTTGATGTGGTGCTGCAGTGTGAGGAGTCGTCCAAGGACAGACCTAATAGCTTGCACTCCTAGCAGGGATCACAAAAGTCTCCCTCTCCAGCTCTGTGTCCAGAAGTCCAGCATCATCTTCCCTCTTTCCCAGGAGACTTTACCTCTTCCTAATGTTCTTCCTAAGAGCCCTGCAGACACACTTGGCATTGCTGTTTAGATGTCTCAAAATCACTGTCGTGGAACCTCTTACCTGTTTTGCTTGGGACAGCTACCACAAAGCAATTTTATGCCCTTTGTGCTCCTTGCTGGCTTGGCTGGTCAGCAGCCCATGTACTTCTGCAGTCCTGGGAGCCTGCAGCTAGAGGGATTGGCTCTGTTTTTCAGCCGCAGTGTTATCCATCACATAGGCAAGATACTGGTTGTTCTTCAGATGACCTGGGTTCTTACATTTTTTCCCTGATCCCCTTAGCAGAGCTCCCATAGGAATAAACCACTAGAAGATAACTTGCCAGTTTCTTTTTCCTGTGCAAAGGGCTCCTGATGGTATTTCTCCACGAGTCTCTGCTGGACTTAATGGGATGTTGTTTCCTTTCTCCGCTCCTCCTTTGTAAACTACTAATCAATGATATATTGCAGCTGTTTCCACGATTCATTTTCTTAAGCCTGTCGTAAGGCTAATTGGTTTTCAGTTTAAGTCCTGGATCTTGCAAATTACTATGTGTGGGCGCTTTGCAGGATTTGGGCCCCAAATTTTCATTCTCCATTGTCATTAGCTGTGTTAGAGTCTGTGTTAATCCCTCTCCAGCTAACTGTCTTCATACAGCAATTTAACTGCTTCATATTAACCTGGCGTACCTCTTCCTGCTGGGCTGTGCTGCATTCCTATGTCACCCTTGTGGCAGCCATTGTGTCTCTCCTACTGAGTGCAAATAAAAGCAAATTATAAACAAAATAAAGCTTAGAGCTATACATTTCCTCCTTTTCCTCCCGTTCTGTCCCTCCAAAAAAACCCAAAGAAATTCCTGTAAGGAGTTATCACGTCCATCATTTAACTAAACTGTACATATCTAGTGTTTTTAATCTCCCCTCATAAATCAATCCCTCCAGGCCCTTATCTAGTTCAGTTGTCTGGAAATTAAAAAGTAAAATAGAGCTCACAATGGGAAGAAGTCTGAAATGTCTTTTTGGGGGAGGGAGAGGAGCAGGGGAGGGACTGAGTGGTAGCAAATAATACTGGTATTTTATAACCACTTCCATCTAAGGATCTCAATGTACTTTGCAAATGGGAATGAATTAAGGGTCACCGTGTCTCCCGTGAGGCTGGGAAGTCTTGTCACAAATCTGTGTCAGCCAGCACTGGTCTTTATGAAGCACGTGCAGCTGTTGGAATTGCTTAGCCACTGCAGGGATAGAAGTCATTTCTTCCTGCTACAGGAAATTAGCTTCTACCTGTTTCAGTTGGAGGTGGAGAGTTGCCATTAGGAGCAGAAGGCCTCTGAAAGAGATGGAAAATTCTGACCCCTTTTAATAAAGGTAACTGGATTAAATGCGAATGCATTATAAATGCTCTGTATTTTAGAGGCAGGAAAATTCAGACATGGAAAGACGAAGTGTTATGTCCAGCATCTCACAGCAAACTAGAGACAGAGTGAGGGAATCTTCATCAGTTGCTTTGACTGGAGAACAATCCTCCTTTCTGCAAGTAGCAGCAAGTTTTCCCTACTTGTGGCCAGCAGCATGAAATTTGGGCTATACAGCTAGGGGTTCGACTGAATGGCTTTATCAGAAACTCCAGATTTGCTTACAGGCACCAAGGGAACAGTCTTTCTCAGGCGATTTCCACTGCTTCCCGCTTTAAAGAAGATTGTTTTCAAGGAAGATGAGAGCAGCTGTCTTTCTGGTGGTATCTTGGCATTCCACACCGGGTACCCCCAGCTCCAGGAAGGCACACAGGCCTGCCCTGAGATGAGATAGCAGAAGGTACCAGTTTTTTTTTCAGGTTTGGCTGAATTTCTGAATGTAGGCTTGCATTTGTTCTTCTCTTACCCTTACTGCTCCAATCCATCCTCAATAATTATCTCTCTGATTCATCCTTTCCTTCCATCCTGATTCTCCTTAACTGCTCGTTCAGATTAGGAAACATCCTTTCAGTCTCTCTCTCTCATCCTCATTAAATCTTCTTTTTATTTTTTTCTTTATCTTCATCTCCTCCTTCCTAGACTGTCACTAAATTAAAAAAGAAAAAAAAAGTGAAGAAAAGCTCTTTAATGTGTTTAAAAAAACCTCTTTGAAAATGATACCGTCTGTGTCGCTTCTCTCTCTGTCTCTCTTACTGCATTTATTTATTTATTTATTTTTACAGACGAAACTAAAAATTGGCTTATTGATAAAAGCCACAGTAGCTGCTGTTTGCTGATGATTAGGTGCAAAGAAGTGGCTTTTTCCTGTTAAGATGGGTAAATATGCAAAAGATGTTATTTAAATTGAAAGGACAGGCTGAGAATGTGCATTCCTCCTCCCTCCAACAACCCCATGTCACAGGGACAGATGTCCAGGAAAAAGGCTGGACTAGAATCCAAAGATAAAAGCAGACTTTGCCCACAAATGTGCACTTAACCCCAGGCACTGATTCCAGAAACTGCTGATGTCTCCAGGCTCTTGAGAAATGTTCTGGTTGCTAGCAGACTGTAAATTGCAGCATCTCAACCCTCATGGCTTCCATTAGTCAGCCCTAGATAGGAAATAGTACAGAAGAGCAGCTTCTTACCCAGTGGGAGCAGGAATGGGATGTCCTGGTTTCAGCTGGGATAGAGTTAAATTTCTGCCTAGCAGCTGGTATAGTGCTGTGTTTTGGATTTAGGATGGGAATAATGTTGATAACACACTGATGTTTTAGTTGTTGCTGAGTAGTGCTTACACTAGTCAAGGACTTTTCAGCTTCTCATGCCCTGCCAGCGAGAAGCTGGGAGGGGGCACAGCCAGGACAGCTGATCCAAACTGGCCAAAGGGATATTCCAAACCATATGATGTCATGCTCAGTATATAATCTGGGGGGACTTGGCTGGGGGGTGGCGACTGCTGCTCGGGAACTGGCTGGGCATTGGTTGGCGGGTGGTGAGCAATTGCATTGTACATCACTTATTTTGTATATTCTTTTATCATTATTACTATTATTATTATTTCCCTTCCATTTCTGTCCTATTAAACTGTCTTTATCTCAACCCACAAATTTTACTTTTTTTTCCCCAATTCTGTCCCCCATCCCACTGCGGGGCGGGGGGGGGGCAGGGAGGAGGGAGGAGTGAGTGAATGGCTGTGTGGTGTTTAGCTGCTTGCCGGGTTAAACCACAACAGTCCTTTTGTGTTGTGTTATCAACATTATTCTCATACTAAATCCAAAACACAGCACTATACCAGCTACTAGGAAGAAATTTAACTCTCTCCCAGCCAAAGCCAGGACAGATGTTCTCTTTCAAAAAGAAAAAGAAAACAGTAGCACTTTGCTGGTTTCAAATACATGAGGACCCAGACTGAAACATCTCTTCAAAATATGCTTAAGTTTGGGAAATTTGTCATCTGGATCCATGTGCTAGTAGATGTTAAAGTCAGAAAAGACCACTAACTCATCTTGGCTCTGATCTGAAGGTGTTACTACGATATGACCACATGTGTCCACGCTATCATTGCTGTAGCTATCTCAAGTACTAAGAGGAATGAAACTGCAGCAGCCTAGGCTTCTGCGTTGGCCACACACGTCTATCCAGAGCTGCATGCCTTTAGCAAGTAAGACTTACGCCCTTGCAGCTTTAGAGCTGTTGGCAAACAGGACAACCAGGTTGAAGGTAGCTTGCTGCAATGGCACTTCTGGTATTAGTAATGGGGTTGGTAACTCTTGGTAGTGGAGATCCAGACCATCTGTGCAATCCAGTTTAGCCAGCTGCCTGGGCACTGACATGAAAGGGCTGGTTTGACAGCCACATGTAGCATCACAGAAGCGTTGGTTGCAGGGGACTGCTTGTTGGGCTTCTGGTCTCCAGTCCAAGCTTCTGCTTGAAGCCAGACATCTCCCAGGAGTCAGTGTGTCAAGATCAAAAGGGCTACATCTCAGTGTGTTCATTTCCTCTTCTCCCAACTTTCCCTGCCTCATGGCTGCTGCTACCTCCATGCCACTCTGCCAACACCAGGGCAGCCTTGACTGCCTGTCCAAGTCTCAGTTCCAGAGGCACACGAGGTGGCGTGTTGCAGAGCCAACATGAATCCAGATAAGCTTATTCACCAAGGGCTTTTCTGTTCACCTATAACATGCTTGTGACTAATGAGTGAAACCTCCTTCAGCATTGGGGACCAGTGCCACAAAAGGCAAGAAGCAGGTCCAATGCACTATATAGCGGGGATTTCTCTGTCTCTGTGTAAAGACCCTACTGTGGAAGGTGTGCAGGCTACTGGGCGAAAGAAGAGAGTCTCTCAGTAGTTAGGAAGCATGATAACCTCTTATTCTTCCAATCAGTCCATCATCCCACCCAATTCAACTGTCTGGAGAGTCCATGTCACAAATGAAAGGGTACATCATGACTTTCCTCCTGGAATACCTGGCATAGTGGTGAAGTAGAAAAAGGGAAAGAAAACCTACAAATTGATAAAATCAAGAACTCAAACAGAAAAAGCAAAGTAGGACAAAGATGGAGGACACATGGCAGAAACAGGAAACTCTGCATCACAGGGAAAGTCGGTACAAGTTCTCCTCAAGAGGTGGATCCAATTGTGGAATGGTGGTTTGCATTTTTTGCCCAGCTGGTAACCTCTAAGGAAGCAGCTGAGTGAAGCTATAGCACCATGAATAAATTTAGCTATGTTTAATCATTAATATGGTTTGTACTGGAAGACACCATGTGCGAACTGGCATTGATGCATGGATCCAAGGAACTCTGTGGTACTTTTTAGTTTACCTTACATAGTGACTAAGGCTGGGTTCTCCAACAACAGCAGCAACAAAATGTTGCTGAGAATCCAGCAAAGGCGCACATGGAGCAGGGGAGGAGGGTTTCTGCCAGACATGTGACCTGATTTGTGCTGGTATTTTGCTCAGAGATAGAAACTAGCCTGCCTTCTGTGGTGGTGCCAAACGAAGGCCAGAGCATATCCATCTGCAGTTTAAGCTGTATCATTATGAAGTTGCCTTTGGCTTTCCCATTTCTGATTCTGCCTTTTAGCCGCCCCTTGCTGCCTTGGTACTTAAGTGAGGGCGATACTCGGTGTCTTGGTGTCTGGAGTTGCCACTCCTCAAAAACACCACAAGGCTCAGTGATAACATGCATCCTGGCAGTAGGGACCCCTTTAATGTCTTCTGTCTCAGAGACATAGCAGGCATTTGCCAGACCAATCTCTGTAGTCTTCTTCAGTGTTTATTCATTAATTGTTATCCACTGCTCCCATAGAGCACTTTGTTTTTGATGGCTTGTGTAAGTGGCACATTTATTCCCAGACAAGGTTTGAGAGTGAGAACAAATCTAGTTTATTCTGATAAAGTGAAAATTAAAACAGTGGGCTGCGCTATTGGAAACAAGAGTTATGCAAAATGAGACAGTAAAATGCACTGTCAGTTATCTATGTGACACTCACTCCCTTCCCAGTTCTTCCTTCAGCTCTCTCCCAGCCTGTGGCTCCTGCAGCTCTATGAATGCAGAGTGAATGCCAGGAGTTACTCTTTCTGACTGACTAACGTACGCGGCATACGGCCTTCCAGGATATACCCTTTCATTGTTAAGGAACCATGGAGTGAAAGTGCCTTTTCAAAGCAGCTCCTGACCCCACTGTTCTTACTAGTTTTTTACCTAGAAAAGGAGGGTATACACTAGTATAGTTCTTTCCCTTCCTGGTAACGCTATTCAGAGGATTTCTGTTTGGAGCATCCTGTTCAGGGTTTGATGACTTCCTGTAAGAAGGACAAATGAATCATTCTCAGGTTTGCATCTCCAGCGCAAACATCAGGCCCTTCACTTTCTTCAATGCAGGCAGTTGGGGTGATGGGGTCCTCTAGGGCTCCCATAGACGCAAGCAGAGCTGTCGAACAGTAAGATGGTGGGATGATCATTGTTTGGCTGGAGGGTAGACAGCAGTCCTCATATGGGGGTGCATGATGCCTCTCCATCACCCAGTAGAGAGGGACACCAGGAAGGATCCCTGTTGGATTGCTCACAAAGTCATTCTATAACAGATGTTAAAAAAAGATGTTTTTTAAGAAGGAGCACCCTATCTTCCTAGGTGGCTGCAGTCTGTTCCTGCTCCTGACTCTGCTGCCTGGCTTTTTGGCAAGTTGTCTCTCTTCATACCCTTTTGCTGTCTTGCATATTTGGATGGGAGTCTCTGAGTAACTATGAGAGTGTCTTCCCCCAGGTGCTTGCACAGGATGCAGCCGTCTGGGGCCTTGCCACTACTAGGGCCTGTGAGCCTAAAAACCACGACGCGTGGAGGCTGGGATTTCACTGGGGAGAAGTTCAGATCACAGTGTTATGAGCAAAGGAGTTTCCAGGCTTCCTCAGACCTGGAATGTGATCAAGTAAATGTGAAAAAATGTTTAATTAAACTAACATGAAAAAGCCTGAAAGGGTCATGAAAACTGAAGGCAATGATGCCAGTTCCCCACGGCATATGGCAGAGCAGCCGCTCTCCCCTTGCTACAAACGCAGGACTGTCACTTCAGAGGGACGTACAGCCCTTTCATTTCCCAGGCCATCACCATGGCGGCAGATGGACCATCCCGGGAGCCGCCGTCCCCGCTGCCACCCTCTCCTTATGAACAGGAGTAGGGGCAACCTACCTCAGGGGACCTGATTTCACCAGGGGAAGGCAGATAGAGAAAAGGTACCCATTTTTGCACTGCTGGAGCCTGGCCGCTTGGCAGGGGATGGCACCGTGCTGGGGCTGGCCATGGGAGGAGAGGTGTAGAGTGTCACCTGCTGTGAAGGCCTTGAGCGCTCCTCTGCTACGTGCTACTGGGATTGAAGCACTTTATTCTTTTATCAAAGAGAATTTATATTGGACATCTAAACTCCTTTAAAAACAGAGAAGTCTTGATGTTCTAACTGTTGAGTTAGGGAGCTTGGCTTTTATGCTTCTGGTGATAGTGATGACTCACATCCTTGGCTTAGAAAGTCTTGCTGTCCATTTGCCTGCCACGGCTTCCCTCAGTTCAAGCAGCAGTGCGTCATTTGGCATTCCTTTTTATGTACAGGTAATGCACCCACTATACGTAAGCGCAGAAGGCACAATCACAAACTTGAAAGGCCTTGGGCTTGCAGGGCACTGTGGGAGGACCAGGAGGGTTACCAAGTGCTGGTTGCTCTATTTTTGTAGTGCAGAGGGAAAATTTTTAAAGGGTTACAGTGTGTCACTGGGAGTTTGGTGTTCAAGTATCACCATGTTCCAGGGTTGAGGTTTTTTTAACATGTTGGTCTTTCAGTATATTTAAGTTGTATAGGAAGAAGAAGAGAGTGGCTCTGGCAGTGCAGACTTAGGAGATGAGCCCACACACTAAAGGAGGCAGGGAAAGAGGCAGTGGGACATGAATGAATGGGAAGCATGGGGAAAGCTCATCTGTGGTTGAGAGAAAAGGAGGAGGCTGAGCTCCTAAGAGGTGAGGTCAAGCAGGTGAAAAGGACAGACAGGCTGAAATTGCTACAGGTTTTTGAAAGTGAGAAGAAATTGAAAGTCAATCCAGTGAACACTTCAGAACCAAAGGAGGGATGAAGTGAGATAGATCTGCTATGATGGGATTTCAGGGTGAGGAAGGAGAATGCTAATGGCTATATTGCATATGCATTGCGTGTCAGAGAAGCTGGGGAGAAGTTGCACTGCACGGAAGTGAGCAGTAATGAGCAGCCAGGCATGTCTCCCAGCTGTCATGACAAAAAAGAAGGGCTTGGGTGCTGGCTCTGTTGCAGAGCTGTCTTTATCTCGAGGGACTTCTATCTGAAAGCCTTTCCTTGGGAGGTTCATTATCTCCCCTGTCTTCCCTGCAGTCTCTCATTCTCTGCATGGGTGGAAGTGGCCCCCAAACTCCAGAGACCAGATCGCATCGTAGTGGCCTCATTCTTCCTTTCAGACCTACCAACTCCCTAAAGGCTTCTGCCTTTCTGCGCTCTGTGAGGAAATTAGTTTGCTGAAGAGAAGGGACATAGTCATTGTAAAAACTATTCCAATGAAGATGTTTAATTGCAAAGGAGGAAAAACCGTGTGTAAATTAAATGAATCACCCTGTTTACAACACAAGAGTAAGGAATGATCCGAGAGGAATCTGACGTTTTGGCAGTGTGAGGCACAGGAGATGCAGCTGAGTGTATCAACGTAGCAGAGGAGGTAGTGGCTTTTAGAGCAACAGCAAGGCAATTAGCCTTGCTTTCCCTATACTTCCTTAGACATCTGCTTGATTTTAAATACCGAAGTGTGTCCTGTTTTCCAACCGCCTTTTCAGCCTGTGCTTTCTGCTGGGCAGCACATATGCAATGGGGTTGTGCTGGGGCAGGCGGCAGTGGGGAAGGGCCGATTGCTTCAGCCTCAGCAGTAACCACCTGTCAGCTGAATCACATCAACTAATCTAGCACCTGCTCCCACCCTAATGAGATGGGTGGGGGAGTGCCTCCAGCTGGGGCTTCTCTGCCTGGACACAATGCAATTACATTTTGGTTTGTCTGTCTGTCTCTGCCTGTTGCATAAGATATCAGAGGTATAGCAGAGGTGGGAGCATTCCTGAGTAGTCAGGGGGTTGTGGCTGCCTGTGCTGTGCATATGTTTATAGTACAACCTCCATACCTTTATCTGAATTGCTGTTGCTGTGTGAGGAATGAGAGTGGTGAGAGACTTCCAACAAGTGGTCAGAAGGAGGTGGAATCTGTGAAGCACTCACACTTGGTAAGATATTGGCAGCAGTAGCTGTCTAGCTGGTTGCTTAACTATTAAATAGCATGTCTGTACTCCTGTAGGATGTTCTGTAGTAATAATTAATAGTGATTACATAGTGATAATATAATGATTATGCTAATAGTTCTATCAGCCTGTATGTAAAGAGAGATGAGCCAATACTATAAATAGAGTAGTAACTATGTGGAGAGCAGTCTTAATGACAAGAGTATCACATATAGTAAATATGCTGATATTGTTTATAATAAACAGTATAGTTCCTTGCCTACTGTAATCAGTCTTTGCAGTTTCCCTGCAATTAACTTTCAATGTTTCAGTCCTGCTCTTCTGTTTCCCCCTCTACCACCCTGCCCCCAGCTGCATAGAGATACTTCAAGATTCATTGCTTCCAAGTCGAGCAAGGAACTATGCTGGAATGAGTAAATGCCCATTAACGTGCATACTAAACCTTACAGTAGAGACCAAGGCACCCATGACAGATGGGTGCTCAGGACAGCTACAAACTCAGGGCTTGGAAGGCTTTGCCTGGATACCCCACAAGGAGTATTTCATTTCCTTGCACTATGTCACATGGAAATAGTGAGGAAGGTGGATGAGGAAAGGAATGAAACCTCTTAAGCTGGCTCAGTTAGGTTATGGTGTTCATTTCATCAAGCTGCCTTGTTACTCAGTACATGCACACTTACAGATTCACAACAGCTGTTCAAGGAAACCCAGCCTCCTCTGAGCAACTGAAGTGAGCACAAAGATACAGCAGCAAACCCTGGTATGTGCTGCACACTCGTGTCTCCTGCCAGTGTCTTCAGGGAGGAACTTAGAGCTGCTCTGCGTTTTTGGGGGGCTTAGTCCCCAGCTACTGATGCTCTCTTAGGGTGCTGGCAACCAAAGATGAAAGAAGGANAAAAAAAAAAAAAAAAAAAAAAAAAAGTGGAAGGAAGCAGGGGTTAATGGAAGGAAGATCTTCCATAGTTGCACTAAGCAAGTAACCAGTTATAGCTGGGATGAAGGGCTGCTGCCAAGGAGAGTAAAGCAGTTGTTGGGCAGGCTAGTTACTATTTCAAGACTGTCCTCCTCAGTAGAAACCTAGGAAGGAGACAATTAGATTCAAAAATCCTGTGAGGAAGGATCTGTGCTGACTGGGGAGCAGCTTGCTACTCATGAATTGCAAAGTATAGAGAACATTAAGGTTTTCTCAGGCCTGGGCAGTTATGCTCTGCAGAAGAAGACACAGCATGTGGTAAGCTGACCGATAGGCCAGGTGTACTGGGGTGCTAAAATGGGGCAAGGTATCCTCAGGGAGAGGAAGAAACCTTCTCAGGAGAGTAACCATAGGCGAGGGATTACATAGCCTGGCCCATGCTGGAGGGTGCTCTAAGGCAGGTAGCTCTGCCTAAAACCTGGCCTGTGTTTCTGGCCTAACAACAAGTTATACCTGTGGAGGAGCAGCAACTGCAGGCACGAACTGTGGACCTGAAACTGCTCCAGGTTTATTAAAACCATGGTGTGAGGCATGGCCACAGTGCTTGTTGGAGATCCAAGGAGCATCCTGACAGCACAGGTCTGTACAAACTTGATGTCCTTTGCTATCAAATGATGAAAGCTGCCATACTGAGGTGTCTCAAGGATGTGAGGTGTATTGTCCCTTATGCTGATGCTTCTATGGGGTGCTTTTTAAGAGTATGTGCTGCTGCTATGGTTGAATTACTTGGAATGCATTAATAGTGGTAGATCAGATTTGACTTCTCAGTGGAGCACTGGATTGATCGCATTACAGAAATAAAGACATTTTTCCTCCTGGCGCTGGCTGGAAAGGTTGGAGGAAGTATTACTTTTGCAAAGGATGTCTTCCTCCTTTGGGACTTAGGAGCTTGGATCAAGTATGAAAACCCTGTGCTGAAACAACCCAGCCAGCCCTCTTACAAAATTCGTTTGTGCAAATTATTTTCCAAATTCACTTACCTCTTGCAGTCACATTATTATTAGTCTGTAAAAGTCTGTGTATGGCCTGCTTGGCAAAATCTTTAGGAATCCTTCAGTCCTTTCCGAGACCAGAAGTGGCCTCGTAGTCTGGTGGAAGGCAGATGGCTTTGGAGGAATGCAAAAATATCCTCAACAGCTGTCTTTGTTCTTTGAAGATCAGCATTGGGCACAGCGGGTCCAAAGTGCTGGAAATATGATGTGCAGTGGTAACCTCTGAATCAAATCTATTTGCTTAGGTGCTGAAATGTGTTACTTCCTAGTTGCATTCTAAAGATTTCAGCCCAGTACCCATGTCCACTTTGGAGAAGATGCCTTTATATTCTGGAGAGTTTACAATTCCATTGTACCTTGTCTTGAAACATTCTAGCATTCACTGCTGGTACAGCACCTGGCCCACAGTGGAGGTGCCTGTGGGTCTCACTAGTACTGGTGACTGATTGCCTTCACCTTAAAGCCAAAGCAGGAGGGCCTGGGATTGACAACACTGTGCAAGCAGAACAGCTAGGGATACACTTGATGCATGTTGGTAGCAGTCCACACTATCCATGCTGTGCATGAGCAAAAGTTGATTCAATCTTTCCCACAGCCAAGCCCTAGTGAATGGACTAAACCATGTCATAAAAAACCAGAGCCTATGCAAGCATAGGACAAACCTCTCTGTGCCTCACTTGTTCCCATTGGGGAACCAAAGAGATGTAATGGAGCAAGTCAGGAGTAAAATGACAGCTTGTATCCTACAGAAAAAAAAAAAAAAAGAGGGGAGGTAGGAAAGAGAAGGAGAAATTGCACTCTCATTTTCTGCTCTCCTCTTTCCATTTGCCATTTTTCCCTGTTTGAGACTGTCAAGTACCTCTGTGCCTGTTCCCCTCCCCTCTCCCAAATCTCATCTCTCTTCAGAGCTTTGGCTTTAAACATGCACACATATATATGCAATTAAATGCAGTCTTTGACTTTTCGCCTGGGAAACTGGAGGGATAAGGTGAGCTAAGCTTTTAATTACGAGTACCCATTCTGGGAGGCAGGGAATTCAAGCTGACAGTAGATGCTGCGGTGCTGCTTAATCCTGTCTTACAGGGAAGAGAGGGGAAAAAAACCCCCATGAATCTGCTGGAGAAAAGATTTCCTGAATATATAAAGAAAATATTGTTTCTTTTTGCTTTTCCTTTTTCACCTTCCCTTTTTCTTTTTTTTTCTTTTTTTTTTTTTCTTTTTTTCGTGCCAAGTGGAAACTAGGCGTTAAATACTGAGAATTTGATTATGGCTTTTATTAAGATGGAAGTGTTAATGTGCGGCTCTGACCCCTAGGATCAAGCTGTTTGTGCCAGGGATTTTTTTTGATCGGTTTTTTTCTTGTCTTTTCTCCTCTCTATCTCTTTCTTTTAGAGCAGACATAATGGGCCAGGTTCATCTGGGCTTTTTCATCCATTGACATGGCTGGAGTTTCACCACAGACACCTTTGGCTCTAAGTGATTTTCTTGATGGGGAGGTGAACAGCGTAGGAGTTCAGTGGCACTACTTCCGAAACAAGCACAGTTGGGGTTGTTCGGGGAAGAAAAAAATGTAAAAGGCATGTTAGTTTATGTCCTACAAAGAAATCACTAACAAGTTTTCCAGTATTACAGGAAGAAAAAATTGTTCCCTTTTGCTCAACACAGGCCAGATATGATCTGTAGTCAAATTTGATTTACACCCATCATTTTTTTTTTTTTCCAGTTCCTTACAGGATTTGTCGCTGTGCTTTAGGACCAGTAAATCCTTGCCTTGCTAAGCAAATGGAAAGACAGTACAGAGGGAGGTAGGATCAGGCCAGGAGACTCTGCTAGAATACTGGGTATGAGTCCCAGGCAAAGGCCTGCCTGCGGAAGAAAACCAGAATAGGAAGTGAAGTGTGCACACCATTTAGAAACAGCATCTCTGCCTAGTCACTGGAAGGCATCGCATCCCCACCTCTTTCTGTCCATCTTACCCAGCCTGTGCTAGGGCTGTGTCAGTCAAAGCCTGCTCCCTCTTGCTGCTGTTCATATGCCATTTTCTGCAGCGTGGCTTCCTCTGACTTGTGCTGGAGCCTCTGTCTTGCTAACCTCAGTTCAGGCTGGGCTGTGGAGCTGTTCCAGTCCACGCCACTAGCCGATGAGATTCATTCCAAGCTTTTCCTGCTCCCTTCTTTCCCTTTAGATTAAATAGGTGACAGTGTGAAGCTGTTGCATCTGAATGTGCTGGTAAAAGAGGAAGAGAGAGGTCTTGCCTTCCATAAATGGGTCCCCATTACTCACATAGGGATACTTCGGAAAGAAGAGCTTGTGGCACCATGCACAGGGGCATAACTTTATTAACATCTTTTAAATGTTTAAATTAAACTTTGCTGAAAGTTCATTACATCCTTTAAAGAGGATGTAGTCAGGGCCAAATTTGTTAGAAGCCTGTCTGAGTATGGGGTAGAGATGAGAGCTGGGAGTTCAGAGGACAAGTTAGTCAATAGCATTATGGAGTTCTTGCTTCCTTGTTTATTTCCATGGTCCAAGGGGAGCTGGGCTGACATCAGCATTTCAAATGGGATGCTTTTTGGATTTGAATACCTCCATCTGAACCTGTTCTTACAGTTCTTGTTCTGGATGAGTTTCTACTTGGCATCTCCTGACAACTTTCTGCTATGGACTGTGACTCTCTGTGCTACATCATAGCTGAGGCCTTTGCATAGCCTGCTGTTAACTAGGAGACTTGTCTGTCTCGCTGATATGAAGAACCTATAAACTTTGCTACTGCCTCTGAATATCCTCTGCAATACCATCATGACCCCTCTGATTAATTTCCACAATGCAGCTTTGTTGGTGAGACCTCAGTAACCTTCTAGCTGACCTCCCTAACATGCTGTTCCTCACAGGGTTCCCACTGTTAAGAGCTGAATAATCCAGCCCTACCTACCACCTTCAAACAGATTTATGGAGTGGCATGGCCTTGACATACAACATGGACTCCCTTCTCTGAAGATGTCACTTGCACAAAACCTTTATTTCTTGGCCTCAGCTCTTTTTAGATGCTGCTCTTCCTTTGCTTGAATTCTTCAACTTAGAAAACTGATACTGTGTCTGTGTGGCTACGGTGTGAGTCATTTGTGATAAGAGTGCCCCAGACTATGTGGTGTTCAGTTTAGGATTTAAAAGTCTGTATTAGATTCTTTGCTTTAGATAGATTTCCTGTGTGGCTTCAGTCAAATAGGAGGTGTAACAAGGAATTTGGTGGTTCCTTAATGAAACAAGATCCATAGGGATCTGGGCCACCAACTTGTGCATATGCAGAGAAGGCACTTGAAAAACTAATATATTCTTTAGCTTTAAAAAAAAAAAAAAGTATGGGCTTCTCAAGAACACTTGAAATCCCAAAGGAGCTAGTTGCACCCTTTGTGAGTCTTTTACTGCCACTTAGTTGCTAGATAAATGCAAAGTCCCTTGGTGAATTTTGCTTTTGGTCTTTATGATTACCTTATTTCAACTGGCTTGTACGTCGCAGTTAACAGTGGTGCCCTGCTTCACTGAGACACAGCAAGGGTGAATGTGTGAAGCCTATGTTTGACTAGTGTGGTGCCTGGGAAGGGGGAGAGAGGCCTCCACAGATGAGTGTTACAGGGATTCCCTGCCCCTGCACAGGTACATGTTAGGGTTGGTTTTGTTTGTTGTTGTGGTTGTGGGGAGGGTCATCTTGTTTCTGTTTTCATCTAAGGGCTCATTTCATATTGCCTCCTTGATAGGCGCTTCAGCAGGTGGAAGGAATCTCAGCCCAGGGCAAAGTCACTTATTTTCTTTTGTCGCTTGGTTCTGCCGATCCTGAAGGAAGGGCTTTGTGAACAAACAGCAGGAATAAATGCAGTTTGTGTTGGTGCCTAGTTTTGCTTAACATTTACATGTACTCTGTGAGCCATCAGAGTACATGGGCAGAGCTGAGGTATAGAGGGACTGTGGAGGTCTGAGGTAAGGACCTTAATCTCTTGGTTTGCTGCTTCTCTCCTTCTCCACTTCCAACCTTGGCATCTCCTACTGAGAGACTCCTGTAAAGAAGCTCAGCACAGCTGCACCAGATTAGGCACTCTGACCACTACTGTAACCTACATTTCAAACCACCTTCATAGCAGACAGTAGCTCTGCAGAAGGGACTCTAGTTTACATATCAAAGCATTTTGGAGAGGGAGCAGTGGAAAGAGGGAAAAGAAATGACAGCAATGTAAACACTAGAGAAGGGAGAAGCAAAAGGAAAGGCAGCATTCAGTTTGACTTCTTGTTGTCAACTCAAAATACCTTGGCTGTGGGCTTGCTTTTAAGATGGTGAGAAAGGTGAGGCTAACAGTTCAGTCAGTATGTCAAGAGGGTATGTCTGAGAGAAGCATTTATTTAAGACAATTGTGATCAAATATTCATCAACTCTCTCTCCCTCCATCCCACTACAGCTTCTTTCTCGCGTCTCTCAGCTGGAAAAGACTTCAGAGTGAAAGAGGGAGCACCACTTAAATGCTTATTTATGTTGTCATTTCTAGGCATTTTATCAGGTCTCTAATGAAATAGATTTTCTCTCAAGAGGTGCATATTTTCTGAGCCAGAGGGGGAGAGCACTACGGATTGCTGAAAAAGTCTACCCACATTCAATACATTTGTTGCATTATTAATGATGATAAAAGCANAAATGTAACTGTCAGGGCAAAACTCCTTTCTTGACAATCCCCAATGCTTTCACATATATCATTTCTAAGAGCGCTGCCAGAGCCAAACCATTTGGGACTAGAATTATAGCAGAGATTAGCAGGATTCTGTTCCAAGAATATCTTTATGGTGATCACTTGTCACTTGTCATTACAAATAAATCCTATTGGTCTTCTTCCCTCGGTCTCAGCCTTGGCTTACTTACACTTGAGAAATCATTCTTCTCATTCCCTCTTTTCCAGCAAGTGAAATTCAAGTTGCTTCTTTGAATGGCTGCTGGTTTATCCTGACTCAACACAGCCCTGGTGGAGGGGCCAAGGGGATAGATACAGGAATCTTTCATGCTTGTTTTTCCACCAGCCACTGGTAAAATGTGTTTTCACTGGTGTTGTCAGGATATTGGATGTTTCTGTGGTATCACGTGGGACAGCAGTGTGCACACAAAGGTTCAGGCAGGTTACCTTATATCCCATTGCCTCAAACAGAACGGAGGGGCTTTTTTTTGGCCATGATTCTGTATCACAACAGCACCCAGAGCATTCCACCAAGGTGAGGTTCCCGTTATGCTGTGTGTTGTTCACGTACGCGCAGTGAGAGGTCGTTTGAGTAAAATAGCAGAAAATGAGGACATGAAGAAATAAAGCAGGTTGTTCATATTTGTGCATCAGTTCAGTGGGTACCTGGTAGGAGAACCCAGGCATCCTGAGTCTTGTAGTGCTGCCCCATCTAGTGAACCACATTCCTTCTCTCAGATACTAATCCAAGCTGGGCTCTGGACAGGGTGGTTAATAACTAGACCGTCTGCTTCACGGATGCTGGTGGTGCTCATGTTCAGAGCAGCATGAGGCAAATTCTGCTGGATTCACCACAGCTGTAATGAAACACTAAGGTTTTTATGGGCAATGCTGCGAGCAGACTGAGACATCCTAGGTCTAAGCAGCAGAAATGGAATTTGAAGTAATTAAGGATGATATGGTACTGTTACATGAACAGTTCAAGTGGCTTATCAATATGAACCTTTGGAAGGGTTCAGAGTTGAATGGAGTTGCCCGTGGACTTCTGTTGCTTTCTCTGGAGCTTTAAAAGAGACACTGTGTGTTAGCATTGGAGCTTAGGCTGGTGTTTGGATATGCTTTAAAAAGCTGAACACGTTCACTAATATGTTGGCTTTGTTTGCAACAGAATGCCTTATTTCTATTTATTATTTCACTCATTTATTATTTATATTACAGTAATAGCTAGAGGCCTCTTTCTGCTAGGTGTCATACAGATTCTTTGTAGGAGGAAAGTTTGTCTGCTAATACTCTGCCTGAGAGGTGGGAGTGTCTTCAAAGAAAGTAGCAAATAAGTTGCAGAACTTGGAAAAGGACCCAGCTCTCTCAAGTCCTGGCTTCTTGACTTAACCAGTGCACCTCACAAACAGCTATATGAAACAAAGATATTGCTCTTGCTTTGCATGAAGTCTTTAATGTAAACTGATGCTGAATGGGAGCCTTTAAATATATCAAACAACTAGCGCTCTGGTTGGAAGGAAGGTCTTCCTGTAATTTATTGCACATCTGAAGAGGACTGCACTGCCTGAAGCCAGTGGCCTCTCAATTTTTCTGGCACCTAAGCTGGTTTTTCATGTGCTTTCCACATGGCAGAAAACTAGAGCTCTTCTTGTAGCAAGAAGAGAAGCTAAGCATGTTGTCCACGTTGCATGACATACCAGGGGAATCTTCCCCAGATAGGCAAGTTAAAAACTAAGGGGTTTGATGGTCACTTGTCTCCCTTGTCTCCGAGTTTAAAAGCAGTCAGTCAGAAAGGGACCAAACCCTTGGGGATTCACATTTGCTTTCATTAGGATAATTAAAGAACAGAATAAGCAGAACAGACAGACTTGCCCCTTTTAAGATGCAAATGAGGGATTCTGTGAATGGTGTTTTGGAGTCAGTTTCTCTTCATGCTTATGCAAAGAAAAAAAATACCAGTTTGAAACATAATGGGATAGCGCGAGCATCTTGACTTAATGAGTTTTCTACCAGTGCTGCGACATAGGTGATTTCCCCTGATCTTGCATACTTTTTCCACATGGCCATTTTCGTTGATTGTGGTCTCTTAGACAGGAGATTTGACTTTCAGTGTAGGCTTCTGGTATGGACTGTGAGGAAAAGATACTCCTTGGAACCTTGGGCTCTTCTCTAGAGGCCAGCAGTAATCCGGGCAGCCCCTTTGAGACGTGTTCCCGCTGGTGTAAGCTAATGACTGTTGGCCATTTGCTACATGACTTGGTATTTTCTGATGCGGGCTGAAAGTTGGCATTGACTCAGGAGGGCAGCTCCTGTAACTGAGAGTGCACAGCAGTTGCTGGGGCGGGATGTGGCTTTCCCGCAGGCAATGTGTTGGTATACAGTGACTGCAGTCATACAGGGAATATGCGACAGCACAGATTTCTGTGGAGGGAACAAGCTGCTTCCCTGGTTCTAGGAATCCACAGAAGTCTATGGAGCTACACGCACCCTGGCCTGTAGAAATTTTACCTACTTCTCCCTCTGTGCCCCAGCGAAGGTCAGGAGAGGTTGCTGAGGTTCTTGCCTACAGGGAGCAGGCAGTTGCCACGTGCCCAGATGGGGCCATGCTGGGAAAAGTGCAGTAGTAGTGGCTACAGTGGATCATAAAAGCATGAGACCTGATCATGAGCCTTTGAAACAATGGTACTTTTGCCTGAAGTAGATATGGTAATGAAGAGAGTTGCGGTTGTCTTTTTCAAAGGAGAGTTCTTGACATCTCCTTTTCTAATCTAGATAGTATTCTTGTCCTTTGCCAGACAAAGCAGCAGCTTCTTACCTTTGCTAATGTTCCAGTGCGTCTACACGCTTATTTGTGCCCTTATTTCTTGCATGAGCCCTACTCTTTTTTCCTTCATGATACAGTTAGGCCAAATAATCATCAAACAGATGCCTTTTCCTTAGGGATGTCACTGAACTCATTTCTGACAGACAGGGCTATTTTCTTATTATTTATTTATTCATTTTCTCTGAGGAAATCTAGGCCCTTCAAAAACACTGCCTGGTTTTCTTCCAGTGCACAGAAGCTGTGTGCGCATGCCAGTGTTATTCCACACACATGTGCAGTGTCTTTGTATCTGAAACAGTCAGTTCTTGTTCAACTGGCAGACTTGCTCTCCTCCGCTTGTTGTAGTGTCATTACATTTGCTTCTGCCCATGGGACAGGTGCCAGAAGGCATGTGTGGGGAGGCAGCAATTCCATGAAGACTACACAGAGTATAACGCTAAGCAAATAACAAAGTCATTGCAGGATGCTGGCCTTCACCTCTAGTTTTGTAAACACTCAAGTATTAATATAAATGAATGTTTCAAGGATGTGTGTTTTCTTCAGGGATGCCTGTTTACTTCATCATTGTTATAGGAAAGCTTGTTCCCTTGGGGTCTGGAAAGCAAGAAAGATAATATCTTTTCCTCTCCTCTCCCCCAGCTCCCCCTCCCACTTCGACACTTTCCTCTTCCTTTTTTTCTTGCTTCCTTCACTGAGTAGTAACAGTGCAATGACCCTTCCTAAGTGAGAGTGCCCTTATATACGCAACGTAAGTAAAATCTTGAGTGCATTAGAAACCTCAGCAGCTGTCCTCTTCACATAGGAGCTTTGCCTGACTCTGGAATGTGTTTCTTGAACCTGTGTCACTCACCTGGGTAGCTACCCTGCTCCTAGTAGTTGATGACAGCCGGTTTAACAGGGGACAAAGGCTGAGGTCAGAGCTTACAGGTCATTGTCCATCTTCTGATAGAGTTCTGTAGCAGCCTGGGTGTGTATCTTCACTAGCTTCACTTAGGTGCTTCAGACTAAAAATTTGCTCCACTGTTACTTCAGATCAGTGACGCAAATTAAATAATGTAGCTGGAGACATAACCTTCCTGTTGGCTGCTTTATTTTTATAAGGTAAGTTGCCTTGCAATAGAAGCAAGCCATCATTGGCTGAACTGCAAGTGCAAGATTATTACTGAATACATTATCTTAATTACATCACACGGGTGTCATGTCCACTGCAAAGTACCGATGAGATAATCTTAAACCATACCAGCTGTCAGCAAGAGGAAAAAAGGTAGGTTAGGGATGCATTTAATTTTTGTACGCTTGGCTATTTTGCATAAACAACCTATTGCATCAGTATTAGCTTGAAAAACATGCAGATTAATTATGGTACACTTACTAGCAAAACTATGTTTTGTTTTGGTTTTTTTTTTTAAGAAGTCTCNCCCCCCCAAGTGGGGAGCTCACAGCTACTCCACTCATAGTCTCTTGCAGCAGGGAGCAGGCAAAAACAGCAGCTGTAGGATGCTCTGGTCCCAGATGGTTGAAGCACATATGCCACAGTATGAAAGCCATGTCACTAGGGAAGTGATCAAAGCTCTGCTATTTATAAATGTTGCATTCATAGTCTCCTTCTGCCTTAGATCCAGGAGCACAGCTCTTCCCCATCCCAGCTGCTTCCAGGAGAAGGTGCTATCAGGAACTGTAGAAAATCGCAAGCACCCACAGCCAGTTCTTCTAGTCGCCTTCCAGTGTCTTCCAGTTTTCAGCATGTGCAGTGTCAGCAAACGCACAGCAGTTCTTCCTGAGAACGGGATTTGGCAAAATAAATGAAGTGCAACTTGGCAAGGGGATTATTCATCATAGCAGAAGCTCGAGCTGCCGCAGTGTTTGTCATCTGTAGTGCCTTTGTTATCAATTCCATCACCAAAGCCAGCACACCTTGTCATGTGGTAAAAGTCAAACCACTGGCCGGGGGCTTTTCCCTTCTGCTTTTGTAGCTAAGAGGAAAGGTAGAGGCAAGTGAAACCAGTTCACAGTTGCACATTGCTTTTGGGACAGAGACACTGTAGCATATGGGTGAGAGTATTTGTTTCTCTAGCATTTGTTTTAGCTCTAAGGGGTGAGCTTTTTTCCTCAGTTCTTTGCTTCAGTGGGTAAATGAGATTTTGGGGGATTCCCCCCCGCTCCTTCATTTATCCCCTCCTCTACAAAGAGAGAACTGTTGCATCTATCTTTTTGGGAAGGGGAGAAAAAGAAGAGTTCAGTGAAAAGGAGAGAAGGGTGAGAGAGCTAGAAATTAATGGAGGGCAGGCTGAATGACGGATAACCTGTCTGCCTTTCTTACATATTTCCTCTGCACCTCTTTCCAGTTATGCTCACACACACTCACACAAAAACATACACAAACTGTCATCTAAACTCTGATTTTCCCACACCCCCCCCTTTTCTTCTCTTCTTCTCTTCCTCATACTCATTAATCTCCTCTTTTGCATGTATTCAAGGGGAGGATATAAAAAAACTTGAGATTCAGTATGGCATGGGAAGGTAGAAGCCAGCAGTAATATGAGAGAGTTGGTGTGGAGGTGGAGAGGAAGTTCAGACAACATGCCAAACCCTGAAAACACCATTATTTCTGGACCCTGCTGAGGGTAAGCGCATATCTTTGTATGAGGACGAACAGTCCTGCAGCTGCTCTTCCTCATAGCAACTTTTCCATGTGCTGCTCTACAGCTCTAGGTAATTTCCATGGGATCAGTATCCTGGACGCTGTCCTGCCCCAAGAAAAGCCCTGGGGATGCTCACCTTTGCTTTAGGAGGTCACCATGGCCATGAGGGAAAGAGACTGGACAGCATTGCAGAAGAGGGAGCACTTGAAGTGGCCTATAACTTTGGATGCCTTGCTCTCTGCTCAGCATTTGAGACTGGCAGGACTTGGATTTTCAGAATTCACTGTTCAGGACACCTCAGGTTGGCCCCCCAAAGATGACCTCATCTCTTATAACATCGCTTCTTTTCCAACATGCACACATGGATAGACTTGTTCAGAGTGTAGGGTCTGTAGAGAGAGAATTGTCTTTTTTTGTGGCTTTTGTAAACCCATCTGCTTCTAGCTCCCTCCTCCTTTCAAGTTGCTGTTTTGAAGGCTCAAGGAAAACAGAGCCAAAAAAAGTGCAAAAGGGATGTGCACGCAGACATTTTTATCTTCACTTCGAAGGGAGGCCTGTCCTTCGTCCCCTTTTCCCAAATAACCATAATTCATCAGATAACCTCTTAAGACCAAGCCTAAGGCAAAATCAATCTCCAAAGGAAGTAGCAATTGCTGTTGCTCAGACAGCAAGCAGAACGTGAAATCCATATCGGCTTATTAAAAAGCACAGGCTTTGCCTCGCTCATCTCTAATGATGACAAGTAGCAATTATTTTTATTAGACGCACACATGGACACATGTGGGTAAAATACAGACTGTTTTAAAGGCAGAGGCTTCCTGGGGGTGCCTGTAGTGATTCTCAGCACTTCCATCACTGAGGGTGGGTAAATCCTCTTTCTTGAGCAATGTCCTGTCTTAGCATTTGAATCAAGTGCTCTGATTTATCTGTTTCCCCTCTGGATTTTATTACTATTCTGTTTCCTTGCAAGGGCTGATTTTGGAGGGGAAATGTATGGAGGTAAGACAAGCAAGTACTGTAGACCCACCACCTGGGGCTCTGATGTACAGCTACAGGGTTTTAAAAAATCAGTGAGATAATAGCATCCAATTGGTCCCTAAAAAGAAGGATGCTGCAAGCAGAGGGTTTCTTCTGTGCAGGCTGGAAGGCTCCTAATTAATAGAAATCAAGAGAAGAGTCAGTCAGTCATGAGATAGAAACCTCACAGCAGGGAGACAGCTCAGTCGGAAATTCCTGGTGAGCAGACAAAGTTTCTCACCTCTTCATAAACGTAGAAAACTATTATTGTCAAACTTTTTCCTTCTCCCTCTCTTGCTTCCCTGTGGAAAGAAAAACAAGCTCTGCCTCTCCCCTTCAGTCATTCTGGGGTCCCTGCAGTCATGCAGGGCACCCTCCCTCTGCTTCTGCTGCAGTGCTTCATGCTGGCACCCAGCAGACCCCCTGTGATAGCCTGGGGTAGGGTTAATGAGCTGGCAGAGGCTGCTCAGTACCTTTCTGATTCCTTACATTATGCTTCTCACTTCAAGTTTACCCTTCCTCTTTCCTCCCACCTCCCCATATACATCCATGATCAACTCAGCTGTATGAGTTGATTATATAGTGACCTGCTTTGGGCTGTTTCATAACCTGGAGGGCATTGGTTAACCGGGAAGATCTGGTGTTGGGTGAAACCAGGACACTTTGTACTCACCCTGTGATAGCTGATTGCTTGGGAACACAAATTGAAGGGGAGGACAAAGTGAATTAACCCTCTGATAGGATTGGGGACCAGTCAGCTACTGCCTTGACAAATCTGCCTTGTCTTTGAGGTTTTTCTGTCCCCATTTGTCACTGTGAAGATTTCCTCTGTTTTTTAGTTTCTCCCCTGTGGTTCAAGCACAGGCTTGGGAACCAGGAACTCTCTGTTTTTCCTAGATCCCTCAGAATTTCATAGAGTCACTGATTTATTCAGTCCAAACCAGACTTGCGTGATCATCTTGTACCACTCGCACAGGAGCTGTTTTGCCTCTTTCATGTGCCTGGCTTGGAGGGCTGTGTTTTTGCCTATGGTCTTGACTCAAAATGTGATGCTGGGATGCTTCTTTCTTTCTTTCATTATGCAGTACTGTTGGCTACTTAGTAAGACCAATGTCTCATGGAGGTGGAGAGGGGCAGGGAAGGAAAGCAAGAAGGCACCTATGTTGTGTTTGGTTTCTAGGAAGTCTGATCAGAGCTTTTGTGACTGCANATTTTTTTTTTTTTTTTTTTTTTTTTTTCCCCTCTCATCTCCTCCCTGTAGCTCTATATGCTGCTGATGATCTTCCGCTCAGTTATTGAGAATGTGTTACACTGTCTTTTGGCTGGGCAGATAACACCTCGCTATAGTGGCTACAGCTACCACCGTTGTACTTCTAGGCCTGTAGATCTATAGAGCAGGAGTGGACCTGACACCTTTTGTCTGCAGGAGTGTTGAGGACAGCCCTGTCTTGCTGAGTTCCTTCGGAATTTGACTTTTGGCTTGGATTCTCCCTCTCTGCTGCCTTGCCATGAGCAGCAGCCCACTTCGTGGAAAGGGACAGCCAGTTCAGGCTAGCGGAAGAAGAAAGAAAAATATGCCCCGTGCTTCTTTGGGAAACTGTGAGAAGGGGAGGAGGGAGACAAGTATAAAAAGCCCAGCAAATCCTCACTCAGTCTTCCCATGAAAGTGACTCAGCCTTAGCTCTCCCTGCAAACTGATCACATTTCCAGAAGGTGCATGGAAAATAATGCTGAGGCAGGAACATGTAGGTCTGGGGTCACAGAATTAACAAATGGATGTTTTAGCTACAGACGCTACAAGATGCAGTGAAAGTCCCTGCGGCTGGAGCTCAAATCACTTTGCATCTGTACAGTATGAACAGCTCTATTGCTAGCACTTAGCTTGTAGGCTGTTTTTTAACTTCTCTGCTCCAGAGGAGTGGAATTCCCCTAATCCCTGTTTTATAGATGAGATGAGGAATGGGCAGGTGAAACAGAGTCAGCAACTTAGCCAGAAATACAGCATTTACCCTGGGATTTATAATACGTTTGTGTAGTGCCTGGACACTTAATCTTAATATTAGAGATTATAAAATCAAGGTTGTCTTTCACTGGTAGGATGGTGAGCTTGTGGGCATGTGGGCTGGCACTTTTCCTGTGGAAACGAATGTGCCTGATCTTTTTCCAAGAATCCTTGCTATACACTGTTGCTGCCATAACTTACTGTCCACCAAGTTGTGCGTGGTCCTCTCATGCACAGGTGATTTTATGCAGCTTGTTTGGGATTCTTCCAGCCTCTGATGTTACTCCAAAGAGGATATCCCTATAACAGTCTTTTTGTAGGATATTATAATTATAAGGCACAGGTATGTTAATGTAGAATAAACTTGTTCTTTACTGCATACAGCCTTTGTTGCCCCAGGAGGTCATCAAGTCAATTTTTATAAAAGGATTTCAAAAAGGGCCTGGATAATTTTATGACCATTTGTAATTATGTGGTAAGATAGGGGTAATCAAATCTTATGTTTTGTGGCAGATGATAACCACAGGGACCATGAAATGGCTTATTTTCTCTCTCATGCACCAGTTAACCATTAGGGTGGAGTTTTCACCTTCCTCTGGACCATTTTCAATTAATTGCTCCTGAGCACAGGAGGCTGAAGGCCCTTAACCTTCTGATCTCGTCTGGCAGGTTGAAAGCTGCTAGATTTTTGCCTGCTTCTTTGTGCCTTGTTTCTGGGGAAAGGTTAGGGGAGATGGGTCCAGTAGTAAACCAGGAGTTGGCTTGGGGTGGTGGGAGCAGTACCAGGTGCTCTGTGCTTTCTGTGACGGCTAAGCTCACAAGTGAATTCTTGGTTGCAGGGGCTGCAGAGTGTGGACAGTAGAATAGCATCACAGCCACGCGGCCTGTGTCTTCTGGCCACAATGGCACAACCAGGGCAGCTGCCACATTGCCTGGCCTCCAGGCAGCGTTTGTATAAACAGTGTCTCTTGGCATTGGATTTTTGGATGAGAAAGAAACCTTCTCATTTGTTCCAGGCTTCAGTTGTAGTGCTCATGTTGGCTCATCTTTAAGATGTGCATTGGACAGGGGAAGCCAGGCCAAGGAAGGCTGAGAAGGGGAGGTAATATAAAGAATTTTTCGTTCTGTGGCTCTGCTGTGCTGGCTCCATTGTGATCCATCCTCTCTGCTCCGTTTGTTTCATAGCATGGTGAAAATGGATGAAACATTTCACTGAATAATGAATTGTGGCCTTGGAAGCAGCAGTCCGCGTAGGCCCCTCGAACCATTTGCGACTATGAAGAAAGTGATGTTCTTGCCAGCAGCCACTTCGGCTTGTGCAGTTTCCTCATCAGCTTTCCGTATAAAACTGTAACTTCAGCTGTGTCCAGTTTCAGTCAGTGTTAGACAAACTGGTTTCCTTCCCCGATCTTTTTAACCTCTTTGTTTGCAGGTAGCCAGAGACCAAAATGCAAGGTGTCTCAGATACAGCATGGGTGAATAAAATAAGGCCAGTCAGAGGTTTTGTCTGAACATTTTTAGTTCTCTGCATCTGAAAGATACTGTGCGTATGCAGCTACTTTGGGGAATCTGCCACTTCTGGGGATGGATGTGGTGGTGGCTTGTACACAGCAATGTTAACCAGTATTCTGGGGCAACAAATAAAGCGGAAGAACTCTGTATTGAGTGAAGGAAGATGGAAATGGTATTCCTCCATCTTATCCAAGCTAGAAGACTGCAAACGTCTGTGCCAACCATATGCGAGAGCAACATAAGCCTGTTGCTTCAGTCAGTAATGCTCTGAACTGGCAAATCCAATGCTCCGAGATGCTGTTTTGCAGTGTTACACTGTCCATCTCGTACCAATGGGAATCCTAAATACTTGATGGAGAGAAATGAGATCAAAAGGAGAAAAACTGCAGGATGGTTGGCAAAGGAGAATAAGAGATGCTGTCAGGAGAGAAACTGAACTGAGAAGGGGAGTAAATGGGGCAGATAGATGCAAGAAGGCTGTTCAAAAGGCAGGACACAGAGGAGAGGCTTTCAGAGCAACAGCAATGAAAGGGCTACCACGCAAGATGGTGCACAGTGGGGAGAGCAGTGGTTAGATAATTTAAGGAGTCTGTCTATTTAGATTTATGTCTTGACATCCATCAGATACCTCCCTTCACAACTGGTGTTCCCATCTTGCCACTGCCCCCTTCACCGTGCACTGCTTCCTTCCAACTCCTCAGGCTTCAGGGCTTGGAAGAGAAGCTATTGATAATTCTCCTCAGCTGTCATAGGCTAGTCCAGATGAGGATTAGATGATCCCATGATGCTTCAAGATGGGTTTTTCTGCTCCTATAGTAAAAAGGCAGTTTAGTTTTCCTAAGAAACACTGCATCCTCCCCTTGCCTCAGCTGAGTCAGCTTGGTGGCTCTGCACCCCTTCAGTCAATGTGCATAGAATGATGTTCCATGTTCTCCCACTGTCCTGGTTTTGGCTGGGATAGAGTTAATTTTATTCCTAGTAGCTGGTAGAGTGCTGTGTTTTGGATTTAGGGTGAGAACAATGTTGATAACACACTGATGTTTTAGTTGTTGCTGAGCAGTGCTTACACTAAGTCAAGCACTTTTCAGCTTCTCATACTGCCCTGCCAGTGAGTAGGCTGGAGGTGCACAAGAAGCTGGGAGGGGGCACAGCCAGGACAGCTGACCCAAATTGGCCAAAGGGATATTCCATACCATATGATGTCATGCTGAACAAAACACTGTGGAGGTTGGCTGGGGGGGAAGGGGGGCACGGCCACTGCTCGGGAACTGGCTGGGCATCAGTCAGCTGGTGGTAAGCAATTGCATTGTAAATCACCTGTTTTTTATATTCTTTTATCATTATTACTATTATTATTTTCTCTTTCTTTTCTGTCCTATTAAATGGTCTTTATCTCAACCCATGAGTTTTACCTTCC